>CAKJTW010000182.1:90000-479793 GCA_917880005.1 Nanger dama | reverse complement strand
GAGGCCTGTTGGCCTAGGTCGTAAGGAAAGGCAGGAGAGGAGCTGAGGCTAGGAAGGTGCCTGTGATGTACCCCTGGCACTCACAGCCGGCTCCTTCCCAGGCAGTAAGCCTAGCAGCTAGGCAAGTCTGGGCAAGCCTCGCAAAGGGCAGAGCAGCCTTGCATCCGAGGCTCTGCCACATCAGGTCTGTGGGTAGAGTTGGAGCTCTGCCGTGCTGGAAGTGCACTCGGGCCTTCCCCATCAGGGCTTGCAGATGCATGCAGCTGGGCTTACTCTTTCTTCCCTAGAGGAGGTTCACTTCCCTGCATGCAGTGGACTCAGCTTCCAGTCAAGGGCGCTAGCTTGCTTCCTGGAGGTCTGTGCTCAGAGGTTGGTTCCCTGAGCTGGGCCTGTGGGTGGGAACCCAGACACGCAGGGGTGGGCCCAAACCACCTGTACACGACTCTGCTTGCTAGGAGAGCACCAGGGACCCACTTCAGTCAAGACCTTGCTGGTTGCGAACGGAGTCCCCCCCCCTGTTCTGGCTCTTCACACCACACCCAGGGGCCCCAGGATCCTGGTGCTCTCCGTGCAGTGCTGGCTCTGTGCAGCCAAGCAACCGCTGGAGAAGCCAGCCAGTTGCCCTTGCCTTTGCCCTGACAGAGATCTCAATCCTGGAGCCCTTGGCAGAGAGGAAGACACCGGCCCATAATCCCTCCCCAAGGAGCACTATGGCCTAGGTCACAAGGCAAGGCAGGATTGGAGCTGAGGCCAGGAAAGTGCCTGTGCCGTCCGGCAGATGCCCACAGCCTGCTCCTTCCCTGGCAGTAAGCCTAGCTGCTAGGCAAATCTGGGCAAGGCTCACCCAGGGCAGAGCAGCTTCGTGCCTGGGGCTCTGCCAGATTGGCCTCTGAGCAGAGCCGCAGCTCTGCTGTGCTGGAGATGCATTTGGGCCTTCCTTATCAGGGCTTGCAGATGCACACAGCTGGGCTGCCTCAACCTTTTCCAGGAGGCTTGCTTCCCTCATGCAGTGAACTCGGCTTCCAGGCGGGGATGGCAGCGTGCCTCCAGAAGGTCTGGACTCAGGGGCTGGTTCCCCTGAGCTGGGGCTGTGGGTGGGACCCCAGACATGCAGGGGCAGGCCCGAACCACTTGCACACGTCTCTGATGGCTAGGAGAGCACTAGGGACCCACACATGTCAGGCTCTTGCAGGGGGCGAATGGAGCCCCCTCTCCAGTTGTGGTGCTGCACACCCTACCCAGGGGCCTTGGGAGCCCGGTGCTCTTTGTGAGGCGCTGGGTCTGTGCGGTGAAGAAACCACTGGAGAAGCCATCCAGTTGCCCTTGCTTTCCCTCTGACAGAGTTCTCACTCTAGGAGGCCTTGGCAAGGAGGAAACCACCGGCCTCTAACGTCTCCTCAAGGAGACCTGGGGCCTAGGTCACAAGGCAAGGCAAGAGCGGTGCAGAGTCCAGGAAGGCGCCCGTGTGCTAGCACGCCTTCTTGAGATCTGGGCTCAGTGGCTGCTTCCCCTAGGCTGGGGGTGTGGTTGGGAGCCCAGAGACGCATGGGTGGGCCCAAAGCACATGCACACATCTCTGCTGGATAAGAGAGTGCTAAGGAAGCCGTGTCTTTCAGACCATGGCCAGGGGGCGAACGGAGGCCCCCTCTCCCGGGTGTGGCGCTGCACACCCAGCCAGGGGCCCTGGAATCCTGGTGCTCTCCATGTGGTGTTGGGTTTGTGTGGCAAGCGCTGGAGAAGCCATCCAGTTGCCCTTGCCTTCCCTCTGTCAGAACTCTCACTGCTGGATTCCTTGGCAGATTGGATGCCCCAGGCCCTATCCCCTCCCCAAGGAGGCCTGTTGGCCTAGGTCGTAAGGAAAGGCAGGAGAGGAGGTGAGGCCACGAAGGGACCTGTGCCGCACCCCAGGCACCCACAGCTTGCTCCTTCCCTGGCAGTAAGCCTAGCAGCTAGGCAAGTCTGGGCATGGCTTGCCAAGGGCAGAGTAGCCTCGCACCCGAGGCTCTGCCACATCGGGTCTGTGAGCAGAGCTGGAGGTGTGCCATGCTGGAGGTGCACTCGGGCCTTCCCCATCAGGGCGTGGAGTTGCATGCAGCTGGATAATGGGGCTGCATTCAGGCTGAGAGGATCAGGGTTGCCTCAGTACCCACCAGCAGGGAGGCGCTGCAAGAGCGAAAACTGACGACAGAGTAGACGTTTCCTGTGTCCAGCTGAGGGCTGACTGGAGGTCCATCTCAGAGGACACGGGGGGAAAGAGCCCCATGTGCAAAACGGTGGGCTTTTGTTAGATTTGTGTTAGATGATCTAGAGGATGACCACTGATGTTCTTCCATGTAGGTGGCCATTTTCCTGTCACTGCTTCTTGAAAAGACTGTCCTTTCCTCTTCGCTCGTACCTGGTTTGATTTTCATGAACTGACCATGTACATGTGGGTTTGTTCCTGGGCTCTCTATTCTCTCCTGGAGTCCATGTGTCTGTATTCCTGCCAGTTCCTCACTCTGGTGGTCACTACAGCTCCGTGATGTGGTTTGAAGTCAGATAGGAAGATGCCTCCAGCTGGGTTCTTCTTTCTCAGAGTCGTTTTGGCCATTTAAGGTCCTGTTCCATATTAGCAGTCTAATATTAGGAATATTTCTATTTTTGTGAAAAATGCCATGGAATATTATTTTTGATTGCAGTCAGTGTATTTGTTGACGACTTTGGTTGGAATGAACCTTTTAATTCCTCATTGTTCCAGTGCATGAGCATGGAAGTTTTGATTTCTTTGTGTTTTCTTTGGTTTCTTTATCAGTGCTTGCTAGTTTTCTGACCACTGGTCTTTTAGGTCCTTGATTAAGTTTGTTGCTAGCTGTTTTACTGTTTTTGGTGCAGTTGTAAGTGGAATTTTCTTAATTTTTGTTTCTGATTGTTATTAGTGAATAGACAACGCAAGTGATTTTTGTATATTGATTGGGATTGTAAATGGTAGTATTTTATATGATTGTAAGTTGATCTGAAATGATTCAGCTTTACTGAATGTAGTCTAAAAACTTTTTGTGAACTTATGTGGAAATTTTTATCAGTTAAATATTTCTCCTGCAATAGGTCATCTAGAGGACCCAAGACATGGTGGTTACTAATACACTTCCCACAATACTTCTTCATTCCATGTGGACTCCTGCAAGGGCAGTGAACATCACCGCTTCCCGTGAACTTCATCTGGGTAAATCTTGGCCCGTAGAAGAAAGTTCCATGCCTGTCTACTCTAAATTTCCTTTGTGGTTTTGACATGGTTGTTTTGAAACATAGTTTACTTTCCAGTAACTTAAAATGTACAGAAAATTAGCAATGGGAGAAAGTGCTCACATTTGCCACATCATCTAAAATACTCTATGTGTTTTATCCAAAATGGGTACCTTCTGCATGAATCCTGCATTCTTTTCCCCCTCATAGAAATTACAAATAAATAATATGCCATTTACCATTTAGATATTTGTAAGCATAGAATGTTGTAGCAAACACCTTTTCTTGTTTTGCAAACCAGTTTAATAATGTGTACCTTGTGTGTGTTCTATGTGTACGTGGTTGTGTTCTATGTATGCTGAGGAAGATATATTTTTGTGTGGTTTGAGATACGGGTCCCATTTATTTTGTAGGCATATGCATACTCATCACTCACCATTTTTTAAAAGACCATTGTTTTGAAAAGCTGTTGTCTAACCATAAAAGATGCGTGAATTCTTGGGATCCTGAGGAGAACAATTCAACCCAGGGCAGTGACAAGGCTTGATCACTCAGAGCTTTTGTGTCACAGAGGTTTATTAAAGTATAAACGAGAGAAAGCTTCTGACATAGACATCAGAAGGGGGCAGAAAGAGTGCCCCTTACTCATCTTTAGCTGGATGTTATATAGCTACTAGCTATATACTAATTAGAGAGAGGAATGGCAGCAGACCCCTCACCCACAAGATACATGGAGATAAACATGGCACCAGGTGTGAAGATTGATGTGAGCAAATATACAGCTTCATTCAGATAGACCATGAGAACCATACATGACTAAAACACATTGGTTTGTCAAGTGAGTTCTGAGCCTTTAGGTTTTGGGTTAGGGTCAGGGTTTAGGGTTAGGGTTAGGGTCAGGGTCAGGGTTAGGGTTAGGGTTTAGGGTTAGGGTTAGGGCTAGGGCTAGGGCTAGGGTTAGGGTTAGGGTTAAGGTGAGGGTTAGGGTTAGGGTTTGGTTTAGGGTTAGGGTTAGGGTTAGGTTTAGCGTTACTCTTAGGTTTAGGGTTAGAAGAGGTTTATGGTTAGGGTTAGGGTTAGGGGTTAGGGTTAGTTTTAGTGTTAGGTTTAGGGTTAGGGTTTGGTTTAGGTGTTTTGGTTAGGATTAGGGTTAGGGGTTTTGGTTAAGGTTAGGGTTTGGTTTAGGGTTAGGGTTAGGGATAGTTTTGGGGAAGGGGTTAGGGTTAGGGGTTGTGGTTAAGGTTAGGGTTTGGGTTAGGGTTAGGGGTTTGGGTTAGGGTTAGGGTTAGGTTTAGGGTTACGGTTAGGATTTAGGTTTAAGGTTAGGGTTAGGAGTAGGGTTAGGGTTTTGAGTTTAGGGTTAGTGTTAGGGGTTGGGTTAGGTTAGGGTCAGGTTTCGGTTAAAATTCGGGTTAGGGTTAGTGTTCATGGTTAGGGTTAGAGTTCTGGTTTAGAGATAGGCTTTCAGAAAGAGTTAGGGTTAGTGTTAGGGTTGGTTAGGGTTAGGGTTAGGGTTAGGATTAATGCTAGGGCTAGGGCTAGGCCTACGGTTAGAGTTAGTGTTAAGTTTAAGGGTAGGGTTAGAGGTTGTGGTTAGGGTTGGGTTTGGGTTAGGGTTAGGGTTTAGAGTTTAGGGTTATGGTTATGGTTAGGTTTAGGGCTAGGGCTAGGGGTTAGATCTAGGGCTAGGGCTAGGGTTAGGGCTGGGGCTAGTGCTAGATTTAGGGTTAGGGTTGGGTGAGTTTTAGGTTTAACGTTAAGGGTAGGGGTACGGTTGGGTTAGGTTTATGTTAGGGTTAGGGGTAGGGGTAGGGTTGGGTTAGGTTTAGGGTTAAGGGTAGGGGTAGGGGTAGGGGTAGGGTTGGGTTTTGTTTAGGTTTAGACGAGTTAGTGTTAGGGTTAGGGTTAGGGTTAGGGTTAAGGTTAGGGTTAGGGGTTAGGGTTAGGGTTAGGGTTATGGTTACAGTTAGAGTTAGGGTTAGGGTTAGGGTTTAGGGTTAGGGTTAGGGTTTAGTGTTAGGTTTTGAGTTAGGGTTAGGGGTTAGGGTTATGGTTAGTGTTAGGGTTAGGGTTAGGGTTTAGGGTCAGATTGAGGGTTAGGGTTCAGGGTTTTGGGAAAGGGTTAGGATTAGGGTTAAGGGTAGGGTTAGGGATTGAGGTAAGGGTTACGGTTAGGGTTAGAGTTGGGTTAGGGTTAGGGTTAGGGTTAATGCTAGGGCTAGGGCTAGGCCTACAGTTAGGGTTAGTGTTAAGTTTAAGGGTAGGGATAGGGGTTGTGGTTAGCGTTGGTTTCCGGTTAGGGTTAGGGTTAGGGTTTAGAGTTTAGGGTTAAGGTTAGGGATAGTGCTAGGGTGACATCTAGGGCTAGAGCTAGGTGTGTAGGTCTGGGGCTAGGGCTAGGGTTAGTGTTAGGGTTGGGTGAGTTTTAGGGTTAATGTTAGGGTTAGGGGTAGGGTTGGGTTAGGGTTAAGGTTAGGGTTAGGGGTAGGGGTATGGTTGGGTTAGGTTTAGGGTTAAGGGTAGGGGTAGGGGGTAGATTTGGGTTATGTTTAGGTTTAGACGAGTTAGTGTTAGTGTTAGGGTTAGTGTTAGGGTTAGTGTTAGGGATAGAATTATGGTTACAGTTAGAGTTAGGGGTAGGATTAGGGGTTTTGGTTAGTGTTAGGGTTAGGGTTGGGTTAGGGTTAGGGTTATGGTTAGGATTAGGGTTAGGTTTAGGGTTAAGGTTAGGGTTAGGTTTAGGGTTAGGGTTAGGATATAGGGTTAGTATTAGGGCTAGGGTTAGGGTTAAGGTTAGGGTTAGTGTTAGGGTTAGGGTTGGGTTTGGGTTAGAGTTAGGGTTTAGGGTTAGGGTTAATGTTTAGGGTTAGCATTAGGGTTAGGGTTAGGTTTAAGGTTAGGGTAAGGGCGCTGGGGCTAGGTATTGTCTAGGGCTATGGCTATGGCTAGGTTTAGGGTAACCATTAGGATTTACAGTTAAGGTTAGGGTTAGGATTAGGGTTAGGGTTTTGGGTTTAGGGTTAATGTTAGGGGTTAGGGTTAGGGTTAGGTTTAGGGTTAGGTTAGGATTATGGTTAGGGTTAGGGTTAGTGATTAGGGTTAGGGAAAGCGTTAGGGATTAAGGTTAGGGTCAGCATTAGGGATTAGGGTTTAATGATAGGGTTAGGGTTAGGGTTATTGTTAAGATTAGGGGTAGGGTTAGGGTAAGGGGTAGGTTTAGCATTAGGGTTAGACGAGTTAGGGTTAGGGTTAGGGTTGGGTTAGGGTTAGGGTTAGTGTTTATGGTTAGGGTTAGGGTTAGGGATTAGGGTTAGGGTTCGGGTTAGGTTAGGGTTAGAAGAGTTAGGGTTAGGGTTAGGGTTAGGGTTAGTGTTTAGGGTTAGGATTATGGTTAGGGATTAGGGTTTAGGGATTGGGTTAGGGGTTAGGGTTAGGTGTTAGGGGTAGGGGTAGGGTATGGGTTGGAGTTAGGGTTAGGTTTAGGATTGGGTTAGGGTTAGTGTTAGGCTTAGGGTTTAGGGTTAGGGTTATTGTTAGGTTAGGGGTATGATTAGGGTTTAGGGTTAGGGTTAGGGATAGGATTAGTGTTAGTGTTAGGGTTAGTGTTAGGGTTGGGGTTAGGGTTAGGTTTAGGTTTAGGTTTAGGTTCAGGGTTAGTGTTAGGGTTAGCGTGAAGTTTAGGGTTAGGGTTTGGTTAGATTTAGGGGTAGGGGTAAGGGTAGGGGTATGGTTTGGGGTTAGGGTTTGGGTTAGGGTTGGGTTAGGGTTAGGGGTTAGTTTTAGGGTTTAGGGTTTAGGGTTAGAGTTAAGGGTCAAGGTAGGTTTAGGCCTAAGGATAGGGTTAGGCCTATGGCTAGTGCAAGGGCTAGGCTAAGGTTAAAGTTAGGGTTAGGGTTTAAGGTTAGGTTTTAGAGTTAGGGTTAGGTTTCGGGTTAGTGTTATGGTTAGGGTTAGGGTTAGGATTTAGGGTTAGGGTTAGTGTTAGGGTTAGCGTGAGGGTTAGGGTTAGGGGTAGGGTTAGGGTTAAGGATAGGGGTAGATGTTGGGGTTAGGGTTAGGGTTAGTGTTAGGGCTAGGGTTTAGTGTTAGGGTTAGGGTTCAGGGTTAGGATGAGGGTTAGGGTTTGTGTTGGGGTAGAGTTTAGGGTTAAGGTTCAGGTTAGGGTTAGGATTAGGGTTGGGGTTAGGGTTAGGGTGTGGTTGGATTTAGGGTTAGGTTTCGGGTTAGGCTTAGGGTTGGTGTTAGTGTTAGGGTTAGGGTTAGGTTTGGGGGTTAGGGTTAGGGTTTGTGTTAGGGTTTAGGGTTAGGGTTAGGGTTAGTTTTAGTTTAAGGTTAGGGTTAGGGTTTAGGGTTAGGGTTAGCGTTACTGTTAGGTTTAGGTTTAGAAGAGGTTTAAGGTTAGGGTTAGGGTTAGGGTTAGCGTTACGGCTTGTGGTTAGGGTTAGGGTTATGGTTACGTTTAGGATTAGGGATAGGGTTTAGGGTTAGTGTTAGGGTTAGGGTCTGGGTCAGGGTCAGGGTTTAGGGTTAGGGTTAGCGTTAGGGCTAGCATTAGCGTTAAGGTTAGCCATACGGTTTGGATTAGGGTTAGAGTTAGACGTTAGGGTTAGTGTTAGGGTTTAGGGTTAGGTTTAGGTTTAGGGTTCGTAGTAAGGGTTACGGTTATGGTTAGGGTTAGTGTTGGGGTTGGGTTTAGGGTTGAGGATGGGGTTAGGGTTGAGATTGTTGTTGGGGTTATTTTGGGATTGTGGTGTGGTTTAGAGTTGGGGTTGGGGATATGGTTAGGGTTGGGGTTAGGGTTAGGTTTAGGTTTAGGGTTGGGGTTAGTGTTAGGGTTGGGATTGGGGTTAGGGTTAGGGCTGGGGTTAGGGTTAGGGTTTAGGGTTAGGGGTTGGAGCGTTTCTCATAGGGTTAGGGTTAGGGTTTAGGGTTAGTGTTAGGGTTAGGTTAGAGTTAGGGTTAGGGGTAGGGTTAAGGGTTAGGGGTAGTGTTTCTGTTAGGTTTAGGGTTAGAAGAGGTTAGTGTTAGGGTTAGTGTTAGGGTTAGGGTTAGAGTTAGTGTTAGGGTTAGGTTTAGGGGTTAGGGTTAGGGTTAGGGGTTTGGATAGGTTTAGGGTTAGGGTTAGGCTTTAGGGTTAGTGTTAGGGTTAGGTTTAATGAGGGATTAGGATTAGGGTTAGTGTTAAGTTTTAGGGTTAGGGTTAGGGTTAGGGGTTAGGATTAGGGTTAGGGTTAGTGTTGTTGTAGAGGTTAGGGTTATGATTCGGGTTAGGGTTAGGCTTATGGTTGGGGTTAGGGTTAGGGTGGGGTTGGGATTAGGGTTAGGGTTGGGGTTAGGGTTAGAGTTAGGGTTAGGTTTAGGGTTAGCGTTACTGTTAGGTTTTGGTTTAGAAGAAGTTTAGGGTTAGGGTTAGGGTTAGTGTTAGGGGTTGGGGTTAGGGTTAGGGTTATGATCAGGATTAGGGTTAGGGGTTAGGGGTAGGGTTAGGGGTTAAGGTTAGGGTTAGGGTTAGGATTAGGGTTGGGGTTTGGGTTGAGGATGGGGTTAGGGTTGGGATTGGGGTTGAGGTTAGTGTTGGGATTGTGGTTGGGTTTAGGGTTGGGGTTGTGGTTGGGGTTAGGGTTGGGGATAGGGGCAGGGTTAGGGTTTAGGTTGGGGTTAGGGTTAGGGTTAGGGTTAGTGTTGGGATTGGGTTTAGGGTTAGGGGTAGGGTTAGGGTCTGGGCCAGGGTCAGGTTTTAGGTTTAGGGTTAGCTTTAGGGTTAGCATTAGCGTTAAGGTTAGCCATAGGGTTTGGGTTAGGGTTAGTGTTGGGGTTGGGTTTAGGGTTGAAGTTGGGGTTAGGGATGAGATTGGGGTTATTGTTGGGATTGTGGTGGGGTTTAGGCTAGGAATTGGGTATATGGTTAGTGTTGGGGTTAGGGTTAGCGTTACGGTTAGGGTTGGGGTTAGTGTTAGGGTTGGGATTGGGGTTAGGGTTAGGGTTGGGGTAGAGGTTAGGTTTAGGGTTCGAGTTAGGGTTAGGGTTAGGGTTGGGATTAGGGTTAGGGTGGGTTTGGGGTTAGGGTTAGGGTTGGGGTTAGGGTTGGTATTGAGGTTGGGGTTATTGTTGGGATTGTGGTTGGATTTAGGTTTAGGGTTGGAGATATGGTTAGGGTTGGGGTTAGGGTTAGGGTTAGGGTTGGGATTAGTGTTAGGTTTGGGGTTGGGTTAGGGTTAGGGTTGGGGTTGGGGTTAGGGTTAGGGTTGTTGTTTAGTTTTAGGGTTAGCGTTTCTGTTTGGTTTAGGGTTAGAAGAGGTTAGGGTGAGGGTTAGGGTTAGGGGTTAGAGTTACTGTTAGGGTTAGGTTTAGGGGTTAGGTTTAGGGTTAGTGGTTTTGGTTAGGGTTAGAGTTTGGGGTTAGGATTAGGGTTAGGGTTAGTGTTGGGGTAGAGATTAGGGTTAGGGTTTGGGTTAGGGTTCACGTTAGGGTTGGGGTTAGGGTTAGGGTAGGGTTGGGGTTAGGGTTAGGGTTGGGGTTAGGGTTAGGGTTGGGGTTAGGGTTAGGGTTAGGTTTGGTGTTAGGGTTAGGAGTTTAGGGTTAGGGTTAGGTTTAGATTTAGGGTTAGCATAATGTTAGGTTTAGGTTAGAAGAGGTTTAGGGTTAGGGGTTAGGGTTAGTGTTTAAATTTAGGTTTAGGGTTAGGGTTAGGATTAGGTTGGGGTTAGGGTTAGAGTTTAGGGTTAGGGTTAGGTTTAAGGTTAGGGTTAACGTAATATTAAGTTTAGGTTTAGAAGGGGTTTAGGGTTAGGGTTAGGGTTAGGGTGTAGGGTTAGGGTTAGGGGTAGGGTTAGATTTAATGTTAGGGTTAGGGTTAGGGGTTAGTTTAGGGTTAAGGGTTTTGGTTAGGGTATGTGTTAGGGTTAGGGTTTAGGGTTATGGTTAGGGTTAGGTTAAGGTTAGAGGTTAGGTTAGGGTTAGTGTTTTGGTTTAGTGTTAGGGTTAGGATTAGGGATTAGGATTAGGGTTAGGGTTAATGTTGGGGTAGGGGTTAGGGTTAGAGTTCGGGTTAGGGATAGGATTAGGGTTGGTGTTAGGCTTAGGGTGGGGTTGGGTTTAGGGTTAGGTTTGGGGTTAGGGTTAGGGTTAGGGTTGGTGTTAGTGTTAGGGTTAGGGTTAGGTTTAGGGGTTAGGGTTAGGCTTTGTGTTAGGGTTTAGGGATAGGGTTAGGGTTAGGTTTAGGTTGGGGTTAGGGTTGGGGTTTTGGGGTTGGGGTTAGGGTTAGTTTTGGGGTTAGCGTTACTGTTAAGTTTAGGTTTAGAAGAGGTTTAAGGTTAGGGTTAGGGTTAGCGTTAGTGTTAGGGGTTGTGGTTAGTTTAGGGTTAGGGTTATGGTTAGGATTAGGGTTAGGGTTTAGGGTTAGGGTTAGGGGTAGGGTTAGCGGTTAAGGTTAGGGTTAGGGTTAGTGTTAGTGTTGGGGTTGTGGTTTGGGTTGAGGATCGGGTTAGGATTGGGATTGGGGTTGGGGTTAGTGTTGGGATTGTGGTGGGGTTTAGGGTTGGGGTTGTGCTTAGGGTTAGGGTTGGGGATAGAGGTAGGGTTAGGTTTAAGGTTGGGGTTAGGGTTAGGGTTAGGGTTAGTGTTGGGATTGGGTTTAGAGTTAGGGTTAGGGTTAGGGTCTGGGTCAGGGTCAGGCTTTAGGGTTAGGGTTAGCGTTAGGGTTAGCATTAGCGTTAAGGTTAGTCATAGGGTTTGGGTTAGGGTTAGAGTTAGACGTTAGGGTTAGTGTTAGGGTTAGGGTTAGGTGTTAGGGTTAGGTTTAGGGTTAGGGTTCGTAGTAAGGGTTAGGGTTAGGATAGGGTTAGTGTTGGGGTTGGGTTTAGGGTTGAGGTTGGGGTTAGGTTTGAGATTGGTGTTGGGGTTATTGTTGGGATTGTGGTGTGGTTTAGAGTTGGGGTTGGGGATATGGTTAGGGTTGGGGTTAGGGTTAGGGTTAGGGTTGGGGTTAGTTTTAGGGTTGGGATTGGGGTTAGGGTTAGGGTTGGTGTTAGGGTTAGGGTTGGGGTTAGAGTTAGGGTTAGCGTTTCTCATAGGGTTAGGGTTAGGGTTTAGAGTTAGGGTTAGGGTAAGGTTAGAGTTAGGGTTAGGGTTAGGGTTAGGGTTAAGGGTTAGGGTTAGCGTTTCTGTTAGGTTTAGGGTTAGAAGAGGTTAGGGGTTGGGTTACGGTTAGGGTTGGGGTTAGAGTTAATGTTAGGTTTAGGGTTAGGGTTTAGGGTTAGGGTTAGGGGTTTGGTTAGGTTTAGGGTTAGGGTTAGGGTTTAGGGTTAGTGTTAGGGTTAGGTTTAGTGTTAGGGATTAGAGTTAGGGTTAGTGTTAGTGTTTAGGGTTAGGGTTAGGGTTAGGGGTTAGGATTATGGTTAGGGTTAGTGTTGGGGTAGAGGTTATGGTTAGGGTTCGGGTTAGGGTTGGGTTAGGGTTAGGGTGGGGTTGGGATTAGGGTTAGAGTTGGGGTTAGGGTTAGGGTTGGTGTTAGGGTTAAGATTAGGGTTAGGCTTAGGGGTTAGGGTTAGGGTTAGTGTTAGGGTTTAGGATTAGGGTTAGGGTTAAGGTTAGGTTAGGTTTACGATTAGGGTTTAGGGTTATTGTTAGGGTTAGGATTAGGGTTAGCATTACTGTTAGGTTTAGGTTTAGAAGAGGTTTATGGTTAGGGTTCGTAATAAGGTATAGGGTTAGTGTTAGGGTTAGGGATGGGGTTGGGTTTATGGTTGAGGTTGGGGATAGGGTTGGGATTGGGGTTGGGGTTATTGTTGGGATTATGGTTGGATTTAGCGTTGTGGTTGGGGATATGGTTAGGGTTGGGGTTAGGGTTAGGGTTAGGGTTAGGTTTGGGGTTAGCGTTTGGTTGGGGTTGGGTTAGGGTTAGTGTTGGGGTTAGGGTTAAGGTTGGTGTTAGGGTTAGGGTTAGGGTTAGGGGTTAGTGTTAGGGTTTAGCGTTAGGGTTAGGTTTAGGTTAGGGTTAGGGTTAGGGTTATGGGTTTTGATTAGGGTTAGGGTTAGGGTTAGGGGTTAGGGTTAGGGATAGAGTTATTTTTAGGGCTAGTGTTAGGGTTAGGTTAAGAGTTATGGTTTGGTTTAGGTTTAGGGTTAGGGTTAGTGTTAGGGTTAGGGGTTAGGGGTAGTGGTAGGGAATGGGTTGGGTTAGGGTTAGGGTTAGGGTTGGGGTTAGTGTTAGGGTTGCGTTTTGGGGTTAGGGTTAGGTATGGTTTAGGGTTAGGTTTAGGGTTAGCGTTAGGTTTAGGGGTTAGGGATAGGTTTGAGGTTAGTGTTAGGGTCAGTGTTAGAGTTAGGGTTAGGGTTAGGGGTTGGGATTAGGGTTAGGGTCAGGGGTTTTGGTTAGTGTTAGGGTTAGGGTTAGGGTTTGATTTTGGGTTAGGGTTAGGTTTAGGGTTAGGGTTAGGGTTCAGGTTAGGGTTACGGATATGGTTATGGTTAGGGTTAGGGGTTTTGCTTAGGGTTAGGGTTAGTGTTAGGGTTTGGTTTACGGGTAGGGTTAGGATTAGGGTTAGGGTTAGGGTTAGGGTTTGGGCTAGGGATATGTTTAGGACTAGGGCTAGTGCCAGGGCTAGGGCTAGGGCTAGGGTTAGGGTTACTGTTTTATGTTATGGTTAGGGTTAGAGTTAAGTGTAGGGATCGGGTTAGCAGTTAGGGCTAGGGTTAGGGATAGTGTTAGGGTTAAGGTTATGGTTAGGGATTAGGGTTAGGGTTAGGGTTAGTGTTTAGGGTTAGGGTTAGGGAAAGAGTTTAGGCTTAGGATATGTGTTAGGGTTAAAGTTAGGGTTAGGGTTAGAGTTAGGCCTAGGGCTAGGGTTAGGGTTATGGCAGCGTTAAGGAAGGGTTGGCATTGGGGTTAGGTTTAGGGTTAAGGTTAGCATTACTATTAGGTTTATTGTTATGGTTAGGGTTAGGGTTAGGGTTTACGGTTAGGGTTAGGGGTTAGGATTAGGGTTAAGGTTAGGGTTGGTGTAGGATTTAGGGTTAGGATTGGGGTTAGGGTTAAGGTTGGTGTTGGTGTTAGGATTAGGGTTGGGTTGGGGTTAGGGTTAGGGTTGGGGTTAGGGTTAGGTTTAATGTTAGGGTTAGGGTTAGGGTTGGGGGTAGGGTTAGGTTTGGGGTTGGGGTTAAGGTTGGGATTGGGGTTGGGGTTAGGGTTGGGGTTGGGGTTAGGGTTACGGTTAGGGTTAGGGTTGGGTTTAGGGTTAGGGTTGGGATTGGTGTTAGGGTTAGGGTTGGGGTTAGGGTTGGTGTTAGGGTTAGGGTTAGGGTTAGAGTTAGGTTTAGGGTTTAGGTTTAGTATTAGAGTTAGGATTTAGGGTTAGGGTTAGGTTTAGGGTCAGGGTCAGGGTGAGGATCACGGTCAGAGTCAGGTTCAGGTTTTAGGTTTAAGTTTAGCATTAGGGTTAGCGTTAAGGATAGGGTTAGGGTTAGGGTTCAGGGTTAAGGTTAGGTTTCGTGGTTAGGGTTAGGGGTTAGGGTAAGGTTAGGGTTAGTGTTGTGGTTGGGGTTAGGTTTGTCGTTGGGGTTAGAGTTGGGGTTAGGATTAGGGTTGGGGTTGGTGTTAGGGTTAGGGTTGCAGTTAGGGTTAGGGTTGGGGTTAGTGTTAGGGTTAGTGTTAGGGTTAGGGTTAGGGTTGGGGTTAGGGTTAGGGTTGAGGTTGGTGTTAGGGTTAGGGTTGAAGTTAGGGTTAGGGTTGGGGTTAGGGTTAGGGTTGGGGTGGTGTTAGGGTTAGGGTTGAAGTTAGGGTTAGGGTTGGGGTTTGTGTTAGTGTTAGGGTTAGGGTTAGGTGTTAGGGTTAGGGTTAGGGTTAGGGGTTAGTGTTAGTGTTAGTGATAGCTTTAGGGTTAGGGTAGGTTTAGTGTTAGGGTTAGGTCTAGGGCTAGGACTAGGGTTAGGTCTGGGTTAGGGATAGGAATAGGGTTAGGGTTGGGTGTTTTAGCGTTAGTGTTAGGGTTAGGGGTAGGGGTAGGGGTAGGGTTGGGTGAGGTTTAGGGTTAGGGGTAGGTGTAGGTGTAGGGTTAAAGGTATGTGTGGGTTAGGGTTAGGGTTAGGGTTGGGTTAGGATTAGGGTTAGGGTTAGGTGTTAGGGTTATGGTTAGGTGTTAGGGTTAGGATTAAGGTTAGGGTTTGGGTTAGGTTTAGGGTTAGGGTTAGGTTTCAGGGTTAGGGTTAGCGTTACTCTTAGGTTTATGGTTAGAAGAGTTTTAGGTTTAGGGTTAAGGTTAGGGTTACGGTTAGGGGTTTTGGATAGGGTTAGCGTTAGGGTTAGCGTTAGGGTGTGGGTTAGGGTTAGAGTTAGGCTTAGGGTCAGGGTCATGGTTTAAGTATGGGTTAGTGTTAGGGTTAGTTAGCATTAGCGTTAGCGTTAGTGTTAGGGTTAGGTTTAGGGTTCGGGTTAGGGGTTAGGGTTAGTGTTAGGGTTAGGGTTACGGGTTAAGGTTAGGTTTAGAGTTAGGGTTAGGGTTAGGGGTTAGGATTAGGGTTAGGGTTAGGCTTTGGGTAGGAGTTAGGGTTGGGGTTGGGGTTAGGGTTGTGATTTGGGTGGGAGATAGGGTTGGTGTTGGGTTAGGGTTGGGGTTAGGGTTAGGGTTGAGGTTAGGGTTAGGGTTGGGGTTTGTGTTAGGGTTAGTTGTCGGGGTTAGTGTTAGGGTTGGGGTTGTTGTTAGGGTTAGAGTTAGGGTTAGGTCTAGGGCTGGGGCTACGATTAGGGCTGGTCTAGGGCTAGGGTTAGGGTTAGGGTTGGGCGAGTTTTAGTGTTAGCGTTAGGGGTGGGGGTAGGGTTAAGTTAGCGTTAAGGTTAGGGTTAGGGTTAGGATTAGGGTTTAGGTTTAGGGTTAGGGTTAGTGTTTGGTTTAGGGTTAGGTCTAGGGTTAGAGTTAGCGTTACTCTTGGGTTTAGGGTTAGAAGAGGTTTAGGGTTAGGGTTAGAGTTGGGGTTAGGGGTTTTGGTTAGGGTTAGTGTTAGGGTTAGGGGTTAGGGTTAGGGTTAAGTTTAGGATTAGGGTTTGGTTTAGGGTTAGGGTTAGGGTTAGGGTTAGGGTTAGGGTTTAGGGTTAGGGGTAGGGTTAGGGTTTAGGGTTACCGTTAGGGTTAGGTTTAGTGTTAGGATTAGGGTTGGGGTCAAGATCAGTGTCAGGGTTTATGGTTAGGGTTAGCATTAGGGTTAGTGTTAGCGTTAAGGTTAGCGTTAGGTTTAGAGTTAGGGTTAGGTTTAGGGGTTAGGGTTAGGGTTAGGGTTAGGTTTGGGTTAAAGTTAAGGTTAGCGTTTAGGTTAAGGGTAGGATTAGATGTTTTGGTTAGTGTTAGGTTTAGGTTTAGTGTTAGGGTTAGGGTTGGGTTAGTTAGGTTTATGGTTAGGATTAGGGTTAGGGTTAGGGTTAAGGTTAGGATTAGGTTTAGGGTTCGGTTTAGGGTTAGGGTTAGGGTTAGGTTTAGTAATAGGGTTAGGGTCAGGTTTCGGTTAAGCTTAGGATTAGGGTTAGTGTTCAGGGTTAGGGTTAGAGTTCTGGTTTAGAGATAGGGTTTCAGGAAGTGTTAGGGTTAGGGTTAGGGTCGGTTATGGTTAGGGTTAGGGTTAATGCTAGTGCTAGGGTTAGGCCTACGGTTATGGTTAGTGTTAAGTTTAAGGGTAGGGTTAGGGCTTGTGGTTAGGTTTGGTTTTGGGTTAGGGTTATGTTTAGGGTTTAGAGTTTAGAGTTATGGCTAGGGTTAGGGTTAGGGCTAGTGCTAGGTTTAGATCTGGGCCTAGGGCTAGGGTTAGGGCTTGGGCTAGGACTAGGGTTAGGGTTAGGGTTGGGTGAGTTTTCGGGTTAACGTTAAGGGTAGGGGTAGGGTTGGGTTAGGTTTAGGTTAGGGTTAGGTGTAGGGGTAGGTTTGGGTGAGGTTTAGGGTTAAGGGTGGGGGTAGAGGTATGGTTGGGTTATGTTTAGGTTTAGACGAGTTAGTGTTAGGGTTAGGGTTACGGTTAGGGTTAGGGGTTAGGGTTAGGGTTAGTGGTTACAGTTAGAGTTAGGGTTAGGGTTCAATGTTAGGTTTTGAGTTAGGGTTAGAGGTTAGGGTTAGGGTTATGGTTAGTTTTAGGGTTAGGGTTAGGGTTTGTGTTTAGGGTCAGATTGAGGGTTAGGGATCAGGGATTTGGGAAAGGGTTAGGGTTAGGGTTAAGGGTAGGGTTAGGGATTGAGGTTAGGATTACGGTTAGGGTTAGATTTGGATTAGCGTTAGGGTTAGGGTTAATGCTAGGGCTAAATTCTAACCCTTTCACTAACCTTAACCCAATCCTAACCCTAACCCAAACCCCAACAGATACCCCTACCCCTACCCCAACCCCTACCCCTAACCCTAAACCTTAAACCTTAACCCTAAACCTAACCCAACTCTAACCCTAACCCTAATCCTTACCCTCTCCCTAGGCCTAACAATAACCCTAACCCTATCCCTATAACCTAAACCCTAACCGTAACCCTAACCCTAACCCAACCCTAACCCTAACACTACCCCTAACCCTACACTTACCCCTAACCCCTAACCCTAACACTGAGCCAAACCCTAACCATAAGCCCTAACCCTAACCCTAACCCTAAACCCTAACCCTAACCCTAACCCTAATCCCTAACGCTAACACTAACCCTAAACACTAACCCTAAACACTAACCGTAACCCTAACCATAACGCAAACCTAACACTAAACCTAACCCTAATTCCTAACCCTAACTCTAACCCTAACCCTAACCCCAACCCCAACCCTAACCATATCCTAACTATAACCTAACCCTAACCCAAACCCTATTCTAACCATAACCCTAAACCTAAACCTCTTCTAACCGTAATCCTAACAGTAACGCTAACCCTAATCCTATCCCTAACCCCAACCCCAACCCTAAACTTATCCTAATCCAAAACATAACCCTAACCGTAAACCTAACAGCAACCCTAACACTAACACTAAACCTAACCCTAACCCTAACTCTAAAACCTAACCCTAACCCTAACCCTAAACCCTAACCCTAACCGTAGTCTAGCCCTTGCCCTACCCCTAGCACTCGCCATAGCCTAACCCTATCTTTAGGTCTAACCCTACCCCTAACATTAACCCTAACCATAAACACTAAACTCTAACCCTAAAACTAACCCTAACCCTAACTCAAACCTAACCCAAACCTAACCCAAATCCGCAACCCATAAGCCTACATTTACCCCTACCCCTAACCCTAACCAAACCCTAACCGTAACACTAACGCTAACGCTAACACTAACCCTAATCCTAAAAATAAACCCAAACCTAATCTTAATGCTAACCCTAACCCCAACCCTAACACTAACCCTAACACTAACACTAACCCTATCACTAACCTTAACCCTAAACCCTAACCCTAACCCTAAACCCTAACCCTAACCCTAAACCCTAACCCTAACCTGACCCTAGCCTAGTCCTAGCCATAGCCCTAACATTAGCCCTAGGCCTAAGCCTATCCTTAACCCTAACACTACCACTACCCTTAACCCTAACCCTAAACCCTAAATCCTAACCCTAGAAAACCCTAACCCTAACACAACCCTAACCCAAACCCTAACCCTAACCCCAACCCGTACCCCTGACCTTACCCCTACTTCTGCCCCTAACCCTTGCCAAACCCTAACCCAAACCCTAACGCTAACCAAATACTAACCCTATCCCTAACCCTACCCTAAACCTAATCCTAACCCTAAGCCTAACCCTAAACTCAATCCTAACACTAACTCTAACACTAACACTAACCCTATCCCTAAACCTAACCCTAAACCCTAACCTAACCTAACCAAAACACTAACCCTACCCTAACCCTAACCCTAACACTAACCCTAACCCTAACACTAGCCTAACAATAACCCTAACCCTAAACCCTAACCCTAACACTAACCCTAACCCAATCTTAACCCCTAACCCTAACTCCAACCCATACCCCTACCCCTAACCCCTAACCCTAACTCTAACCCTATCCCTAAACCCTAACCCTAACCCTAACCTTAAACACTAACCCTAACCCTAACCATAACCCAAAGCTAACCCTAACCTAGCCCTTAACCCTAACCCTAACCCCAACCCCAACACTAACCCTAACCGTACCTTAACTCTAACCTAACCCTAACCTAACCCTATTCTAACCCTAACCCTAAACCTAAACCTCTTCTAACCCTAACCCTAACAGTAACGCTAACTCTAATCCTATCCATATCCCCAAACCCAACACTAAACCCTAACGCTAACCCTAACCCTAACCCTAAACCCTAACCCTAACTCTAACCCTAGCCCTAGCCTTAGCCCTATCCCTAGCCCTAGCACTAGCACTGGCACTGCCCTGGGCCTAACCCTATCCTTAGGCCTACCCCTACCCCTACCCTTAATTCTAACCCTAAACCCTAAACCCTAACCCTAAAACTAACCCTAACCCTAAACCAACCCTAACTCTAACCCTAAACCTAACCCCCAACCCAAACCCTTACCCTTACCCCTACCCCTACACCGAACCCTAACCAAACCTAACCCTAAGCCTAACGCTAACCCTAACACTAACCCTAACCCTAACCCTAACCCCCAACCCTAACATTAACCTTAACATTAACACTAACCCTAACACTAACCCTAACCTGTAAACACTAACCCTAACCTAAACCCTAACCCTAACCCTAACCCAACCCTAACCTACCCTAACCCAAACCCAACACATACCCCTACATCTAACCCTACCCCTAACCCTAACCCCAACCCTAACCCTGACCAAAACCCTGACCCTAAACCCTAACCCTAACCCTAACCCTAAACCTTAAACCTTAAACCTAATGCTATCCCAACTCTAACCCTAACCCTAACCCTATCCCTTACACTAACTCTATCACTAAACACTAAACCCTAACGCTAACCCTAACGGTAAACACGAACCCTAACCTAAATCCTTACAAACCCTAAACCTAACCGTAATCCTAACCACAACCCATTCCCCTACCCCTACCCTGAACCCTAAACGTAACCATTAACCTAACCCTAACCCTAACTGTAACCGTAACCCTATCCCAAACCCTCACTCGTCTAACCCTAACCCTAACCATACCCTAACCCTAACCCTTATCCTATCCCTAACCCCAACCCCAATCTTAAACCTAAACCTACACTAACACTAAACCTAAACCTAACCCTAAGCCTAACCCCAACTTTAAGCCTAACCTAACACTAACACTAACCCTAACAATAACCCTAAACCCTAACCCTAAACCTAACCCTAACCCCTCACCCTAACCCTAACCTAAACCCTAACCCTAACTCTAACCCTAAACCTAAACCCTAACCCTAACCTAAAACTAATCCTATCCCTAACCTAACCCTAATAATAACCTAAATTCTAACCCTTTCACTAACCTTAACCCAATCCTAACCCTAATCCTAACTCCAACCCATACCCCTACCCATACCACTACTCCTAACCCCTAAACCTAACCCTAGCCCCTAATCCTAACACTAACCCTAAACCTAACACTAAACCCTATCCCTAACCCTATCCCTAACCTAACCCTAACCCTAATACCCTAAACCTAACCCTAAATTTATTCTAACACTAACCCTAAACCTAAACCTCTTCTACACTCAACCTAACAGTAACGCTAACCCTAACCCTAACCCTAACACCAAACCCAACCCTAACCGTAAACCCTAACCCTAACACTAACCCTAAACCCTAACCCTTAATCTAACCATAGCCAGAGACCTAGCCCTAGCCCTAGCCCTAGGACTGGTCCTAGCCCTATTCCTAACCTTAGCCTTAATCCTAACCCAAACCCTTACACTAAACCTAACCCAAGCCTAAGCCCTAGCCCTAGCCCTAGCCCTAACCTAACCCTTACCCTAAGCCTAAACACTAAACCCTAAACCCTAAACCTAACCCAAACCTAACTCTAAACCTAACATTAAATAAAACCTCAACCCCTACCCAACCCCTACCCTTAACCCTAACCCAACCCTAACCCTAACCCTAACCTTATCCCTTACCCTAACTCTATCACTAAACCCTAAACTCTAACACTAACACTAACCCTAACCTAAACACTAACCCTAACCCTAATCCTTACCCAACCCTAAACCTAACCATAATCCTAACCCCAACCCATTCCCTACCCCTACTCATACACAGAACCCTAACCCTAAACCCTAACCTAACCCTAACCCTAACCATAACCTCTACCCTAACACAAACCTTAACACTAACCCTAAACCCTAACCCTAACCCTAAACCTAACTGTAACCCCTAACCCTAACCTTAACCCTAAACCTAACCCTAACCCTAACTCTAACCCTAAACCTAACCGTAACCCTAACACTGTCCCTAACCCTAACCTAATACTAATTCGTCTAAACTTAACCCTAAACCTACCCCTACCGCTAACCTTATCCCTACCCCTAACCCTAACCCAACCCTAACCCTAACCACAACACCTAACCCTAACTCTAATCTTAACCCTAACCCTAAACCTAAACGTCTTCGAGTCCTAACCCTAACAGTAATGCTAACCCTAATCCTATCCCTAACTCCAACCCCAACCCTAAACATAAACCTACCTAAACCTAAACCTAACCTCAACCCTAGCCCTAACCCTAACACTAACACTAAATATGACCCTAACCCTAACACTAAACCCTAACCCTAACCTTAACCCTAAATCCTAACCCTAACTCTAACCCTAACACTAATCCTAACCCTAACCCCAACCTAATAACCCTAACCCTAAACCCCAACCCTAACACTAACCCTAACCCAATCCTAACCCTAAATGTAAATCCAACCCATACCCCTACTGCAACCCCTAACCCCTAACCCCAACCCTATCCTTAACCCTATCCCTAAACCCTAATCCCTAACCCTGACCCTAACCTTAAACCCTAACCCTAACCCTAAACGTAACTCTAAACCTAACCGTAACCCTAACCCTATCCATAACACTAACCCTAACCTAACTCGTCTAACCCCTAACCCTAAACCTACCCCTACCCCAACCCTATCCCTACCCCTAACCCCAACCCAACCCCTAACCCTAAATCGTCTAACCCTAACCCTAAACCTACGCCTAACCCTAAATCTACCCCTAATCCTAACACTAACCCTAACCCTAACACTAAACCCTCATACCTACCCTGACCCTAACCCTAAACAGTAACCCTAACCTTAACTATAACCCAAACCTAACCCTAACCTAACCCTAACCCCTAATGTTAACCCTAACTTTAACCCCAACCCCAACCCTAATCCTAACTATACCCTAACTCTAACCTAACCCTAACTCTAAGCCTCTTCTAACCCTAACCCTAACCTAAACCTCTTCTAACCCTAACCTAGCAGTAACACTAATCCTAATCCTATCTCTAACTCCAACTCTAACCCTAAACCTAAACCTACACTAAGTCTAAACCTAAACCTAACCATAAACCTAACCCCAACCCTAACACTAACACTTACCCTATCCCTAACTCTAAAAACTAACCCTAAACCTAAACCTAACCCCTAACTCTAACCCTAAACCTAGTCTAGCCCTAGCCCTACCCCTATCACTAGCCCTTGGCCTAACCCTATCCTAGGTCTAACCCTAGCCCTACCCTTAACCCTAACCTAAACCCTAAACTCTAACCCTAAAACTAACCTTAACCCTAACCCAACCCTAACCCTAAACCTAACCCTAAACACAACCCATACACCTACCCTTACCCCTACCCCTAACCCTAACAAAACCCTAACTCTAACCCTAATGCTAACCCTAACACTAACCCTAACCGTAACACCTTAAACCTAATCCTAACCCTAACCCTAACCCCAACCCTAACACTAACCCAAACACTAACACAAACCCTATCCCTAACCGTAACCCTAAACCCTAACCCTAACACTAACCCTAAATCTAAAACCTAACCCTAACCCTAACCCTAAACCCTAATCCTAACCCTAACCATAGCATTTCCCTAGCCATAGCCCTAGCACTAGCCCTAGGCTTAACCCTATCCTTAGGCCTAACCCTACCCCTACCCTTAACCCTAACCCTAAACCCTAAACCCTAACCTAAAACTAACCCTAACCTCAACCCAACCCTAACCCAAACCCTAACACTAACCGCAAACTTACCCCTACCCTTACCCCTACCCCTAACCCTAACCAAACCCTAACCCAAACCCTAAAACTAACCCTAACACTAACCCTAACCTAAACCTATACCTAATCCTAATCCTAACCCCAACCCCAACCCTAGCTCTAAGCGTACCCTAACTGAAACCTAAATCTAACCATAACCCTATTCTAAACCTAACCCTAAACCTAAACCTCTTCTAACCTTAACCCTACCAGTAACGCTAACCGTAATCCTATCCCTAACCCCAACCCCAACCCTAAACCTAAACCTAAACCTAAACCTAACCTAACCGTAAACCTAACCACAATCCAAACCCTAACCATAACCTTAACTCTAAAAGCCTAACCCTAACCCTAATGCTAACTCTAAAACCTAACCCTAACCTAACCCTAAACCCTACCCCTAAACTTAACCCTAACCCTAAATGATAAACCCTAACCCTAAACTAACCCTAACCCTAACCCAACCCTAACCCTAACCATAACCCCAACCCATACACCTACCCTTAACCCTACCCCTACCCCTACCCAAACCCTAACCCTAACCCTAAACGTAACCCAAACCTAACCGTAACCCTAACCCTAACCCCTAACCCTAACCCTAACCCTATGCCAAAACCCAACCCTAACCCCTAATTCTACCCTAACCCTAAAGGTAACCAAAACCCTTACACTGAACCCTTACCATTACTCTAAACCTAGCCCTAGCCCTAGCCCTAGCCCTACCCTCTCTCTAGCCCTAACCCTAACCCTAACCCTATCCTTACACAATGAACCCTAACCCTAACCCTAACCCAAACCCCAACACATACCCCTACCTCTAACCCTACCCCTAATCCTAACCTCTAATCCTAACCCTGACACAAACACTAACCATAAACCTAACCCTATCCCTAAAGCTTAAACATTAACACTAACCCTAACCCAACTCTAACCCTAACCCTAAGCTAAACCTATCTCTTACGCTAACTCTATCACTAAACCCAAAACCCTAACACTAACCCTAACACTAAACACAAACCCTAATCCAGATCCTTACACAACCCTAAACCTAACCATAACCCTAACCCCAAACCATTCCCCTACCCCTACCCCGAACCCTAACCGTAACCCCTAAACTAACCCAAACACTAACCCCTAATCCTAACACAGCCATAACCCTAAGACAAAAGCCTAACCCTAACACTAACCCTAACCCTAACCGTAACCCTAACCCTGACCCTAAACCCAACACTAACATTAATCCTAACACTAACACTAACCCTATCCCTAAACCTAACCTAAACCTAAGCCTAACCCTAATCCTAACTCTAAAACCTAACCCTAACCCTAACCCCTAACCCAAACCGTAACCCTAACCCTAACCCTAGCCTGACTCTAGCCATAGCCCTAGCATTAGCCCTAGGCCTAACCCTATCCTTAAGCCTAACCCTACCCCTACCCTTAACCCTAACACTAAATCCTAAACCGTAACCCTAAAACTAACCCTAACCCTAACCCAGCCCTAACCAAACCATAACTCAAACCCCAACCCATACCCCTACCCTTACCCTTACCCCTAACCCTAACCAAACCCTAACCCTAACCCTATCGCTAACCCTAACACTAACTCTAACCCTAACCCTAAACCTAATCCTAAACCTAACCCTAACCCCAACCCTAACACTAACCCTAACACTAACACTAACCCTGTCCCTAACCCTAACCCTAACCTAACAATAACCGTAATCCTAGTCTAGCCTAGCCCTACCCCTAGCACTAGCTGTAGTCCTAACCCTATCCTTAGGTGTAACTCGACCGCTAACCTTAACCCTAAACCTAAACCCTAAACTCTAACCCTAAAACTAACCCTAACCCTACCCAAAGCCTAACCTAAAACCTAACCTTAACTGCTACCCATACCCCTACACTTACCCCTACCCCTACCCCTAACCCTAACCCTAACTCTAACCCTAACACTAACCCTAACCATAACACTAACCCTAAAACTAATCCTAACCCTAACCCTAAACCCAACCCTAATATTTACCCTAACACTAACACTAACCTTATCACTAACCCTAACCCTAAACCCCTAACCCTAACCCTAACACTAACAATAATCTGAACACTAACCCTAACCCTAAACCCTAACCCTAACCGTAACCCTAGTCCAGCCCTAGCCATAGCCCTAGCACTAGTCCTAGGCCTAACCCTATCATAAGGCCTAACCCTACCTCTACCCTTAACTGTAACTCTAAACCCTAAACCCTAATACTAACCCTAACCCTAATTCAACCTTAACCCAAACCCTAACCCTAACCCCAATCCATACCCCTACACTTACCCCTACCCCTAAACCTAACCAAACCCTAACCCTAATGTCAACGCTAACCCGAACACTAACCCTAATCCTAAACCTAAACCTAACACTAACCCCAACCCTAACACTAACACTAACCCTATCCCTAACCCTAACCCTAAATCCTAACCCTACCCCTGACTTAACTATAACCCTAACCCTAAACCCTAACACTAACACTAATCCTAACCCAATCCTAAACCTAACCCTAACTCCAACCCATACTCTACCACTACCCCTAACCCCTAACCCTAACCCTAACCCAATCCCTAAACCTAATCCTTAACCCTAACCCTAACCCTAAACACTAACCCTAACCCTAACCCTTACTCTTCTAGCCCTAAACCTAACCCGAACCCTAACCCTAATCCCTAACCCTAACCCTAAACACTAACCCTAACCCTACACCTAACCCTAACTCCAACCCATACTCTACCACTACCCCTAACCCCTAACCCTAACCCTAACCCAATACCTAAACCCTAATCCTTAACCCTAACCCTAACCTAAACACTAACCCTAACCCTAAACACTAACCCTAACCCTAACCTAACCCTAACCCTAACTCTTCTAGCCCTAAACCTAACCCGAACCCTAACCCTAATCCCTAACCCTAACCCTAACCCTAAACACTAACCCTAACCCTATACCTAACCCAAACCTAACCCTAACCCTAACTCCTCTAACCCTATACCTAAACCTACCCCTTACCCTAACCCTACCCCTAATCCTAAAACTTACCCTAACCTTAACCCTATCACTTAACCCTAATCCCTAACGCTGACCCTAACCCTAAACACTAACCCTAACCCTAACCATAACCCAAACCCTAACCCTAAACCTAAACATAACCCTAACCGTAACCCCAATCCCAACCCTAACGGTAACCATACCCTAACTCTAAACTAACCCTAACCCTATTCCTAACCCTAGCCCTAAACTTAAACCTACCCTAACCCAAAACCTAACCCTAACCGCAACACATATACCTACCTTTACCCCTACCCCTACCCCTAACAATAACCAAAGCCTAACCCTAACCCTAACGCTAACCCTAACCCTAACCCCAACCCTAACACTAACCTTAACATTAACACTAACCCTAACACTAACCCTAACCTAAACACTAACCCTAACCCTAAACCCTAACCCTAACCTAACCTAACCCTAAATCCTAACCCTAACACTAACCCTAACCCTAACTCCAACACATACCTCTACCCCTACCCCTATCTCCTAAACCTAACCCTAACCCTATCTTTAAACCCTATTCCCAACCCTAACCCTAACCCTAAACACTAACCCTAACCCTAACCATAGCCCAAACCTAATCATAACCCTAACCCTAACCCTAACCTAACCCTAACCCTATCCTTAAACCATAATCTCTAACCGTACCCTAACCCTAAACCTAACCATAACCCTAACCCTGAACCCTAACCTTTACAGTAATCCTAGCCCTAGCCTAGCCTTAGCCTTAGCACTAGCCCTAGCCCTAAAGCTCTCCCTAGCCCTAAACCTAACCCTAACCCTCTCCCTAAATCCTGAACCCTAACCCTAACCCAACCCTAACCCTAACCCTAACACAAACCCCAACACATACCCCAACCTCTAACACTACCTGTAACACTAACCCCTAACCCTAACCTTGACCCAAATCCTAACCCTAAACCCTAACCCTAACCCTAAAACTTAAACCTTAACCTATCCATAACCCAAGTCTAAACCTAACCCTACCTAACCCTAAAACTAACCATAACCCTAAACCTGAATCCTAACCCTAACACTAACTCTAGCCCCAGACCTAGCCTTAGCCCTAGCCCTAGCACTATCCCTAGACCTAACCCTCTCCTTAGCCCTAACCCAAACCCTAACCTTAACCATAAACCTAAACATAACCCTAAACCTGAACCCTAACCCAACCCTAACCTTACCCTAACCCAAACCCCAACACATACCCCTACATCTAACCCTACCCCTAACCCTAACCCCTAACCCTAACCCTGACCAAAACCTGACCCTAAACCCTAACCTTAACCCTAACCCTAAACCTTAAACCTTAAACCTAATGCTATCCCAACTCTAACCCTAACCCTAACCTTATCCCTTACACTAACTCTATCACTAAACACTAAACCCTAACGGTAACCCTAATGCTAAACACAAACCCTACCCCAAATCCTTACAAACCCTAAACCTAACCGTAACCCTAACCCCAACACATTCCCTACCCCTACCCTGAACCCTAACCGTAACCACTAATCTAACCCTAACCCCTAACCCTAACACAAGCCTTAACTGTAACCCTAAAACGAACCTACCTAACCTTAACCCTAACCCTAACCCTAACCGTAACTCTAACCCTAACCCTAACCCTAACCCTAACTGTAACCCTAACCCTATCCATAACCCTATCCCAAACCCTCACTCGTCTAACCCTAACCCTAAACCTACCCCTACCCCTAAACCTATCCATACCCCCTAACCCTAACCCAACCCTAAACCTAACCTCAACCCTAACCCTAACTCTTCCAACCCTTACCTTACCATTAATCCTATGACTAACCCTAACCCTAACCTTATCACTAAACCCTAATCCCTAACCCAACCCTAAACACTAACCCTAACCATAATCCAAACCTAACTCTAACACCTATCCCTAACCCTAACCCTAACCACAACCCCAAAACCTAACCCTAAACATACCCTAACTCTAACCTAACCCTAACCTAATCCTATTCTAACCCTAACCCTATCCCTAAATCTCTTCTAACCATAACTCTAACAGTAACGCTAACCCTAATCCTATCCCTAACCCCAAACGGACCCTAAACCTAAACTTACCTAAGCCCTCAACCTATACCTAACCGTAAATCTAAGCCCAACCCTAACATTAACACTAACACTAACCCTATCCCTAACCCTACCCCTAACCCTAACCTAACCTAGCACTAGCCCTACCCCTAGGACTAGCCCTAGCCCTAACCCTATCCTTAGGCCTAACCCAAACCTACATTTAACCTTAACCCTAAACCCTAAACGCTAACCCTAAACCCTAAACTCTAACCCTAAAACAAACCCTAACCCTAACCCAACCCTAAAACAAACCCTAATCCTAACCGCAACCCATACCCCTACCCTTACTCCTACCCCTACCCCTAACCCTATCCAAACCCCTACCCCTAACCCTAACAGTAAACCTAACCCTAACACTAACGCTAAACCTAATCCTAACCCCAACCCTAACCCCAACCCTAACACTAACACTAACCCGAACCCTAACCCTAACTCAAAATCCTAACCCTAACCCTAAACCCTAACCCTAAACCTAACCCTAGCCTAGCCCTAGCCCTACCCCATGCACTAGCCCTAGGCCCAACCCTTTCCTTAGGCCTAACCCTACTTCTACCTTTAACCCTAATGCTAAACCCCTAAACTCTAACCCTAAGACTAACCTTAACCCTAACCCTAACCCAAACCCTAATCCCAACCCCTACAATAACTCTAACCGTACCCTAACCCTAACCCTAACCCTATTCTAACCCTAACCCTAAACTGAAACCTCTTCTAACCGTAACCCTAACCATATCCTAACCCTTACCCTAACCCTAACCCTTATCCTATCCCTAACCCCAACCCCAATCTTAAACCTAAACCGACCCTAACCCTAAACCTAAAGAGCTAACCCTAAGCCTAAACCCAACATTAAGCCTAACCCTAACAATAACCCTAAACCCTAACCCTAAACCTAACCCTAACCCCCTCACATTAACCCTAACCCTAAACCCTAACCCTAACCCTAACCCTAAACCCTAACCCTAACCCTAACCCTAAAACTAATCCTAACCCTAATACTAACCCTAAATTCTAACCCTTTCACTAACCTTAACCCAATCCTAACCCTAATCCTAACTCCAACCCATACCCCTACCCATACCCCTACTCCTAACCCCTAAATGTAACCCCTAGCCCCTAATCCTAACACTAACCCTAAACTTAACACTAAACCCTAACCCTAACCCTATCCCTAACCTAACCCTAACCCTAATACCCTAAACCTAACCCTAACTTTATTCTAATGCTAACACTAAACCTAAACAACTTCTACACTCAACCTAACAGTTACGCTAACCTTAACCCTAACCCTAACACCAAACCCAACCCCTAACCCTAAACCCTAACCCTAACACTAACCCTAAACCCTAACCCTTAAACTAACCATAGCCAGAGACTTAGCCCTAGCCCTAGCCCTAGGACTACCCCTAGCCCTATTCCTAACCCTAGCCCTAATCCTAACCCTAACCCTTACACTAACCCAAACCCTTACACTAACCCTAACCCAAGCCCAAGCCCTAGCCCTAGCCCTAGCCCCAACCCTAACCCTTACCCTAAGCCTAAACACTAAACCCTAAACCTAACCCAAACCTAACTCTAAACCTAACACTAAATAAAACATCAACCCCTACCCAACCCCTACCCTTAACCCTAACCCAACCCTAACCCTAACCCTAACCTTATCCCTACCCTAACTCTATCCTAAACCCTAAACTCTAACACTAACACTAACCCTAACCCTAACCCTAACCCTAACAGTAACCCTAAACCTAACCCCAACCCCAAGCCTAACCCTAACCCTAACCCTAACCTAAGAGTAATGCTAACCCTAACCCTAACCCCAAACCCAACCCTAACCCCTGACCCTATCCCTAACCCTAACCCTAACCCTAAGCAAATCTCCTAACCCTAACCCCTAACCCTAAACCTTAACCCTAACCCTTACCCTAACATTAACCTAACCAGAACCCTAACCCTAACCCTAAAACCTTACACTAGCCATTACCCTAGCCCTAACCCTAAACCTTACCCTAAACGAAACCTCTTCTAAACCTAACCCTAAGAGTAATGCTAACCCTAACCCTAACCCTACCCAAACCCCAACCCATACCCATACCATTACCCCTACCCCTACCCCTAACTGTAAAACAACCCTTACCCTTACCATAACTCTAACGATAACACTAAACCAACCTTAACACTAACCCTAACTCTAAAACTAACACTAACCCTAACCCTAAACCCTAACCGTAACCCTAACCCAACCCTTACCCTAACCCAAAACTCGACACATACCGCTACCCCTACCCCTAATCCTAAACCCTAAACCTAACCCCTAACCCTAACACTGAGCCTAGCCCCTAACCCTAACCCTAAATCATACCCCAAACCCCTTCTAACCCTAAACCTAAGAGTAATGCTAACCCTAAACACTAAACCCTAAAACTAACCTTAACCCTAACCCAATCCTAACCCAAAATAAACCCTAACCCCAACCCATACCCCTACCCTTACCCCTATCCCTAATCCTAACCAAACCCTAACCCTAACCTTAACGCTAACCCTAACACTAACCCTAACCTTAAACCTAAACCTAAACCTAACCCTAACCCTAACCCTAACACTAACCCTATCACTAACACTAACCCTATTCCTAACCCTAATCCTAAACCATAACCCTACCCCTAACCTAACAATAAACCTAACCCTAAACCCTAACCCTAACACTAACCCTGACCCAATCCTAAACCTAACACTAACTTCAACCCATACCCTGCCCCGACCCTTCACCCCTAACCCTAACATTAACCCAATCCCTAAACCCTAATCCCTAACCCTAACCCTAATCCTAAACACTAACCCTAACCCTAACCCTAACCCTAACCAAATCCTAAGCCTAAGCCTAACTCGTCTAACCTTAACCCTAAATCTACCCCTTAAGCTAACCCTACCCCTAATCCTAACACTAACCCTAATCCTAACCCTATCACTAATCCCTAATCCCTTAGGCTGACCCTCACCCTAAACACTAACCCTAACCCTAACCATAACCCAAACCTAACCCTAACCCTAACCGTAACCGTAATCCCAACCCCAACCATAATCCTAACCATACACTAACTCTAACTTAACCCTAACCCTATTCTAACCCTAGCCCTAAACCTAAACCTACCCTAACCCTAAACCTAACGCTACCCGCAACACATACACCTACCCTTACCCCTACCCGTACCCCTACCCCTAACCAAACCCTAACCCTAACCCTAACGCTAACCCAAACACTAACACTAACCCTAAACCTAATCCTAACCCCCAACCCTAACACTAACCCTAACTCTTACACTAACCCTATCCCTAACCCTAAACCCTAACCATAACCTCAACCATAACCCTAAACTAACTCTAACTCTAACCCTAACTCTGAAACCTAACCCTAACCCTAAACCCTAACACTAACCCTAACCCTAGTCTAGCCCTAGCCATATCCCTAGCACTAGCTCTAGGCCGAACCTTATCCTTAGGCCTAACCCTACCCCTACACTTAACCCTAACCCTAAACCCTAAACCCTAACCCTGAAACTAACCATAACCCAACCCTAACCCAAATTCTAACCGTAACCCCAATCCATACCACTACCCTTATCCCTACCCCTACCCCTAACCAAACCCTAACCCTAACCCTAACACTAACCCTATCCCCAATTTATCCTAACCTTAACCCTAACCCCAAACCTAACACTAACACTAACAGTAACACTAACCCTATCCCTAACCATAAACCTAACCCTGAATCCTAACCCTTACACTAACCCTAGCCCTAACCCTAGACCTAACCCTCTCCTTAGCCCTAACCCTTACCCTAAACCTAACAAAACCCTGAACCCTAACCCTAACCCTATCCCTAATTTTAACCTTAACTGTAACCTTAACTCGTCTAACTCTAACAATAAACCTACCCCTACCCCTAACCCTATCCTTACCCCTAACCCTAACACAACCCTAACCCTAACCCTAACCCTAACCCTAACCCTAACTCGTCTAACACTAACCCTAAACCTATCCCTAACCCTAACCCTACTCCTAATCCTAACACTAACCCTAACTCTAACCGTATCCCTAAACCCTAATCCCTAACCCTAACCCTAACCATAAAAACTAACCCTAACCTTAACCATAACCCAAAACTAACCCTAACCCATAACCCTAACCCTAAACCTAACCCTAACCCCAACCCTAACCCTAACCATACCCTCACAGTAACCTAACTCTAACCCTAACCCTAAACCTAAACCACTTCTAACCCTAACCGTAACAGTAATGTTAACCCTAATTTTATCCCTAACCCCAACCCCAACCCTAAACCTAAAACTACCGCAACCCTATACCTCACCCTAACCGTAAACCTAACCACAACTCTAACACTAACACTAACCCTAACCTAACCCCAACTCTAAATCCTAACCCTAACCCTAAACCCTAACCCTAACCCTAACCCTAACCCTAATCCTAACCCTAACCTTAAACCTAAACCCTAACCATAACCATAACCTAACCCTAGCCCTGGCCCTAGGCTTAACCCTATTCCTAGCCCTAACACTAACACTAACAATAACCATAACACTAAACCCTAAACCCTAACACTAACACAACCCTAACCCTATCCCTATCCCTATCCCTAACCCTAACCCTAACCCTAACCCTATCCTTAACCCTAAACCTAACCCTAACTCTAACCTAACCCTAACCTTAACTTTAACACAAACCTAACCCTAACCTTAACACTAAACCTAACTCCAACCTTAACCCTAAGACCAACCCCAACCCTAACCCAAACCCCAAACCTAAACCTAACCCTAACTCCAACCCTAACCTTAACCCCAACCCCAAACCCAACCACAATCCCAACACTAACCCCAAGCCCAACAATAAACCCTACCCCAACAATAACCCTAACCCTAACCCCTAACCCTAACCCTAACTCTAACCCTAACCCTAACCGAAACCTAACCCTCACCCTAACCATAAGCCTAACCCTAACCCTAAACCTAACACTAACCCTAATCCCAAACCTAACCGCAACCCTAAGCCAACCCTAACCCTAATGCTAACACTAACCTCAACCCCTAATCCCACCATTACCCCTAACCCTAACCCTAACCCTAGTTCTAGCCCCATCCCTAGACATAGCCCTCGCTCTAAACCCTAGCCCTAGCACTAGCCCCAAACCTAACTGTAACCCTAACCCAACCCTAACCCTAACCCTAACACTACCCCCAACCTCTAATCCTACCCCTACCCCTACCCCTAACCCTAACCCCCAACTCTAACCCTATCTTAACCCTAACCCTATTCTAACCCTAACCCTAAATCTAAACCTCTTCTTACACTAACCCCTAACAGTAACGCTAACGCTACCCCCTTACATAGTCCCAACCCAAAGCCTAACCATGAACCTACTGTAATCCTAAACCTAAACCTAACCCTAACATTAACACCAACCCTAACACTAACAATAACACTAACGCTAAACCTAAACGTAAATCTAAACTAGTCTTAACCCTAATCCTAAACAATAACACTAACCCTAACCCTAAAGCCTAACCCTAACCCTAACCCTAAACCCTAACCCTAACCCTAACCCTAAACTTTGCCCTAGCCGTAGCCCTAGCCCCTAGCACTAGCCCTGTCCTTAAACCTAGGCCTATCCCTAACCCTAACCCTACCCAAACCCTAACCTTCACCCAACCCTAACCCTAACCCTAACCCTAGTAACAACACTAATTGTACCCTACCACTACCCCTAACCCTAACCCTAAACACTAACCCAACCCTAACCCTAACCCTAACACTAACCTCAACCCCTAACCCTACCCCTATCCCTAACCCTAACCCTAAACCTAGCCTTAGCACTAGACCTAAACCTAGCCCTACCATTATCCCTAAACCTAACCCTAACCCAACCCTAACCATAACCCTACCTCTATCCCTAACCCTAATCCTAACACTGAACCCTAACCCTAACCCTAACCACAACCCCTAACATAACCCTTTCCTCAACCCTAACCCTAACCCTTAACAGTGAACCTAACCCCAACCCTAAACCCTAACTCTAACCCTAAATTAACCTTAACCCTAAATCCTAAAACTTAAATCTAACCCTATTCTAACCGTAACCTAAACTTAAACCTCTTCTACCCTAAACCTAACAGTAACACTAGCCACAACCCCAACCCTACCCCTACCCCTAAGCCTAAACATAACCGTAGCCCTAGCCCTAGTCCTAGCCCTAAACCTAACCTTAACCCTAACCCAACCCTAACCCTAACCCTAACACTATCCCTCGCCCTATCTCTAAACCATAAACCTTAACCCTAACCCAACCCTAAACCTAACTCTAACGCTAACCCTAAAGCCAACCCGAACCCTAACCCTACCCTAACCCTAAATTAACACTAACCCTAACACTAAGCCTAACACTAACCCTAACCCTAACAATAACCCTAACCAATAACACTAACCCTAACCCTAAAGCCTGACCCTAACCTGAACCCTAACCTAACCTTAACCCTAAACCCTAAACCCTAAACCTAACCCTAAACCTAACACAAACCCCAACTCTAACCCTAACCCTAACCCTAAACTTCTTCTAACCCTAACCCTAAGAGTAACACTAACCCTAAACATAACCCCAACCCCAACCCCAACACTAACCCTAAACATACCCTAACCCTAAACCTAACCCTAACCCTAACACTAACCCTAACCCTATCCCTAACACTAACACTAACACTCACCCTAACCCTAACCCTAAACTCTATCCCTCACTGTAACCCTAAGCCTATCCCCTAACCCTAACCGTAACCGTAACCCTAACCATAACCATAAGCCTAACTCCTAACCCTAAGAGTAACACTAACCGTAACACTAATCCTTACCCTAACCCTAAACTCTAACACTCACCCTAACTTTAAACCCTAACCCTAAACCTAATTCTGCCCTAACCCTAACCCTAACGTTAACACTAACCCTAAATCCTAAAAACCTAACCCTAACCCTAACCATAACCCTAACCCTAAACTCTAATCCTTACCCTAACCCTAGCCCTAGCCCTAGCACTAGCCCTAGCTGTAACCCTAGCCATAGGCCTAACCTTAACCCTTACCCTAACCCCAAACCCAACCCTAACCCTACCCTAACCCTAAACCTAATCCTAACTCTAACACTAACCCCAACCCTAACCCTAACGCTAACACTGACTCTAATCCTAACCTAAATCTAACACTAACCCTAACCCTAACCCTAAACCTAACCCCTAACCCTAACCCTAACCCTATCACTAGCCCTAGCCCTAACCCTATCCCTAGCCCTACCTTAACCCTAACCCTAACCCTAACCCTAACCCTAACCCAAACCTAACCCTAACCCCAAACCATAACCCTACCTCGATCCCTACCCCTAACCTTAACCCCTAACCCTAACCCTACCACCTAAACCCTAACCCTAAACCTAACAGTAACGCTAATCCTAATACTAAACCTAACTCCAACCCCTAACCTAAACCTAACACTACCCTAACCCTATCCCTAACCCTAACCCTAAACTTAAACCCTGACCCTAACCCTAGCACTAGCCCTATCCCTAAAGTATCCCTAACACTAAACTTAACCCTAACTCTAGCCCTAACACTAAACACTAACGCTAACCCTATCCCTAAACCTAACCCCTAACCCTAACCCTAATCCTAACCCTAATACCCTAACCCTAACCCTAACCCTATTCTAACCCGAACCCTAAACCTAAACCCTTTCTAATCCTAACCCCTAACAGTAACGGTAACCCTAACCCTAACCCCATCCCCAACCCTAACACTAATCCTACCTTAACCCTAACCCTAACCCTAGCTCTAGACCTAGCCCTATACCTAGCACTAGCCCTAGACCTAACCCTATCACTAACCCTAACCCTAACCCTGTCCCTAAACCCTAACCGTAACCCTAACACAACCCTAACATTAACCCTAACCCACACATATCTTTAAACCTACCCCTACCCCTATTCCTAACCCTAATCTAACCCCTAAACCTACACCTAACCCTAAACCCTAACCCTAACTCAAACCCTAACCCTAACCTTAAACCCTAACCCTAACCCTAATTCTAAACCCTAACCCTAACCCTAACCCCTAATCCTAACCCCTAACCCTAACCCCTAAACCTAACTCGTCTAACCCTAACACTAACCCTAACAATAACTCGTATAACCCTAACTCTAACCCTAACCCTGCCCCTAACCAGACCCCTACACCTAACCCGAACTCTATTCCTAAACCCTAAACCATAAACCTAACCCTAAACCTAACACTAAACACTAACCCGTACCTTAATCCTAACCCAACCCTAACACTAACCCTAACCCTAACACTAACCACAACCCCTACACCTAACCCTAACCCTAGCCCTAACCATATTGTAACCCTATCCCTAAACCTAACCCACTTCTAACACTAAACCTAATAGTAACGCTAACCCTGACCCTAAACCTAACCCCAGCGCCAACCCTACCCTAACCCTACCCTAACCCTAACCCTAACCCTAACCCCTAACCATAACCCTAATCTAAAACCCTAACACTAATCCTAACTTTTGCCAGAGCCCTAGCCCTTGCCCTAGCAGTAGCCCTAGCCCTAAAACTATCCCTAGCCCTAAACCTAACCCCTAACCCCTAACCTTAATCCTATCCCGAAACCCTAAACCCACACCCTACCCTAACTCTAACCCTAACACTAGCCCTAGTCCTAACTCTAATCCTAACCCTAAGTTTAACGCTAACACCTATCCTAAGCCTAAACACATTCCCTAAGCCTAACCCTAAGCCTAACATTAAACACTAACCCTCACCGTAACCCTAACCCTACCCTAACCCTAGCCCTAGTCCTACCTCTAACCCTAACCATAACTTTAACCCTAACACCTATTCTAAGCCTAAACACTTTCCCTAACCCTAACCCTAAACCCTAACCCTAATCCTAACTTTAATCCCTATCCCTAACCATAACGCTATCCCTAACCCTAACCCTAACCCCTAACCCTATCCCTATTCTAAACTCTAACCCTAATCATAATACTAAACACTAACCCCTAACCCTATCCCTATCCCTATCCCTAGCCCAAGCCCTAGCACTAGCCCTAGTCCTAACCCTATCCTTAGCCTAACCATAACCCTAACACTAACCCCTAACCACTAACCCTAAACCTAACCCCTAACCATAACTCTAACCCTACCGTATACCTTAACCCTAAATCTATCTCTAACCCTAAACCCTAAACCGTAACGATATCCCTATCTCTAACCCAATCCTAACTCTAACCCAAACCCTAACCCTAACCCTAAACACAACCCCTAATCCTATCCCTCCCCTTAAACCTAACCCTAACCACAACCCTTACCATATCCCTAAACCCTAAATATTGACCCTAACACTAAACACTAACCCTAACACTAACCCTAACAAAACCCTAACCCTAACCATAACCCTAACACTAACCACAACCCCTAACCCTATGCCTTCCTCTACCCTAACCCTGACCCTAGCCTTAGCCCTAGCCCTAGCCCTAGCCCTAACCCCTAACCCAACCCTAACCCAAACCCTAACTCTAACCCTAACCCTAACACTAAACCCTGAACACTAAACCTACCACTTACCCTAACCGTAAACTCTAACCCTAACAAACCCTAACCCAACCCAAACCCTAACCCTAACCCTAACCACAACCCCTAAACCTACCCCTAACCTTAAGCCTAACCCTAAATCAAACACTAACGCTATCCCTAAACCCTAAATCCTAACCCTAACCCTAACCAAAAACACTAACCATAACCCTCAAACAACAGTAACCTTAACCCTAACCTTAACACTAACCCCAATCCATACCCCTAACCCTACACCTACACCTTACCCTATCCCTTAACCTAACCCTAACCCTAGCCCTAGTTCTAACTCTAACCCTAATCCTAACTTTAACCCTAACACCTATCCTAAGCCTAGACCTTTCCCTAACCCTAACCCTAACCCAACCCTAACCCTAAACCTAAAACTAAACCTAGTCTTAGACCTAACCCTAGCCCTAGTCTTAAACCTACCCCTAGCCCTAGCCTTAACCCTAGCACTAGCTCTAACCCTAACCCTAACCCTAACCCTAACACTTATCCCTAACCTTAACCTTAACCCCTAACCGTAACCCTAACCCTAACCATAACCTTAGCCCTAACTCGTTTAACCTAACCACTAACCCTAAACCTACTGCTACCCCTAACACTAACCTATCCCTAACTCTAACTCTAACCCACACCATAACCACAACCCTTAACCCTACCGCTAACCCTAACTATAACCCTAACCCTAACCATATCCCTAAACCCTAAACCACAACCCTAACCCCTAACACAAACACTAAACACTAACCGTAGCCCTACCCTAACCCAAATCTAACCATAACTGTAACCTTAACACTAACTACGACCCCAAACCTACACCTAACCCTAGCCCTAACCTTAACAATAGCCCTAGCCCTAGCCCTAACCCCCTAGCTCTAGTCCTAACCCTAAACCTAAACGTACCAAACTGGAACCTAACACTAACCCTAACCCTATTCTAACCATAACCCTAAACCTAAACTTCTTCTAACCCTAACCCTAATAGTAACACTAACCCTAATCCTATCCTTAACCCCAATCCCAACCCTAAACCTAAATCTACCCTAACCCTAAACCTTACCCTAACGGTAAACCTAACCACAAGTCTAACACTAACACTAACCCTAACCCTAACTAAAAACCTAACCCTAACCCTAACCCTAACTGCAACCCATACCCCTACCCTTACCCTTACCCCTACCCCTAACCCTAACCACAACCTAACCCCTAACCCTAGTGCTAAACCTAACTGTAACCCTAACACTAATCCTATACCTAATCCTAACCCTAACTGCAACCCTAACACTAACACTAACCTTATTCCTAAACCTAACATTAAACCCTAAACCTAACCCTAACCCTAAACCTAAACCCTAACCCTAATCCTAAACCGAACCCTAACACTACCACTAACCCTAACCCTAACCTAACCTTAACTTTAACCCTAAACCCTAACCCTAACACTAACCCTAACCCAATCCTAACCCTAAACCTAACTCCAACCCATACCAATACCCCTAACCCTAACCCCTAACCCTAACCCTATCCCTAAACCCTAATCCCTAACTCTAACCCTAAACACTAACGCTAACCCTAAACATAACACAAACCTAACCCTAACCCTAACACTAACCTAATCCTAACCCTAACCCTTTTCTATCCCTAACACTAAATCTAAACCTCTTCTATCCCTAACCCTAACAGTTACGCTAACCCTAATCCTATTCTTAAACCCAATCTCAACCCTAAACCTAACGCTACCCTAAGCCTAAACCTAACCCCAACCCTAACACTGACACTAAACTTAACCCTAACCCTAATACTAAAACCTAACCCTAATCCTAACCCTGAACCCTAACCCTAACCCTAACCCTAGTCTAGCCCTAAACCTACCCCGTAGCATTAGCCCTAGGCCTAACCCTATCCTTAGGACTAACCCTAACCCTACCCTTAACCCTAACCCTAAACCCTAAACTCTAACCCTAAAACTAACCCTCAACCCTAATTCAACCCTAACCCAAATCCTGAACCTGAACGCAACCCATACCTCTACCCTTACCACTACCCCTACCCCTAACCCTAACCTAACCCCTAACCCTAACGTTAATCCAAACACTAACATTAACCCTAACAACAACCCTAAACCTAATCCTAACCCTAGCCCTAAACCTAACTCGAAAACTAACCCTATCCCTAACCCTCACCCTATATCCTAACCCTAACCCTAACCCTAACCCCTAACCCTAACCCTAACCCTAACCTAACTCTAAACACTAACCCTAACCCTAACCCTAGCCTAGCCCTAGCCATAGCCCTAACACTAGCCCTAGGCCAAATCGTATCCTTGGGCCTAACCCTACCCCTACCATTAACCCTAACCCTAAACCCTAACCCAAAAACTAACTCTAACACAAACCCTACCTTAACCCAAACCCTAACCCTAACCCCAAACCATACCCCTACACTTACACCTACCCATACCCTTACCCTAACCAAACCCTAACCCTAACACTAATGCTAACCCTAACCCTAACCCTACCCTAAAGCTAACCCTAACCAAAACACTAACCCTAAACCTAAACCCGAACCCTAACACTAACCCCTAACCCAATCCTAACCTAACACTAAACCCAAACAATACCCCTACCTCTAAACCCTAACCCTAACCCTAACCCAATCCCTAAACCCTAATCCCTAACCCTAGCCCTAACCCAAAACACTAACCCTAACCCTAACCCTAACCCTAACTCTTCTAACCCTAACCCTAAACCAAACCCTAACCTTAACCCTAACCCAACCCTAACCCTAACCCTAAATCGTGCAACCCTAACCCTAACTCGTGTAGCCCTAACCCTAAACCTATCCCTTACCCTAACCCTACCCCTAATCCTAACACTAACCCTAACCCTATCACTAAACCCTAATCTCTAACGCTGTCCCTAACCCTAAACACTAACCCTAACCCTAACCATAACCCAAACCTAACTCCAAACCTAACCCTAACCCTAACTGTAAACCCAACCTCAACCCTAACCCTAACCATACCCTATCTCTAACCTAACCATAACCCTATTCTAACCCTAGCCCTAAACCTACCCTAACCCAAAACCTAACCTTAACACGCAACACATACACCTACCCTTACCCCTACCCCTACCTCTAACCCTAACCAAACCCTAACCCTAACCCTAATGTTAACCCTAAAACTAATCCAAACCCTAACACTAACCCTCAACCTAATCCTAACCTTAACCCTAACCCCAACCTTAACAATAACCCTAACATTAACACTAACCCTATCCCCTAACCCTAACCCTAACCCTAAACACTAACCACCACCCTAACCGTAACCCTAACCCTAACCCTAACTTGTCTAACCTAACCCTAAACCTACCCCTACCCCTAACCCTATCCCTATCCCTAACCCTAACACAAGCCTAACCCTAACCCCTAACCCTAACCCTAACTCGTCTAACACTAACCCTAAACCTATCCCTAACCCTAACCCTAACCCTAACTATATACCTAAACCCTAATCCCTAACCTTAACCTAACCCTAACCATAAACATTAACCGTAACCTTAACCATAACCCAAGCCTTACCTAACCCATAACCCTATCCCTAAACCTAACCCCAACCCCATCCCTAACCCTAACCGTACCCTAACTGTAACGTAACTCTAACCCTAATCCTAACTCTAACCCTAACCCTAACCCTAACGCTAACCCTTACCCCAACCTTAACACTAACCCTAACTCTAACACTAACCTAATCCTAACCTTAACCCTAACCCTAAACTCTAACCCTAACCCTAACACTAACACTAACCCTAACCCTAACCCTAAACTTAATCCTCTTCGAACCCTAACCCTAACAGTAATGCTAACCCTAATCCTATCCCTAACCCCAACACCAACACTAACCTTAAACGTACCTAATCCTAAACCTAACACTAACCCTAACCCTAACCGAACCCTAACCCTAACCCCAAGCCTAACCCCTAACCCTAACCCTAAACCTTACCCTAAACGAAAACTCTTCTAACCCTAACCTTAAGAGTAATGCTAACCCTAACCCTAACACTACCCTAACCCCAACCCATACACTTACCGTTACCCCTACCCCTACCCTTAACCTTAAAACAACCTTAACCCTAACCCCTAACCCTAAAGCTAACCCTTTTCCCTACCTTAACATTAACCCTAACTCTAACACTAACACTAACCCTAACCCTAACACTAAACCTTAACCTAACCCTAACCCAACCCTAAACCTAACGCTAACCCAAACCCCAACACATACCACTACCCCTACCCTAACCATAAACTCTAAATCTAACCTAAGCCTAATCCTAAGCCTAACCCTTAACCCTAACCCTAAATCATACCCTAAACCAAAACCTCTTCTAACCCTAAACCTAAGAGTAATGCTAACCCTAAACCTAACACTACCCTAACCCCAACCCTAACACTACCCTAACCCCAACCCATACACTTACCGTTACCCCTATCCCTACCCTTAACCTTAAAACAACCCTAACCCTAACCTAACCGCAACCCCAACCCCAACCCTAACCCTAACCATACCCTAACCTAACCCTAACCCCAACTCTAACCCTAAACCTAACCCCAACCCCAATCCCAACCCTAACACCAACCCCAATCCCAACCCTAAACCCAACCCCAACCCAAACCCCAACCCCAACCCTAACACTAACCCTAACTCTAACCCCTAACCCTAAACCTAACCCCCAACCCTAACCCTAAATCTCTTCTAATCCTAAACCTAAGAGTAACGCTAACCCTAACCCTAACCTAACCCTAATCCTAATCCTAACACCAACCCTAACACTAACCCTAACCCCAACCCTAACCGTAACCCTAACCCTAACATCCAACCTAACCCTAACCCATACCCCAACCCTAACCCTAACCCTAATCCTAAACACTAACCCTAACCCTAAATCCTAACCCTACGCTACCCCTAACAACTAACCCTAACCTAAACGTAAACCTAACCCCCGAACCTAACCCTAACCGTAATCCAACCCTAAACCTAACCCTAACCCTAACCAAAACCCACACATAGCTTTAACTGTACCCCTACCCCATCCCTAACCCTAACTGTAACCCCTAAACCTACACCTAACCCTTACCCCTTACCCTAACTCAAACTCTAGCCCTAACAGTAAACCCTAATCCTAACCCTAAGTCTAAACCCTAACCCTGGAGAGGGAAAAAAAGATGGCAGAGGAATAGGATGGGGAGAACACTTTCTCCCTCTCTACCTCATCAAAAGAACATTTCAACACTGAGCAAATACCACAAAATAACTTCTGACTGCTGGCAGAGGACATCAGGCATCCAGCAAAGCAGATCATTGGCTTCAAAACCTGGTAGGAATTATTTTATTTTATTTTATTTTATTATAAAGAACTAAGAGAGCGACAAAGGAGGTAGGGAGGGAACTCCAGCACGGGAAGGGAATCCCGTCCCAGGAAGAGACTCTTAAAGAGAGAGGTTCCCTAAAATTGGGGAACTTTCTCACAGCTGTGCATGGGGCGAGCCCTGGAAGCACAGAGGGCAACATAACAAGAAGGAAGAATAAATAAATAATCAAAACCAACAGATTACGAATTCAACAGTATAACCCCCAGCGGATAAGCAGCGCAAACGCCTGCGTCCAACAGCAGTGGGGGTTGGGAAGGGAGGAGCGCGCCGGCGACAGTGCTCTCTAAGAATTGGTCTGTGGGAGACGTAAGCTGCAGGGCTTTTCTCGAGAATCGGGGAGTAACGGGGCCAGAATCGGGTCCGCGCGTGGATAGAACGAATTATCCCTGACTAGCAAACGAGACTGGGGGATAACTAACACGTGAAACGCCCGAACATAAGGCACTGACAGGCCCGCGCACAGAACAAAGGACGGATCGGAAATAGCCGGCTGCAGACCATCCCCCACTGGCGACAGGCAGCCCAGAGCCTGAAACGCTGGAAGAGGGCAGTCGCAGCTCAAGAGAGTCATTACCTACCAAATTGCAAGCGGGCCTCTTTGATGAGACTTCTGGGGGTATCTGAGTGGTCATCATCTGCCTGAAAAAGAGCCCCAGCGGAGATCCCAGAAAATTGAGCGACCCGCAAAGCCCAGAAGATGCAACAATAGTCCGTGCCAAACTCCCTAGCCACTCGGACTTGGGACCAAACCCGGCACACGGAGGGGACTTCCTGAGCGCCAATCCTGAGCGGCTAAAACCAGGGAATTGCATGAAACATAGGCCAGGCCCCACACGGTTATCCCACAGATTGGGAAGGGGAAAGCCCAGTGCAGAACTCACCACCACCCTCCCTGTGGCAAGACAGAAATCAGACACAGAAGAGACCAGCAAACAGAGGAAGGCAAACAGAGGGAACTGCCTTGGTAGCGACTCCACACAGTCCTCAACGACAGAGAAAGTGACAGATTCGCCATTTCTACTTTTATGATCAAAAAAAAAATTTGGGGGGTGAGGTGATGTGGAAGCATGATTTTTTTTTTTAAGAATTTTTTTCTTTCTTTAAAAATTATTTTTTTCCTTTTTAAATTTGCTTATCCTTTTCTTTTTCATCCTTTTTCCCCCTAAACTTCCTTAAATTTTAAGTCTTCTATATTTCTAGTTATTATTTTTATAACCTAATATTACTTAAAAAAAAAAAACCTATCATTTAAGCAAACGCTGTATGTAGTCTTAATGGTGAAGGAAGTTGTCTTTTAATAATTCTGGAATCTTTTATTATATTTTACTTTTTTTTTTTTTTTTTTCTCTATTTTTTTTTAAATGCCTCTCTCCTCATTCTTCTTCTCTTCAGTAATCTATCTTTGAAAATCCAATCTATACTCCAGTTTTTTAACCTTGACATTTTGGTATTTGTTGCCAATTTTGTACTTTTAAAAACCTAATCCTCAGTACCCAGTTTTACATGAGTGCAAGACTACTGGCTTAACCACTCTCTCCACCTCTGGAATCTCTCTTTTCCCCACCAGGTGGCTTTTGTCTCCTCCCTCCCCCCCCCCTCTCTACCCAACTCTATGAACCTCTGAGCGTTCCAGAAGGAGGAGAACTCTAAGGGAACTGGTCACTGACCGGGTCTGTATCCCTCCTTCCCATCTCCCCCTTTATCCTCCTGACCACCTCTATCTACTTCCTTCCTCTCCTCTTCCAAGTATACCTCTGTGACCACCTCTGAGCAGTCCAGACTTCGGAGCACACACAAGAAAGTGGCTACGGGTTAACTTCCTTTTCCCTCTTTTGATTCCACCTCATCCCATTCCACTCACCTCTAACTACTCCCTCCCTCTTCTCTCCTCCAAGTAACTCACCTATCCTCTAGGGACGACCCTCAAGGTGGAGAAACCTATCATCATTAACCTAGATGTTTTAACATTAGTGCTGAATATATGGAGAAATCATGAGGCTATTCTAAAAATAAATCTGAAAACCAGAATCAGGAGGCGTAATTCCAAATCCTGTGATCAACAAAGAATTCCTGAACACAGGGAACATTATCCAATTAGAGCTCATCAAACGCCTTCATACCTATACTAAAACTGAGCACTGCCCAAGGGCCAACAAGCTCCAGAGCAAGACATACCACGCATATTCCCCAGCAACACAAGAACAAGCCCCTGAGCTTCAATACATAGGCAACTCAAAATACTCCAAAACCATTGACGTCTCATAACCCATTACTTCACACGTCACAACACTCCAGAGAGAGGAAATCCAGATCCACCCACCAGAATTCCAACACAAGCCTCCCTGATCAAGAAACTTTGACAAACCAGTGATATAACACCAAACACAGAGAGGAAACTCTATAATAAAGAGAACTCCACAAATTCCCAGAATATAGAAAAGCCACCTCAAACGCAGCAATTAACCAGGATGAAGAGACAGAGGAATTCCCAGCAGGTAAAGGAACAGGAGACATGCCCACCAAACCAAACAAAAGAGGAAGAGATAGGGAATCTACCTGAGAAAGAATTCCGAATACTGATAGTGAAAATGATCCAAAATCTTGAAATCAAAATGGAATCACAGATAAATAGCCTGGGGTCAAGGATTGAGAAGATGCAAGAAAGGTTTAACAAGGACCTAGAAGAAATAAAAAAGAGTCAACATATAATGAATAATGCAATAAATGAGATCAGAAACACTCTGGAGGCTACAAATAGTAGAATATCGGAGGCAGAAGATAGGATTAGTGAAATAGAAGATAGAATGGTAGAAATAAATGAATCAGCAAGGGAAAAAGAAAGACGAATTAAAAGAAATGAGGACAATCTCAGAGACCTCCAAGACAATATGAAACGCTCCAACATTCGAATTATAGGAGTCCCAGAAGAAGAAGAAAAAAAGAAAGACCATGAGAAAATACTTGAGGAGATAATAGTTGAAAACTTCCCTAAAATGGGGAAGGAAATAATCACCCAAGTCCAAGAAACCCAGAGAGTTCCAAACAGGATAAACCCAAGGCAGAAACACCCCAAGACATATTTTAATCAAACTAACAAAGACCAAACACAAAGAAAAATTACTAAAAGCAGCAAGGGAAAAACAACAAATAACACACAAGGGGATCCCCATAAGAATAACTGCAGATCTTTCAATAGAAACTCTTCAGGCCAGGAGGGAATGGCAAGACATACTTAAAGTGATGAAAGATAATAACCTTCAGCCAAGACTACTGTACCCAGCAAGGATCTCATTCAAATATGAAGGAGAAATCAAAAGCTTTCCAGACAAGCAAAAGCTGAGAGAATTCAGCACCACCAAACCAGCTCTCCAACAAATACTAAAGGATAGACTTTAGAAAGGAAACACAAAAAGGATGTATAAACTCGAACCCAAAACAATAAAGGAAATGGCAACAGGAGCATACTTATCAATAATTACCTTAAATGTAAATGGGTTGAATGCCCCAACCAAAAGGCAAAGACTGGCTGAATGGATACAAAAACAAGATCCCTATGTATGCTGCCTACAAGAGACCCACCTCAAAACAATGGACACATACAGACTGAAAGTGAAGGGCTGGAAAAAGATATTCCATGCAAATAAAGACCAAAAGAAAGCAGGAGTAGCAATACTCATATCCGATAAAATAGACTTTAAAACAAAGGCTGTGAAAAGGGACAAAGAAGGCCACTACATAATGATTAAAGGATCGATCCAAGAAGAAGATATAACAATTATAAATATATATGCACCCAACATAGGAGCACCGCAATATGTAAGACAATTGCTAACAAGCATGAAAGGGGAAATTAATAATAACACAATAATAGTGGGAGACTTTAATACCCCACTCACACCTATGGACAGATCAACTAAACAGAAAATTAACAAAGAAACGCAAATGTTAAATGATACAATAGACCAGTTAGACCTAATTGATATCTATAGGACATTTCACCCCAAAACAATGAATTTCACCTTTTACTCAAGTGCACATGGAACATTCTCCAGAATAGGTCACATTCTGGGTCATAAATCTAACCTTGATGAATTCAAAAAAATTGAAATTATTCCAAGCATCTTCTCTGACCATAATGCACTAAGGTTATATCTCAATTATAGGGGAAAAATTATTAAAAATTCCAACATTTGGAGGCTGAACAACACTCTACTGAATAATCAACAAATCACAGAAGAAATCAAAAAGAAATAAAAATATGCATCGAAACAAATTAAAATGAAAACACAACTACACAGAACCTTTGGGACACTATAAAAGCAGTCCTAAGAGGAAAGTTCATAGCAATACAGGCATACCTCAAGAAACAAGAAAAAGTCAAATAAATAACCTAACTCTACACCTAAAGCAACTAGAGAAGGAAGAAATAGAGAACCCCAGAGTTAGTAGAAGGAAAGAAATCCTAAAAATTAGGGCAGAAATAAATGCAAAAGAAACAAAAGAGACCATAGCAAAAATCAACAAAACAAAAAGCTGGTTCTTTGAAAGGATAAATAAAATTGACAAACCATTAGCCAGACTCATCAAGAAACAAAGAGAAAAAATCAAATCAACAAAATTAGAAATGAAAATGGAGAGATCACGACAGACAACTCAGAAATACAAAGAATCATAAGAGACTACTATCAGCAATTATATGCCAATAAAATGGACAACTTTAAGAAATGGACAAATTCTTAGAAAAGTACAATTTTCCAAAACTGAACCAGGAAGAAATAGAAAATCTTAACAGACCCATCACAAGCACGGAAATTGAAACTGTAATCAGAAATCTTCCAGCAAACAAAAGCCCAGGTCCAGACGGCTTCACAGCTGAATTCTACCAAAAATTTCGAGAAGAGCTAACACCTATCTTACTGAAACTATTCCAGAAAATTGCAGAGGAAGGTAGACTGCCAAACTCATTCTATGAGGCCACCATCACCCTAATACCAAAACCTGACAAAGACACCACAAAAAAGAAAACTACAGGCCAATATCACTGATGAACATACATGCAAAAATCCTCAACAAAATCCTAGCAATCAGAATCCAGCAACACATTAAAAAGATCATACACCATGACCAAGTGAGCTTTATCCCAGGGATGCAAGGATTCTTCAATATCCGCAAGTCAATCAATGTAATTCACCACATTAACAAACTGAGAAATAAAAATCATGTGATTATCTCAATAGATGCAAAAAAGCCTTTGACAAAATTCAGCATCCATTTATGATAAAAACTCTCCAGAAAGCAGGAATAGAAGGAACATACCTCAACATAATAAAAGCTATATATGACAAACCCACAGCTAACATTATCCTCAATGGCGAAAAATTGAAACCATTTCCCCTAAAGTCAGGAACAAGACAAGGGTGTCCACTTTCACCACTACTCTTCAACATCGTACTGGAAGTTTTGGCCACAGCAATCAGAGCAGAAAAAGAAATACAAGGAATCCAAATTGGAAAAGAAGAAGTAAAACTCTCACTGTTTGCAGATGACATGATCCTCTACATAGAAAATCCTAAAGACTCGACCAGAAAACTACTAGAGCTAATCAATGAATATAGTAAAGTTGCAGGATATAAAATCAACACTCAGAAATCCCTTGCATTCCTATACACTAATAATGAGAAAGTAGAAAAAGAAGTTAAGGAAACAATTCCATTCACCATTGCAACGAAAAGAATAAAATACTTAGGAATATTCCTACCTAAAGAAACTAAAGACCTATATATCGAAAACTATAAAACACTGATGAAAGAAATCAAAGAAGACACCAATAGATGGAGGAATATACCATGCTCATGGGTTGGAAGAATCAATATAGTGAAAATGAGTATACTACCCAAAGCAATCTACAGATTCAATGCAATTCCCATCAAGCTACCAGCAGTATTTTTCTCAGAACTAGATCAAATAATCTCAAGATTTGTGTGGAAATACAAAAATCCTCGAATAGCCAAAGCAATCTTGAGAAAGAAAAATGGAACTGGAGGAATCAACTTGCCTGACTTCAGGCTCTCCTACAAAGCCACAGTCATTAAGACCGTATGGTACTGGCACAAAGACAGAAATATAGATCAATGGAACAAAATCGAAAGCCCTGAGATTAACCCACATACCTATGGACACCTTATCTTCGACAAAGGAGGCAAGAATATACAATGGAGTAAAGACAGTCTCTTTAACAGTTTGTGCTGGGAAAACTGGTCAACCACTTGTAAAAGAATGAAATTAGACCCCTGTCTAACACCATACACAAAAATAAACTCAAAATGGATTAAAGATCTAAATGTAAGACCAGAAACTATAAAACTCCTAGAGGAGAACATAGGCAAAACACTCTCCAACATAAATCACAGCAGGATCCTCTATGATCCATCTCCCAGTATACTGGAAATAAAAGCAAAGATAAACAAATGGGATCTAATTAAAATTAAAAGCTTCTGCACAACAAAGGAAACTATAAGCAAGGTGAAAAAGACAGCCTTCTGAATGGGAGAAAACAATAGCAAATGAAACAACTGACAAACAACTAATCTCAAAGATATATAAGCAACTTATGCAGCTCAACTCCAGAAAAATAAATGATAGAATTAAAAAAAATGGGCTAAAAACTAAATAGGCATTTCTCCAAAGAAGACATACGGATGGCTAACAAACACATGAAAAGATGCTCAACATCACTCATTATCAGAGAAATGCAAATCAAGACCACAATGAGGTACCATTTCACACCAGTCAGAATGGCTATGATCCAAAAGTCTACAAGCAATAAATGCTGGAGAGGGTGTGGAGATAAGGGAACCCTCTTACACTGCTGGTGGGAATGCAAACTGTACAGCCATTATGGAAAACAGTGTGGAGATTCCTTAAAAAATTGCAAATAGAACTGCCTTATGACCCAGCAATCCCACTGCTGGGCATACACACTGAGGAAACCAGAATTGAAAGAGACACATGTACCCCAATGTTCATTGCAGCGCTGTTTATAATAGCCAGGACATGGAAGCAACCTAGATGTCCATCAGCAGATGAATGGATAAGAAAGCTGTGGTTCATATACACTATGGAATACTACTCAGCCCTTAAAAAGAATAAATTTGACTCAGTTCTAATGAGATGGATGAAATTGGAACCGATTATACAGAGTGAAGTAAGCCAGAAAGAAAAACACCAATACAGTATACTGACACATATATATGGAATTTAGAAAACAGTAATGATGACCCTATATGTGAGACAACAAGAGACACAGAGGTATAGAGTGGACTTTTGGACTCTGAGGGAGAGGGAAAGGGTGGGATGGTTTGGGAGAATGGCAGTGAAGCATCTGTATTTTCCTGTAAGAAACGAAGCGCTAATCTGTGTTTGGTGTAGGATGCAGGATGCATGGGGCTGATGCACAGGATGATTCAGGTAGAGGATGTGGGGTGGGAGGTGGGAGGGGGCTTCGGCATTGGGCGATTATGTTCACCTATGGCTGATTCATGTCAATGTATGGCAAAACAAATACAGTATTGTAATTAAAAAAATAAATAAATTTAATTTAAAAAAGGAAATATATAGGCCCAAAATAGTTAAAATAAAGATGAGCATGTAAGACTTTAAAAAAAAATAAAGAGAAAAGTAATTTCTATAAAAGAAAACTTTAAAAAAATTGAAAATATTCACTTCATCCCAGTTTCCCTTACCAAAAAGGCTGTACTCTAAAAGTACACCACAACTGTCATAGGATCCCAATCAAGATAAAACCTTAGTTCTTTCCTCGCTCTCTAGAAGTAAACAGTTAAAAGAGTAAAGTCTAGTTCTCCTGTTCATGAACAGAAGTAGAACGACATGACAGAAAATATTATATATACTATATCCCCTTACAACTGAGAAGATAAAATCTATTTCAAAAGATAAGTCTATAAGACAGACTTGGTTCCTTGATCCAAAGACACTGATATATCTTTGATTAAATAATATTAACCCATGTTACCCAATGATTAAATGTCACATAATAAATCTCTGCTAATTATGGTCAACTGCCATCTTCCCGCTTCACATTTCTAAAGAGTCACTTTCCAATGAACAGCCAATAGAAAAGTTCAGATGGTAAACTACGCCAGCCAAGAAGCTAATGACAAAGAGATCCTCACATCTAACTTCTTAGGATAAATCAAACACCAAACAGTACTACCTTCTTTTAAATAGAGACAAAGGCACGGTCTTGGGCCACACCACAATACTCAATCACTGATGAAATGACATAATTCCAATTTACCTAGGACACTTACCCATGACTGGAGATGTCTCTCTATGTGGTCCCGATCAGGCGCTACACCCAAATCTGCTGTCCAGTGTTTCTCAGAGGAATACATGTCCTGGGAAGAAAACAGAGAAAGAAATTATATTTTCTAAAGGTCAGTATTTAAAATTTTCTAAAAGAAAATAAAAATAATTCACTTACAAAAATTTACTGTTTTTTTTTTTAAAAAAAAAAAACCTGACATCGTCTAAATGTAAAAATTACCAATCAACGTTTGGACCATCGTGATTCTGTTCATATTTTCCTTTTTCTGTAAGAAGTTACCTCAAAAGTAAATAATATGCGTAAAGTTGTTGCCACAGAAACTTATTAATCTGTCTTCAGTTCCCTCCTCTATCACCACATAAATAAGTCAGAGGAAGAAAGCACCCCATTTTGGGTAAATTAAACACATCACACCTGCTGAATGTATTCTGACTGCACTTAAATGATTTATACACACCACCAAATAAAAGTTACCAAAGTCACTGCTATACTTTCTCTAATAATGGGCCTTTTCTTCATTATAATGTATCATGGTTTCATTGTTTAAAAAACTGGAAACAGCTAAGTAGAAAGAAAAAACTGTCTCAACAGTACAATGCCACCACATCTACCCAATCATTTGTGGCATGTCTCCTTTCCAGGAATTTTCTGTATATATTTTTAAAGTGTACTTTTACAAATACATACAAAATTCTGTATTTGGTTCTTTTCAGTTGAGTAAAACTTAATGCATCACCCTGTATTACTTATAAATACAAAGTTAACCCCTTGTTAGGATATAATCACAGATCCTCCTCCCTTGACAATACAGCTTCCCTGGTGGCTCAGATGGTAAGGCATCTGTCTGCAATGAGGGAGACCCGGGTTCGATCCCCGGGTCGGGAAGATCCTCTGGAGAAGGAAATGGCAACCCACTCCAGTACCCTTGCCTGGAAAATCCCATGGATGGAGGAGCCGTCTATGGTGTCGCAAAGGGTCAGACACAACTGAGCAACTTCACTTTCCTTTTTGATACTATATTAAAGAAAATGAGGCACAAAGGAACATGTAAACATCACCATGGGTGCACAAGTGTCTCCTTGAGCCTAATGTATGAAATTCCACAAACCAGGTAATATCAGATTCGATACAGAATTTACACTTGTGCTCAGGGAGCTGCCCTCATAAGCTGATCAGCTACCTCTCAGGATCACAGGAAGGGGAGATAACTTTCTAAGTCAATTAAGAAAACAGCACAATAGTAAGGACCCCTGCTTCTGAAACAGATTACAGGTCAAGAAACATTGTTTGAAGAAATATGCTTGCCCCATCTCTAACTCATCTTTACTCACGCCATGTAATACATGAAAGCAGTATAAACGGACAGAAGGACGCCCAGTTCTGGACGCCAGCAGGGCCCAGGTGCTCTCGTTAGCTGTGGCCTATTACTGCAGGGGCGCTGCATGACCACCTGGCCCCCTTCCCACACCGGCATCTCGCACTGGATATTATGAAATGATTTCCATTTCCAGACAACCCAATTATTCCCCCAAAATGAGAAGCTGTATGGAAAAATCTAAAATAATCCACATCACAATAGGGTCTCACCATGAAAACACTGTGTCTCACCATGAAAGCACTTCACCGAGCCCACCCAGGAGACTAGGAGGTGGGCCAGGCTTCCTGGTGTCACAGGGTGGCTGGGGCCGCCTGTGACAGAGTAGACCACACACTCAGAGGATCCCAGAACTTACATGCAGCTCACTCACACCTGTGGGGACTGCTCTCTCTACCCAGGGACTGCTCTCTGTTCATATTTACATCAAAGTTGCTTATCTTAAATTTACAATTCCTAAATGGCAACATCAAAGCACTTTGTACTAAGCCATGCACCCTTGCTACCCATAGCTCAGTTCAGTCGCTCAGTCGTGTCTGACTCTTTGCAACCCCATGAATCGCAGCACTCCAGGCCTCCCTGTCCATCACCAACTCCCAGAGTTCCGTCAGACTCACGTCCATCGAGTCAGTGATGCCATCCAGCCATCTCATCCTCTTTCATCCCATCTCCCCCTGCCCCCAATCCCTCCCAGCATCAGAGTCTTTTCCAATGAGTCAACTCTTCACATGAGGTGGCCAAAGTACTGGAGTTTCAGCTTTAGCATCATTCCTTCCAAAGAAATCCCAGGGCTGATCTCCTCCAGAATGGACTGGTTGGATCTCCTTGCAGTCCAAGGGACTCTCAAGAGTCTTCTCCAACACCACAGTTCAAAAGCATCAATTCTTCGGCGCTCAGCCTTCTTCACAGTCCAACTCTCACATCCATACATGACCACAGGAAAAACCATAGCCTTGACTAGACGGACCTTAGTCGGCAAAGTAATGCCTCTGTTTTTGAATATGCTATCTAGGTTGGTCATAACTTTTCTTCCAAGGAGTAAGCATCTTTTAATTTCATGGCTGCAATCACCATCTGCAGTGATTTTGGAGCCCAGCAAAGTCTGACACTGTTTCCCCATCTACTTCCCATGAAATGATGGGACCAGATGCCATGATCTTCGTTTTCTGAATGTTGAGTTTTTCAAGCCAACTTTTTCACTCTCCTCTTTCACTTTCATCAAGAGGCTTTGCAGTTCCTCTTCACTTTCTGCCATAAGGGTGGTGTCATTTGCATATCTGAGGTTATTGATATCTCTCCCGGCAATCTTGATTCCAGCTCATGTTTCTTCCAGTCCAGTGTTTCTCATGATGTACTCTGCATAGAAGTTAAATAAGCAGGGTGACAATATACAGCCTTGATGTACTCCTTTTCCTATTTGGAACCAGTCTGTTGTTCCATGTCCAGTTCTGACTGTTGCTGTGAACTGCCAAATAAATACTTATTTAAGGACTGAGGTTCCTCAGATATTATGAGTTTTCTCAGCACCAAAAACAGTAACCTCAAAAGAAACAGGACAATAAGACTTAAGACAATAAGACCATAAACACTGAATTTATAACCTTACCATCTGAGGTGATAAATGTACTTGACAAATATGCAACGATGCATGAGCTGGAATTAATGTCATGGAGTAGTTCTTAGAAAACATATGTTTTAATTATTTATAAGTGAAGTCATGTGTTCAAGACTCTTTATGCCAATCACAGCTTTGAAATGCAAACCCTTCATGCCCAAGTAGGTGGACTACCGGTTCTTTTCAGCAATGAGGCAGTTTAGTAGCACAAAGGTAACATTTTCAGATTTCCTTTCTCCTCCTGTAAATGCTACTGCCTGGACATACAAAGGAGAAAGAAGAATCTTACATGTCATTTTTCACACCATCTAAGAGGTAAAGAGTACTTTGTCTCAAATCCAGTTTCACATAAAAGGCATTATTGGAGTGCTTCTGCAAAAGCTGGCCTTTCAGCACATTTCACAGGAACTGGAGATGGGATACTTTCAAGTGACTCCTCCAACTTTTGTGACAACACCATATTCAAGGAACTCAGGTTCTGGTTAAAGGAAAGAAATGCCACCATACCCTTTTCTTTACTGCAGCACCAAACATGAGGTAAAAATAACTCCCATCACTCTTGGTCACTTAAAACTTAAATTTAACAGAATTATAAGTCACAACATACAGGATCACATACTACTGTCTCTAACAGTATTCCTCCCAGAGATCAAATTAACTTATTTCACTGTATAATAACTTTTCTTAAAAAAGGATACTCAAAAATCCCAATATCCACTAAAAGCTGATGTGATCTTCATTTTTAATCTCATTACAAAGTATAATTTTTAAAAATCTGATTCAATCTTGAAGATATTGCGCAAAGTGAAATAAGCAAGTCACAGCAGGAAAAGTGGTCTCCCAGGTGGCACGCTGGTAAAGAATCCGCCTCCCAATGCAGGAGACACGAGATTCATAGGTTTGATCCCTAGGTTGGGAAGATTTCCTGGGTAGGAAATGGCAACCCACTTCAGTATTCCTGCCAGGAAAATCCCATGGACAAAGAAGCCTGGCAGGCTACAGTCTATGGGGTCTCAAAGACTCAAACATGACTGAGCACAGCTATGGAGAACAGGACAAGTACTCTATCATTCTACTTAAGATGAGGGACTAGAGAAGTCAAATCCACAGAGCCAGAAAGTAGAATGAACGCTGCCAAGGGCTGGAGGAGCAGAAAATGAGTAGTTAGTGTTTGATGGGTGAAGTTTCATTTTGGGAAGATTAAAGTTCTGGAGATGAATGGTGATGGTTGCACAGTAATGTGAATGTACAGATTCAAGTTCAGCAAATTCCAAGAGGTATAAATTTAAAAACAAAAGAAAAGAAAGAGACAGACACCTAGAGATATTACAGTGAAACTGCAAATCATCGATGACAAAGAGTTCTTAAAACCAACCAGAAACAAAAGCAGACCACTTACAAAGGAACAATCAGACTCTGCTTGATCAACTGCAACCATGGAAGCCAGAAGACACTACAACAGTATCTCCACAGTTCCAAGAGAAAATAAGTTTTAAGCTATAATTACGTACCAACTCAGCTAAACTAATTTTTCAAGAAAAGGGGCAAAATAAAGAAAATTCAGATATAATCTAAGGGAATGTACTATAAGCAGATCATCATTAAGGATGCTTCCAAAACTAAAGTTCACAAAGATGGAAGACGATGCCAAAAAAGAGGTCTGAAATACAGGAAAGAATGGTGAGAAAAGAGAACTGTAAAATGGATAAATGCAAATATTAGTGGTATAATTTCGAAATGATGAGTTATAAAAACAAACAAACCTAAAGTACTGAACAAAAACAGCATGTAATCTAGGAAGAAGGTACCATAACAGGAATGGAACTGTTCTAAGTCTCTTATACTGCTTTTTAGGAGGAAGAAGCAGCAGACACTATCTTTTGTTCATATGCCTTCTATCACTTGTCGTCCTAGGATACTCCCCACCTCATGGATTTGAGGGCCTGGGCACATGACAGATAGGATTGTGAGCAGAACTGCACCAGTTCTAACCGAAGGCTTTACGAGCACCAAGCTGTGTTCTCCTGTACTCCTACATTGCACCCCAATCTCTGCTGGTCCCAGAATGAGAAGACACCTAGCACATAACTAAATCCAGCCACACCCAGCAGAGACTGCCAAACCTATGAGCTAGAAATAAATGTCTGTCAGTGTACATCACTGAAGTTTCACAGTGACTTGTTACATAGCATTATTATAGCAAAAGATGACTAATACAAAAGGCAAAGCTACTAACTTTATATGCAAATTACATTTGTGGGTTTCAGTTTAAAAATTTTTACTAAGTTTGCAAACACATATGCATATATACACAAATACATATATGTATACATACACATGAAGTGATACTATTTATATAGAGTTCAAAAATAAAATTAATAATACATAAACATATGTAACTATAAAGCAAAGCAAAAGAAAAAGCAGAGTTGAGGCTAATGGTTTTCTGGGGACAAAAGTAAGACAAGAGGAATTGTAGGGAGATATAAGAGGGTAGGACTAACACTGTACCACTTAAGCTGAGAAGGGACATATACATATTCTATTAGACTTATATAACACACTTATTACACATGGTCCTTTGTATGAACAGAATGTTTTACATTTTAATATGAAAGGCAAACCTTTTCCAGCAAAATCCAGAAATAATTATAAAAGAAATTTATGTAGCCACATGTATAAAAGAGGTAAATGTATATGTAATATTTAAGCCATAATTAAGAGGGCAGAAAGAGTCATAGTGACTCACTTATCCTTTAAGCTGCTGCTGCTGCTAAGTCACTTCAGTCATGTCTGACTCTGTGCAACCCCATAGACGGCAGCCCACAAGGCTCCGCAGTCCCTGGGATTCTCCAGGCAAGAACACTGGAGTGGGTTACCATTTCCTTCTCCAATGCATGGAAGTGAAAAGTGAAAGTGAAATCGCTCAGTTGTGTCTGACTCTTAGCGACCCCATGGATTGCAGCCTTCCAGGCTCCTCTGTCCATGGGATTCTCCAAGCAAGAGTACTGGAGTGGGGGTGCCATTGCCTTCTCCTATTCTTTAAGAGAAAGAGACAAATACAAGTGATAGCCAGGTTCTCTATAAAATGCAAGACAGAACTGAAGTGAAGAGACTGATGATCATCCTTTATCCAGATGCAGAAGAAGCTGGCATTCTCAATGAGCTGTGTTGCTCAGCTACCTGATCACTGGAGATTCTGATCTCACCTTAACAGCTATATAACCCAAGTTCATTTTTAGTAGAAATTCCTAAACCCTGTTTTGCTAAATTACGATGTACTGAACTGCCATCCCAAGAAAAAGCTTAAGAAAAATTTCTTATCTGAAGCATTATTGGTAACAACAACAAAATTATAAACTTAAATGTGCAATAATGACGGACTATGTAAATGAATGGTTGTTAATTTACATGGAATGGAGTTTCCTGTATCCACTTAAAAAAATCTCAAAATGATTTAATGACAAGTGAATGAATGCTCTCCAATGTGCTTTGTGCAACCCTCTCACAACCAATCAGAAATATCAGAAAATGTCTCAGCCAATTTAAATGTTAATACCCCAAAGGCTTATAAACCAAAACTTACAATGACTAATGTTCAATTTTTAAATTTAAAACAGACAGAGTAATATATAATAAAACAGATAATATACAAATTTACTATTCATTCAATAAATATTTACTGAGCAGCTATTACAAGCCAGGGAGTGTTCCAGGCCCTGCAGACACAGCCACAAACAAAACAAACACCCCTTTTGCATGGAACTCACATCCTAGCAATTCTAGTACCTCCCCTTAATTCAGGTGCACAGTTCATGACTTGAAATAAATATGTCAGGGTATTCAAGGTTAATATCTTCTCATGCCAGACAAAGAAATAACTTCAGTTAATATTAAAGTGGGCTTCCCAGGTGGCATCAGCGGTAAAGAAACTGTCTGCCAATGCAGGAGACTAACAGTTGCAGGTTTGATCCCTAGATTGGGAAGATCCCTTGGAGAAGGAAATGACAACCCACTCCAGTAACCTTGCCTGGAAAGTTCCGTGGGCAGAGGAGCCTGGAGGGCTGTAGTCCAATGGATGATGACTATTAAAGTCATTCATTGACATGGATGGTCTCACCAATGTACTTTCACAATTCTTGAGCTCTCTATAAATATTCATTCTTTCTGCAATTTACACGCCCGAAAACACAATTCTAAATTTTCAAGGCTTTCTGTGTTTTCCCTGCTCAAAAGAAGTAAAGCCAATCTTCTACTACAGCTAAAGTAAAAGGTTTATTTAGCCCATTCACTGAATTAACCAAATACTTCCTACTAATAAAATCAGAGAAGGAGATGGGCAAAATGAGAAATCATCCGATTTCCTAGGTTTGTTTACACAGGTATGTTAATGAAACAGCACATAAGAACGAGGTCTGATTTCCCTTTCTGCAGGTAGAATTTAAGTTAGGTTTCCAGAAGGATTTATCAAATTCTAGTAGTTTTAGACTGGGCAACTTCTTAGGTATTTAGGAAAAACAAATGTCCTTCCCAAGACTTCCTTTCCTATCTCAGTTACAGATAGGCAGGTCTTTCCAAACTAGCTTATATTTGCCTAATACACTTAATATATCCTATCAGAACTATACATAATGCCTGAGGTCTACAGATAAAAATTAAAATGAAGGCTACAGTTTCTCTGGTTTTCAGGGATCTGGCTTCATTTTAAAAGTCAGTTAAGGACTTCCCTGGTGGTCCAATGATTAAGAATCTGCCTACCAATACATGGTTTTTTCAGTAGTCATGTATGGATGTGAGAGTTGGACTATAAAGAAAGCTGAGTGCTGAAGAATTGATGCTTTTGAACTGTGGTGTTGGAGAAGACTCCTGAGAGTCCCCTGGACTGCAAGGAGATCCAATCAGTCCAGCCTAAAGGAAATCAGTCCTGAATATTCATTGGAAGGACTGATGCTGAAGCTGAAACTCCAATACTCTGGCCACCTGATGTGAAGAACTGACTCACTGGAAAAGACCCTGATACCTGATAGCTCAGTCAGTAAAGAGTCTGCCTGCAGTGCAGGAGACCTGGGTTCGATTCCAGGGTCAGGAACATCCCCTGGAGAAGGAAATGGCAACCCACTCCAGTATTCTCGCCTACAGAATCCAATGGACAAAGGAGCCTGGCAGGTTACACACAATGGGGTCGCAAGAGTCAGCCACCCCTGAGCGACTAAGCCCACAGCACACACTGAGCCGGGAAAGATTGACGGTGGGAGGAGAAGGGGACGACAGAGGAAGAGATGGTTGGAATGCATCACCAACTTGATGGACACGAGTTTGAATAAGCTCTGGGAGTTAGTGATAGCCAGGGAAGCCTGGCATGCTGCAGTCTATGGGGTCGCAAAGAGTCGGACACGACTGAGCAACACCGGATTCAATCCTTGGTCCAGGAAGATTCCATGTGCTGCAGAGCAATTAAGCCCCTGCACCACAGCTACTAAGTCTACAGGCCCCAGAGCCCATGCTCTGCCAGAGAAGCCCCACACACAGCAACAGAGTAACCACTGCTCACCCAGTACAGCCAAAAATAAACGAAAATAAAATTTAAAAGTCAGCTAAAAATTCCAGACAACTAACTGTAATAGTAAGCCCTATAGCAGATACCATGCGAACTACAAAGAAAAGTAGGCAGGATTCCAGGCCCGACATTAAGGATTTACATCTAGTTGGATTCTAAACACAAGTATGTGTCCATCCACATTCAACAGATACTAATTCAGCTCTGCAACGTGTAAAACTTTTCAAAGGGCTCAAGATACAGCAATAGACACAAACCTGGTCCCAGCTAACAGAACGCAGTCAGGACAAAAGTCCTAAAAAGATGGGAGTCAAGGGATTATGCATGGGAAAAAAAATGCCTTCTTAAACTAAATATCTCATATATTTGGCACATGGATTAGCATGGGTCCATTTTTGGTCTTATTATAAAATAAAGGAGTTGAAACAATTTTAAAGTTCTCTTTCAAGAACTAAAAGGTTTGTGACCTAAAAATCAATTTCAATCTGAAATGCTGGTTATGTTTGAAAAGGAGGACAGAAGGGCAGATTCAAAGGACACTTGGAAGGAAGTCAAAAAAACTACTAATAGTGAAGTAATCAAAGGTAATCCTAAATTTGAAGGGGGAATCCAGATGATACTCCTTTGGTAATCCTTAGTAATGAGAAATCATCAACTCTGGAGGAAAAAGGGTTTGTAAAAGAAAAATATTCCCAAGCAAGTCTAGTGAAGGAGCTTAGAATTCAAACTAACAATAAAATGTGATATAAACTGATGACAAATTGGGTTCAATATTTTAAAAAGCAACTTCTAAAAAGAAATTTGAGAAATTTCTCTTCAGCAACTGATATGGTCTACTAATTGTAACTATACTTAGTACTAATATGAATACAGATTCTAAGATGCTGCTTTCAAAATGAGTGTATTATTTCACAACCAGATTATCCTATTAGGCCTCTATTTACCAATAACTAAGCATCAGCTGGGAGAGTAAAATACAAACTCATGAGAGTTACATAAAGGCAAGGGGCCTGTATTTCCAAAGCTAGGCCACATAGTACACCACAACATTCTTAGAGACAAAAACCTAGACTTAAATATATATATATGTAAAGTATATTTTTAATTATTAAAAATATCAAAGGGTTAAAAACTGGCACAACCACTTTGAAAAACTGATAATAACTACAAGAGTTAAATATTTATTCAACAATTCTATTTCTAGGGATATTTCCAAAAGAAAGGAGTACATACGTTCAACAAAATACATATATAAGAATGTTCATAGCAGCTTTAACAGTCCAAAATTGGAAATAAAGTAGAATGGAGAAATAATTGTAATAACAAAGAAGCCTGGAGCTTCTTTCCTCCTGGAAATGCTTACCCAATCAAAGAAGGTGCCTGAGGGGCTAATTTATACTTAAGCAGCCTGGAGGGCTCAGAAGACAGCAAATCAGAGTACAAGAGACACTACGGGAGCCACACCCCCGACTGTAATAAGGCCTCAGAAAGCTGAATCCCAGAAGAAAGGATTACACAGAGAGTAAACGAAGCCAGTCTTTGCAGACACTAAAATAAATCTCAATTGGAAACAAGGTGATCCTAATTTGAATCAAGGTGTTGCTTTTTGCCTGGCAAAAGCAAGGGAAAAATCCTCATCTAAACTACATTTACTTCTAGAAATAATCTTTCAAATACAGTGAACAGGACACAATGAGCATGCATACATGGAACTGACGCTCCTCAAATAATAACAGACCACAGGAAAAATTCTCCAGGACAGAGTTACCTGCTTATTCTGTTCAGAGACATGTGAAGAGCTTGCACATTTTGACAGGGAATTATAAACTATAGAAGTGGCATAGCAGATTTTTAAAAGAACCAAACAAATTCTAGAATGAAACATACAGTAACGAAAATTAAGAATCCAGAAAATGAATACACTGAAGAGCTAGTTAGAGATGAAAACTAAACTGAAAGGCCAGAGGTAAACTGAACCACTAGAAAAAAAAAGTAAAACCTAGAAGTGAGGTGAAACACAGTGGAGCTACTGAGACCTAACACTGGTTAACTGAAGTCTCAGAAAGATAAAGCAGGAGAAATGGGGAGAGGTAATATTCGAAGAGAGGACAGCTGAAAACTATCCAAGACAGATGAAAGACACCAGGTCACAACATAAACAGCTGTGAAAAGAAAAGGGGGGGAGAGGAGAGAGAGATCATTTGAAACCAAATCTGAAAGACAAAAAGAAAATCTTAAAAATAGCCTGTGAAAGTGAAGTGAAAGTCATTCAGTCGTGTCCGACTCTTTGTGACAGGCCAGAATACTGGAGTGGGGAGCCCTTCCCTTCTCCAGGGGATCTTCCCAACCCAGGGATCGATCCCAGGTCTCCTGTATTGCAGGTGGATTCTTTACCAGCTGATCCACAAGGGAAGCCTGAAAATAGCCTAAGAAAGAAATTATCAGCAAAATAGTGATAAATAGCAGCTGCCTTCTCAATAGCAACAAAGAAAAATATTATAGAATAATCTCTTCTCCAAAGAATATACAAATCTATGTATGTGCGTATTGCCAATCTAGAATCCTATACCTAGCAAAATGTATCTTTCAAACATTCTCAAACTAAATGTTTTAGATTTTACCAATACTAAATCCACTCTAAAGAAAATACTAAACGGTATTCTGCAGGCAGATGGAAAAATTTTCCAGACAGAAAGTAACATCAAAAAGAAGAAAAGAAGGGCAGTAAGCCTAATTATTCAATTAGGAATAATAATGGTACAAAACAATAGAAATAGGTCTTTGGGGGTATAAAACATATATACATTTTAAAACATAATACAAAAAAAAAAGAGAGAAGGAAATTGACTTACATGTTTTAAAACTGACTTACATTATCTAGAAAAAGGGTAAAAGTCTCAATATTACACTTTGATAAGTAGAGAAAAGATTAGAATTTCCTAGGCAAATACTAATGCAGAGTAAAAGAATATTTAATCCCAAGGTAATTTTAAAAAGGAGGAAATGGAATATTTCTTTTAAATCAATACAAAACAAATCCAGAAAAAAGGAACATGGAACAGGTGAGACAAATACATTACTCTTAATTTTTAAACATTCATATCAAGTGTTATTATCTGTCAATTCATGTTTTATAACAGGCATCAGCAAAATACACAGAAACATCTATCCCCCACTCACATACCTAACCTTTATAAATTTTATTTTCCACATTTATTTCCATTGTCACTCAGTTTTCAAAGCCTTATTCCACCTTTTCTTTTCAAACTACAGATATGGTAACAAGCATTAAAAGATTCAAAAGGAAAACAAACAAAAAGAAACAAACAAACAAACAAAAAACAAACAAACAGAGAACTGGCTTAGAAATGCTGTGTTAATTCCACAATAAAATATTAAATCTGCCATTACTTATCTATGTAATATCACTAAGGGCACACTCACCCTCAGTGATGGCCCACACTCTGACTGTGGAGTGTGCTTCTCTCTGAATCTGAATAAATCCACTTCTTACCTATCACTTTTTCTCTCACTGAATTCTTTATGCGATGAGACATCAAGAATCTGAGCTTTACTAGGTCCTTAAATCAGGTATTATGGGGTTTTGGCTGAGTTTGAGTCCCAAACTAGGTTTTGCTGGGTTCGAGTCATGGTACATGGGTTCAAGTCCCAATCTGAGGTAAATGGTCTCACTTTTAAGATATTCTCTTTGTCTTTGTTTTCTCTAGATTACTGTAATGTATTTAGATTTGGGGGAAGAGGGTTGTCTTATGGATATTCTTCAGTCTGTGGCTTCAGTTTGGAATATTCGAAGATTTAGAATACTTCTACATGAAGTATCTCTTCAAATACTGACTCTGTCTTACTCTTCTTCTCCCTCCCCTCTGGCGCTATATGTATGCTGGGATTTTGACTATGTACCATATGTCTCACACATTTCCACCCTTTCCGGGGGCATGTGGGGGCTTCTAAGGTGGCACTAGTGGTCAAGAAGCTGCCTGCCAATGCAGGAGAGGCTGATTCAATCCCTGCGTCGGGAAGATTCCCTGGAGTAGGAAATGGCAACCCGCTGCAGTACTCTTGCCTGCAAAATTCCATACTCTGTACTGAGTTCACACTCATTGGAGAAGGAAATGGCAACCCACTTCAGTATCCGTGCCTGGAAAATTCCATGGACAGAGAAGCCTAGCAGGGTACAGTCCATGGGGCTGCAGAGAGTCAGACACCACTGAGCACACAGGACAACCAAAATTAATATATTAAGAAGCTTAAAATCATATTCTTTCGCTTATTTCATGAAAAGCATTACTCTAATATTTTTTAATTCCCCTGTTAATTCAGGATAAAATGAAAACTTCTACACTAGTATCAATGTCAAGACACAGGTGCAATGTATACCTCTCTCAGAGGATAAGTAAGTAATCCTTTTACAGCCCCCAATACTTAACCAAACAAGATGTGAAACTCCAGAGCTTACAGTGAATTGCTACTTGCATTTTGTGAGGAGTAGACATTTTAAATAAGGCAGTCTAAGCTCTTCCAAGGAAAATGTTCCCAAAATTTTAAAACACCAATATTACACAGTCTGTCTAAGGAAATCAAAGAACCTTTTAACATTTAACTCAAGCTTTACAGATATAGAAATTATCAAGTAATCAGTGCCAGAGTTGTATAGTAGTGGACACCAAAGTGCGCAGAGAGTCATCACCCGTCTAGTGAGGTCAGAGTCATCTGGACGGACACTCTTTCTACAAAGGCTGAGCCACCTGGTTCAGACGATGACAGTTCATGAGACCCAAGAGCCAACCTTCCCTCCACAAGCAACAGTGGCGAGACAGGTGCCACAGAGAGAACTCACTCACCCACAAACATTCTCTTCTCTACACTCGCTCCTTCATTCTCCGTGTCCCACCCTTCCATCTGCCATCTCTTCCTCATCCTTCAGGTCCTACCAGCAACTTCCTCAGCACAGCTTGCCCTGCCCTTCCCAATCAAGTCAGGTTCCCTGGTGACGGGTTTTATAGTTCCATGTACTGTACTTCAAAGGACTGATCCCTCTAGTTGTTCAGAACAAGGTACATGACACAAGGCTGTGCATACAAGAAGCCACCCAAGAAATATCTGTTGAATAAACAAATGTAAATTTATAATTCTCCCCAATTTTACAAAGAAACAACCTTTAAAAACTTAAGTTATCTTCATGAAATTCCATAACCTGGAAATGGCAGAGACCAGTTGAGACTTCAAGTGTTTGTGATTAATTCTCAGGCTCTAATGTCCATGTACTATAAAGAAGTGTTGCAGAAGTCAGATTTCTTCCAAATGAATATTACTTTGGTATTGACTTTTACTGTAAAAATGGAGACACTTTCTAAATGAAAAAATGAGACACTAAATATAAATAAATCATGTCTAGCAAGGCAATACACCTTTCAAAATCACACTGAAGGGACAAACTATACCTTTCTGGTAATAAATGATCAGAGTATTATTGGTAACAGTACTATTTCACTAAACAAAACAAAACTGGTTGAAGTGAAATTGCAAGCATAAACCAGAAAATGTAATCACTTGCCACTTGCTAAATGAAGCAGCAATTCTTAAAAGTTCTGGTATTGTGTCTAAGTTTTTGCAGGACTTCAAACTGCCTTAACATTCCTAGCATTTACAATCAAAGTAATTTTGTTTCTTTTCAATTTGCCACTAGCTTAAATTTGCTGGTCTCTTTTTCACTCATCTTCAACAGCTACAAACTGTAACAGTAACTTGAGATAGATGGGAACACCAAGGGCAAAGACTGAACTGACCAAAAGCAAACTGACCGTGCACCCTCTGCCTGGCACTGGGACCCAGCTTGCATCTGCCATACCAGGAAGTTGCCCCAGTTCCCAAGGATGACCAGCCAATTAACAGATGGTGCCAAAGCCAACACTTGTACCTACTGGCTTGTTTAACCAATGGCAGCTGTCCTTCCAAGGAGCTATTTCACATCAAAACAATGTTATAACTGGTAATGGGCTATTCTCACCAGAAACATAACCCTAACCCCAGAGAGCCAGGTCTACTAGTTAAAAACATTAAGTAGGCATCAACAGCAAGACTTAGGGCCCAGGATCTTAATGTTTGGGAAATGATGCTTCTCTGATGCCCTTGTAACACCTGAGTGATTCTTTAAAGACATAATCAGCAAAGGAATTTCTATTAACTCAGAATACCTGTACTGGCAATTAAGGCTCTGGTTTTTAATTTCTGCTTTTACCGTGTAGCTTATTTTCTCTTACATTTTTACATATTTCAATTAAGTTATATAGAACATAACACAGGAGCAACATCCATTTTTAAGTAATAAACCAGATGATGTTTACAAACTTTACTATTAAAAAAAAGCAAGCTCAGTATCGTTTCTTCTTAACTTTAGGGTCTGACAGAGAAATAAAGGCAAATAAATCACTGTCCATTTAATGCTGCCTAATCTGGTTCTTACTAAGATGACTTCACAAAAGAAAAAAGCAACCTGACTTTCCTGAACAGAACTTCCCATAGATTCAATATATGAAGGAGTTGGGCAAGATGGTATCTAAAGTTTTGTCCGACCTCTGTGCTATGAAATATTAATTATTCCAAAGACTTACTTCTATTTATAAATGGATTAATACACGATTGAAATAACTTTCTTCTAGCAAAGTATTTAAAACCGAGTCCCCACTTTTTTTCTATATGTCACATTATTTCCATGACTTGTTATTGCCCCAATTCAAAACTCCTTCCCAGTCCCATAAGCGATTCATTTAGCTCATGTTGAAACCTACCAATTAAAAAGCATCTGTGCAGGGGCGGGGGCATTTCAATGTATAGAAATGTTCACCCGTGGATCCACAGACCCCTCACAATTTCAATTAAAATACCTACGAGTAACCGTTCGCCCGCATCGCAACTGCCGCACTAACACCACCCGGCTGTGAGCTCCTAAGTATTTTGCAAACTTCGCAAAGGTGCACAGATTTCCAGGTTCTCCAAAGCCCTCATTCAGCCCCATCCTCCCCTTGCCTAGTCGAAACGAAGTTCAGCGGCAGGAAGGCAATAATTTTAAAAGAGAAGTTTGCCTCAGTCCTGCCCACTTGGACTCTGGAGGACGCAACTGAAACCTGCAAGGGAGACACGTCTCCCGGGGACCGAAACTTGCCGGGGGGTGGGGGGTGTGGGGGTGGGAGGGGTGGGAGTGGGAGGCAGCGGGTCTCCCCTACCCCAGGATCTAGCCGACCCCCGCCCCTTCCACGAGCCCCCTTCTCCAGTCGGCAGGTCCCCGTCCGGCGCCACCCCAGCCAGATCCGGCCCGCACGCCCCACGGCGCCCCTCGCCTGCCGACCTGCCAATCACACCTGCAGCACCCAGCTGTCCGGGCTCCAGTGGGCAGGGGCGGGCGGCCGCACGCGCTTCAGGAGCCGGCCCCTCGAGGGGCGGGGGTCGGGAGCGCTGCTCGTCTGCCTCCCCGCGGCCGCGAATGGCAGCGTCCAGCTCCCCAGGGCCTCCTCCGAGCCCGTGCCCGGAGGAAGCCCGCCGAGCCCCGCAGCCGCCAGCCCCTCGCAGTGGGAAAACGGAAAATGAACTTACCTCTGAACGGTCCCGACCAGGGGCTGAGCAGGTCCCGGCGCAGCGGCGGCGACCGCAGTGCCCTCCACCCCATTGTTTCCCTTCCGAGAGGATCCCGGCAAAGCCGAGCCCGGGAACCAGGAAGTTCCCCGGCGTGGCACCTCCTGCTGCCGCTATGGAAACGGCCCCCCGCCTCCCAGAGTGGCTCGCCCAGGACCCCGCCTCTGAGCCGCCGGCCCCACCCGCCTCACGGGCCGCCGCCAACCGTCGCCGCTGCGGCCACGGCCGCCGCCATCTTGGCGCAGCCCCGGGCGGCCCCTTCCTGGCGGCACTTGCACGCTGCTAGCACGTGTTCCCACCGGCCGCGGGGCGCGCTGCCGGGGCTGCGGGGTGCTGGCACCGCATCCCGGGAAACGTGGCCCCGAGCGGCTCCCGGGACCCTGAGGGAGGGAGCGAGAGAGGGCCCAGGCGGGACTGGAGAGCTAGGACCTGGAGCGGGGCTTCGAGTAATTGCACGAAAACGACAGGCTTCAGCTGGTGTCCACTGGCAGGTCGAGGAATGGCTGAGACCAGGGGTGAGGTCAGCAGAGCAGTGGCCGAGAGCCATGGGCTCTGCAGCCAGATTGCCTCGTGTTTCGTTTCTGGCTCTACTACCCACCAGCTGTCACAGCTTGGACACTTTATTTTTCTGTATGCCTCAGTTTCTTTATCTGTAAAGTGGCATTTTAATACTTGCTTCATAGGGTTGTTACCTGGAAGCAAGTGCATAGTATCGATACTCAGTAAGTGCAAAATAACCATGCTTTCAATAAAATGGCATTGCGTCTGACAAAGTCTCATTTCTGTCTTTTTCCATGAACTTAGTCTAAGTGCTCATCAGCACCACTTTAAATAGGCTACTGTGTAAGATCCCATTGCTGCTTGAAACTTAGATGCTCCTCTTTTGTCCCATCTCTCTCTAGGTCAGCGTTCCTTTTTAAGATAGTGGAAATTGTCAAGAGTTTTCGTCTCCAGAATCTTCCATCAAGAGGTTCCATAAAAAGATGAATGATGTAAACTTTCCAATACTGTAATTAGCTGACAGCTAAATGATTTATGCAATAGGAGCTAGCAGAGTTAGGGTGTGCTGATATCTAAAGGCTTCCTGTCCTTCATTCCAGGAGCTAGAGTTACTAAAGTTGGCAACTCTGTCTGCATGGCTGCCATTCTCTCTCTTTCCAGCTTCTGAAAACTGACACCAAGAAACTGGGTGTTGTGGGAGAGGAGGGGTGGAGGAGGAGGTAGGGTCACTGGGCTCTTCCAAAGGATTCTTTTTCAAGAACCGAGCTTGCTGTTGGTTAGGTCTCAAACAGCCTTTAGGCGTCTCCTTATAGCTCACAAGTGTTGTAACCTTGTTTCTACACTCTTTAAGAAAATACAATTGTATACTTCCCTTTGGGTCTGCCTTCATACATTTAAGCCAGATGGTGAATGATTCTGATCCAACAAGAGCAGGACTTCCCTGGTAGTCCAGTAGTTAGGATTCAGTGCTTGCACTGCAGGGAGTACAGGTTCCCTGGTTCGAGAACTAAGATCCCACATCCTTCAAGGAACAGCCAGAAACCATGAACAGTCTGATACATGAAATGAATTGGGGTAAAAACAGATCAGGAATTGGCAGGACATGCGTAACTCTTTCAACACCTAAACACTTCTCCAAAAGCTACAGAATGCTTTCATGAGGATCCTGCAGATTGGGATATTTTGAATCTCTAAAAGATAGGAGCCCCCACTGCATGAGTAGATTGCTTCCCCCATGGTAGGCCCTCAATAAATGTTTATTGAATTAAATCACTGTTTTTGTGGTTGAGCTCTCATTTCAGGTGGCCTTGGGGACCACAGACTCAGGGGATGTTACTCAAGGAAATTCCTTGAGAACTTCATAAACAAGGATCTGGAGTCACCAGATAATGAGTTAATAGGATTTTGGATGAACAACCCCAGCCCCAGGCTCACTTGGCAAAATGAAGTGGAAATTTCAGATGTTTCTTTCCACAAATTTATATGGGTAAGTTTTAAAAAACTTTAGACCTAATTCTGGGCAGCACTGATTCAATTTTATACTGCAATTACAGCATGATTAAAGTTCAGAAAAACTCACATTTTCTCCCAAGTCAAAGTGTCACCAGTGAATTGTGTCATCTCAGTATAAAACCTGTATTCATTCTTGAAAAGTGAAAGTCGCTCAGTCCTGTCCAACTCTTTGCGACCCGATGGACTATACAGTCCATAGAGTTCTCCAGGCCAGCATACTGGAGTGGGTAGCCTTTCCCTTCTCCAGGGGATCTTCAAAGTTAGGGTCAGGGTTAGGGTTAAGTTTAGGGTTAGGGGTAGGGGTAGGGTTAGGACTTGTGGTTGGGGTTAGGGATACGGTTATGGTGGGATTAGGGTTAGGTTTAGGGTTAGGGTGTAGAGTTTAGGGTTAAGGTTAGTGTTAGGGTTAGGGTTTAAGGTTAGGGTTAGGTTTAGCTTTAGGATTTAGGTTTAGGTTAGGGTTAGGGTGAGGGTTAGGGTTAGGGTGTAGAGGTTAGGGTTAGGGTTAGTGTTAGGGTTAGGCTTTAGGGTTAGGGTTAGCGTTAGGGGTTAGGGTTAGGGTTAGGGTTAAGGTTAGTGTTAGATTTAGGGTTAGGGTTAGTGTTAGGGTTAGGTTTGGGGCTAGGGCTATGGCTAGGGCTAGGGCTAGGGTTAGGTTAGGGTTAGGGGGTAGGGATAGGGTTGAAGTTGTGGTTAGTGTTACTGTTAGGGTTAGCGTAGAAGAGGTTTAGGTTTAGGGTTAGGGTTAGGGTTAGGTTCATTTTTAGGGTTAGGGTTAGGGTTGAGGAAGGGGTAGGTTTAGGGGTTGTGGTTAGTGTTAGGGTTAGGGTTAGGGTTCAGTGTTTAGGGTTAGAGTTAGGGTTATGGTTAGGGTTGGGTTAGGGTTAGGGTTAGGAGTAGGGCTAGGTTTAGGGCTAGTGCTAGCGCTAGGGTTAAGGTTAGGGCTAAGGCTAGGGCTAGGGCTAAGACTAGGGTTAGGGTTAGGGGGTAGGGTTAGGGTTAGAGGTTGAGGTTAGTGTTAGGGTTAGGGTTAGGCTGGGGTTAGGGTTAGGGTTAGTATTTAGGGTTAGGGTTAGGGGGTAAGGGTAGGGTTAGTGATATTGTTAGGGTTAGGGTTGGGTTAGGGTTAAGACTAGTGATATAGGGTTAGGGTTAGGGTTTACGGTTTAGGGTTAGGGATAGGGTTAGGGTTGGGTTAGGGTTAGGGTTAAGGTTACGGTTTAGGGTTTAGGGTTAAGTAAGGGTTAGGGTTAGGGCTAGGGATAGGGTTAGAGCTAGGGATAGTGTTAGGGCTATGGTTAGGGTTAGTTTAGGATTAGAGTTATGGGTAGGGGTAGAGTTATGACTTCTGGTTAGGGTTAGGGTTAGGTTTATGGTTGGATTACGGTTAGGGTTAGGGTTAGGGTGTAGAGTTTAGGGTTAAGGTTAATGTTAGGGATAGGGTTTAGGGTTAGGGTTAGGTTTAGGTTTAGGATTTAGGGTTTGGGTAGGGTTAGCGTTAGGGTTAGGAATTGGCTGTAGAGTATAGGGTTAGGGTTAGTGTTAGGGTTATGCTTAGGGTTAGGATTAGCCTTAGGGGTTAGGGTTAAGGTTAGTGTTAGATTTAGGGTTAGGATTAGGGTTAGTGTTAGCATTAGGGTTAGGGTTGGGGTTAGTGTTATGGTTAGGATTAGGTTTAGGGTTAGGGTAGGGTTACGGTTGGGGTTGGGTTTAGGGTTAAGGGGTAAGGTTAGGCCTACGGCTAGGGTTAGGGCTCGGGCTAGTGCTAGGTCTAGGGTTACGACTAGGGCTAGGGGTTAGGGTAAGGGTTAGGGTTAGTTTTTTTAGGGTTTAGGATTAGCGTTAGGTTTAGGGTTAGGGTTAGGGCAGGGTTAGGTTTAGGGTTAGGGTTAGTGTTAGAGTTTAGGGTTAGGGTTAGGATTAGTGTTAGGGTTAGGGTTAATCTTAGGGTTAGGAGTGAGGGTTAGGGTTACGGTTAGGGTTAGGGGTTACGGTTACGGTTAGGGTTAGGGGTTAGGGTTAGGGTTAGAGTGAGGGATAGAGTTTAGGGTTAGGGTTAGGGTGAGTGTTAGTGTTAGTGTTAGGGTTAGGGTTAGGTTTAGGGTTAGGGTATGTTTATGGTTAGAGTTGGAGTTGGGGTTGGGGTTAGGTTTAGGGTTAGTGTTACTGTTAGGGTTAGGATTAGAAGAAGTTTAGATTTAGGGTTAGGGTTAGAACAGGGTTAGGGTTACGGTTAGGGTTAGGGTTAGGTTTAGAGTTGGGGTTTGGGTTAGGGTTAGAGTTAGGGTTAGGGTTTAGGGTTTAGGGTTTAGGCTTAGGGTTAGGGTTAGGGGTTCAGGTTAGGGTTAGGCTTTATGGTTATGGTTAGTGTTATTGGTTAGGGTTATGGTTAGGTTTAGGGATAGGATTAGGCTTAGTGTTAGGGTTAGTGTTAAGTTTAGGGTTAGGGTAGGGTTAGGGTTCGGGTTGGCGTTGGGGTTAGCGTTAGCATTAGGTTTAAGGTTGGGGTTAGTGTTAGAGTTTATGGTTTAAAGATAGGGTGAGGGATAGAGTTAGGTTTAGGGTTAGGGTTGGGTTAGGGGTTAAGGTTAGGTTTAGGGCTAGTGCTAGGGCTAGTGCTAGGGCTAGGGCTACGGTTATGTTTAGGCTTAGGGGTAGGGGGTAGGGTTGGGGTTGTGGCTAGTGTTACTGTTAGGGTTAGGGTAGAAGAGGTTTAAGTTTAGGGTTACGGTTAGAATAGGGTTAGATTTAAGGGTTAGGATTTAGGGTTAAGGTTAGTTTACGGTTAGAGTTAGGGTTTAGGGTTAGGGTTAGATTCATTGTTTAGGGTTAGGGTTAGGGTTGAGGGAAGAGGTATGTTAGGGGTTGTGGTTAGGGTTAGGGTTAGGGTTCAGTGTTAGGATTAGGGTTAGGGATAGAGGTAGGGTTATGGTTAGGGTTTGGTTAGGGTTAGGGTTAGGGGTAAGGGTAGGGCTAGGTTTAGGGCTAGCGCTGGGGCTAGATTTAGGGTTACAGTTAGGGATAGGGGTAGGGTTAGGGGTTGAGGTTAGTGTTAGGCTTAGGGTTAGGGTTAGGGTTAGTGTTTAGGGTTAGGGTTAGGTGTAGGGGTAGGGGTACAGTTAGTGTTGTTGCTAGGGTTAGGGTTAGGGTTAGGGTTAATGTTGGGTTAGGGGGTAGGGTTAGGGTTTAGGGTTAGAGTTAGTGTTATTGGTTAGGGTTAGGGTTAAGATTAGTTTAGATTTAGGTTTAGGTTTAGGGTTAGTGTTAGTGTTAGGTGTAGGGTTGGGGTTAGTGTTAGGTTTAGGTTTAGGGTTAGGGTTGGGGGTTAGGCTTAGGGTTAGGCTTAGGGTTATGGTTTGGTTTAGGGTTAGGGATAGGGTTAGGGTTAGGGTTGGGGTTAGGGTTAGGGTTGGGGTTAGGGTTAGTGGTTAGACTAGGTTAGGGTTAAGGTTGGGGGTTAGGACTAGGGTTGGGGTTAGGGTTAGGGTTGGTTTTGGGGTTAGGGTTAGGGTTAGATTAGGGTTAGGATTAGGGTTTAGGGTTAGGGTTAGGGTTAGTGGATAGACTAGGGTTAGGGATAGGGTTGGGTTTAGGGTTAGGGTTAGGGTTGGGTTTAGGGTTAGGGATAGGGTTAGGGTTAGGGTTGGGGTTAGGGTTAGGGTTGAGGTTAGGGTTAATGGTTAGACTAGGTTAGGGTTAAGGTTGGGGTTAGGACTAGGGTTGGGGTTAGGGTTAGGGTTGGTTTTGGGGTTAGGGTTAGGGGTTAGATTAGGGTTAGGATTAGGGTTTAGGGTTAGGGTTAGGGTTAGTGGATAGATTAGGGTTAGGGATAGGGTTGGGTTTAGGGTTAGGGTTAGGGTTGGAGTTAGCGTTGGAGTTAGGTTTAGGATTGGTGTTGGGTTAGGGTTAGGGTTGGGGTTAGGGTTAGGGTTGGTGTTCGTGTTAGGGTTAGGTTAGGGTAGGGTTAGGATTAGGGTTTAGGGTTATGGTTAGGGTTAGGGTTAGGGGTTTGGGTTAGGGTTAGGTTTAGGGGTTGGGGTTAGGTTTAGGGTTAGGGTTTGTTTTAGGTTTAGGGTTAGTTTTACGATTAGGGTGAGGTTTAGGAGTTTTGGTTAGGGTTAGGGTTAGGGCTTAGGGTTATGGTTAGGGTTAGGCTTTAGGATTAGGGTTAGGGTTAGTTTTTAGGGTTTAGGATTAGCGTTAGGTTTAGGGTTAGGGTTAGGGCAGGGTTAGGTTTAGGGTTAGGGTTAGTGTTAGAGTTTAGGGTTAGAGTTAGGATTAGTGTTAGGGTTAGGGTTAATCTTAGGGTTAGGAGTTAGGGTTAGGGTTACGGTTATGGTTATGGTTACGGTTACGGTTAGGGTTAGGGGTTAGGGGTTAGGATTAGAGTGAGGGATAGAGTTTAGGGTTAGGGTTAGGGTGAGTGTTAGTGTTAGTGTTAGGGTTAGGATTAGGGTTAGTGTTAGGGTTAGGGTTAGGTTTAGGGTTAGGGTATGTTTAGGGTTAGAGTTGGAGTTGGGGTTGGGGTTAGGTTTAGGGTTAGTGTTACTGTTAGTGTTAGGATTAGAAGAAGTTTAGATTTAGGGTTAGGGTTAGAACAGGGTTAGGGTTACGGTTAGGGTTAGGGTTAGGTTTAGAGTTGGGGTTTGGGTTAGGGTTAGGGTTAGAGTTTAGGGTTAGGGGTTAGGATTAGTGTTAGGGTTATTGTTAATCTTAGGGTTAGGAGTTAGGTTTAGGGTTACGGTTATGGTTAGGGTTACGGTTAGGGTTCAGGTTAGGGTTAGGCTTTATGGTTATGGTTAGTGTTATTGGTTAGGGTTATGGTTAGGTTTAGGGGGTAGGGTTAGGCTTAGTGTTAGGGTTAGTGTTAAGTTTAGGGTTAGAGTAGAGTTAGGGTTCGGGTTGGCGTTGGGGTTAGCGTTAGCGTTAGGTTTAAGGTTGGGGTTAGTGTTAGAGTTTATGGTTTAAAGATAGTGTGAGGGATAGAGTTAGGTTTGGGGTTATGGTTGGGTTAGAGTTAAGGTTAGGTTTAGGGCTAGTGCTAGGGCTGGGGCTACGGTTATGTTTAGGCTTAGGGGTAGGGGGTAGGGTTGGGGTTGTGGCTAGTGTTACTGTTAGGGTTAGGGTAGAAGAGGTTTAAGTTTAGGGTTATGGTTATAATAGGGTTAGATTTAAGGGTTAGGATTTAGGAATATGGTTAGTTTACGGTTAGAGTTAGGGTTTAGGGTTAGGGTTAGATTCATTGTTTAGGGTTAGGGTTAGGGTTGAGGGAAGAGGTATGTTAGGGGTTGTGGTCAGGGTTAGGGTTAGGGTTCAGTTTAGGATTAGGGTTAGGGATAGAGGTAGGATTATGGTTAGGGTTTGGTTAGGGTTAGGGTTGGGGTAAGGGTAGGGCTAGGTTTGGGGCTAGCGCTAGGGCTAGGTTTAGGGTTACAGTTAGGGATAGGGGGTAGGGTTGAGGGGTTGAGGTTAGTGTTGGGCTTAGGGTTAGGGTTAGGGTTAGTGTTTGGGGTTAGGGGTTAGGTGTAGGGGTAGGGGTACAGTTAGTGTTGCTAGGGTTAGGGTTAGGGTTAGGGTTAGTGTTGGGTTAGGGGTAGAGTTAGGGTTAGGGATAGGGCTAGGTTTAGGGACAGGGCTAGTACTAGGGCTAGGGCTAGAGCTGGGGCAAAGTTTAGGGTTAGGGTTAGTGTTTGGGGTTAGGGTTAGGGTTAGGCTTTAGGGTTAGAGTTAGTGTTATTGGTTAGGGGTTAGGGTTAAGATTAGTTTAGATTTAGGTTTAGGTTTAGGGTTAGTGTTAGTGTTGGGTGTAGGGTTGGGGTTAGTGTTAGGGTTAGGTTTAGGGTTAGGGTTAGGGTAGGTTCATGGTTAGGGTTTGTGTTGGGGCTAGGGTAAGGGTTAGGGTTAGCGTTACTGTTAGGGTTAGGGTTAGAAGAGGTTTAGGTTTAGGGTTAGGGTTACAATAGGGTTAGGCTTAGGGTTAGGGTAGGGTTAGGGTTAGAGTTGGGGTTAGGGTTAGGGGTAAAGGGTAGGGTAGGGGTAGGATTAGGGGGTTGAGGGTAGTGTTAGGGTTAGGGTTGGGTTAGGGTTAGGGTTAGGTTTGAGGCTAGTGCTGGGGCTAGGACTAGGGTTAGGGTTAGGGTTAGGGGTAAGGGTAGGATTAGGGGGTTGAGATTAGTGTTAGGGTTAGGGTTAGGATTGGGTTAGGGTTAGGTTTGGGATTAAGGTTAGTGTTAGTGTTAGGTTTAGTGTAAGGGCTAGTTTTAGGGTTAGGGTTAGGGTTTATGGTTTAGGGTTAGGGTCAGGGCTAGGGTTAGTTTTAGGGCAGGGCTTGTGCTAGGGCTGGGGCTACGGCTGGGGCTAAGGTTAGGGGTTAGTGTTTAGGGTTAGTGTTAGGTTTAGGTTTGGGATTTAGGGTTAGTGTCGGATTAGGGGTAGGGTTAGGTTAGTGTTAGGTTTTAGGGTTTAGGATTAGGCCTAGGGTTAGGGTTAGGGCTAGGGATAGAGTTAGGGCTAAGGTTAGGGTTAGGATTAGGGGTTAGGGTTACGGGTAGGGTTAGGGGTAGGAGTAGGGGAAGGTGTTGGCTTGGGGTTAGGGTTAGGTTTAGGGTTAGGTTTGGGTTAGGGTTGGGGTTTGGGTTTTGAGTTTATGGTTAGGGTTAGGGTTAGGGCTAGGGATAGGGTAAGGGCTATGGCTAGTTCTAGGGCTAATGTTAGGGTTAGGGTTAGGGTTAGTGTTAGGGGTTAGAGGCAGCGGTAGGGGTAGTGGTTTGTGTTTGTGTTAGGGTTATCTTTAGGGTTGTGTTAGGGTTAGGGTTAGGGTTTAGGGTTTAGGGTTAGGGTTAGGGTTAGGATTATTGCGAGGGATAGGTTTGGGGCTAGGGCTCGTGCTTGGTTTAGGGCAAGGCTAGGGCTAGTGTAAAGGTTAGGATTAGGTTTTAGGGTTAGGGTTAGGGTTAGGGTTAGGATTAGAGCTAGGGCTAGGGCTGGGGGCTAGAGTTAGGGTTAGGGTTAGGGGTTGGGTTTGGGGTTAGGGTTAGGGTTAGCGTTACTGTTGGGTTAGGGTAAGAAGAGGTTTAGATTTAGGGTTAGGTTTAGCGTTAAGGGTTTGGGTTAGGGTTAGGGGTTAAGGTTACGGGTAGGGGTATTGGTAGTGGTAGAGGAAGGGGTATGAGTTGGGGTTAAGGTTAGGGTTAGTGTTAGGGTTGGGTTAGTGTTAGGGTTAGCATTAAGGTTAGGGTTTATGGTTTATGGTTATGGTTAAGTTTAGGTTTAGGGCTAGGGATAGGGTTAGGGCAAGGGGTAGGGCTAGGGCTAGGGTTGGGGTTCAGTTTAGGTTTAGGGTAGTTTTAGGGTTAGGGTTGGGGTTGGGGTTAGGGTTGGGGTTAGGCTTAGGATTAGGGCTATGGCTAGGGTTAGGGCGAGGGCTAGTGCTAGGGCTATGGCTATGGCTAGGGCTAGGGTTCGGGTGAGGGTTAGCGTTAGGGTTAGGGTTAGGGATAGGGAAGGGTTAGCTTTAGGGTTAGGGATTAGAGTTAGGGTTTAGGATTAGGGTTAGGATTAGGGTTAGGGTTAGGGTTACTCTTAGGGTTAGGAGTTAGGGTTCGGGTTAGGGTTACGGTTATGGTTAGGGTTACGGTTAGGGTTAGAGTTAGAGGTTAGTGTTAGGGTGAGGAATAGAGTTTAGGGTTAGGGTTAGTGTTAGGGATAGGGTTAGGGTTGGGTTAGGTTTAGGGTTGTGGTTGGGGTTAGGGTTAAGTTTGGGGTTAGCGTTACTGTTAGGGTAAGGGTTAGAAGAGGTTTAGGTTTAGGGTTCGGTTTAGAATAAGGTTACGGTTAGGGTTAGGGTTTAGAGTTAGGATTATGGTTAGTGTTAGTATTGGTGGTTACAGTTAGGGTTAGCATTAGGTTTAGGGTTGTGTTAGCATTAGGGTTAGGGTAAGTGTTTGGAGTTAGGGTTGGGGTTAGGGTTTAGAGTTTAGGGATAGGGTTAGGGTTATGGTTATGGTTAGGGTAGTGTTCGGGTTAGGGTTACAGGTAGGGTAAGGGGTTGGGGTACGGTTTGGGTGTAGGGTTAGTGTTAGGGAGAGGGTTTGGCTAGCGTTTTGGTTAGGGTTAAGTTTAGGGCATAGAATTTAGGGTTAGGGTTAGGGTTTAGGGTTATGGTTATGGTTAGAGTTAGAGTTACGGCTAGGGCTAGTGTTAGGGCAGGGCTAGTGCTAGGGCTCAGGGCTTCTGCTAGGGCTAAGGTAAGGGTTAGGGTTAGTGTTTAGGGTTAGGGTTAGGTTTACGTTTTGAATTAGGGTTAGGGTTATGGTTAGGGTTAAGGTTAGCTTTAGTGTTGGGTTTTAGGATTTAGGCTTAGGCTTAGGGTTAGGGTTAGGGTTAGGGATAGGTTTAGGGCTAGGGTTAGTGTTAGGGTTAGTGGTTAGGGTTGTGTGTAGAAGTCGGGGTAGCGGAAGGGGAAGGGGTATGGCTAGGGGTTAGGGTTAGGGTTAGGGTAAGGGTTGGGATAGGGTTAGGGTTAGGGATAGGGATAGGGATAGACCTAGGGATAGTGCTAGGGCTAGGGTTAGGGTCAGGGTTAGGGTTAAGTTTAGGGTTAGGTTTAGGTGTGGGGTTAGGAATTGTGGTTGGGGTTAGGGTTATGGTTATGGTTGGATTAGGGTTAGGGTTAGGGTTAGGGTGTAGAGTTTAGGGTTAAGGTTAGTGTTAGGGTTAGGGTTTAGGGTTAGTGTTAGGTTTAGGTTTAGGATTTGGGTTTAGTTTAGGGTTAGGGTGATGGTTAAGGTTAGGGTGTAGAGTTTAGGGTTAGGGTTAGTGTTAGGGGTTAGGCTTTAGGGTTAAGGTTAGGGGTTAGGTTTAGGGTTAGGATTAGGGGTTAGGGTTAGAGTTAAGGTTAGGGTTAGGGTTAAGCTTAGGGTTGGGGTTGGGGGTTAGGGTTAGGGTTGGGGTTGGCGTTAGGGTTGGGGTTGGGGTTAGGTTTGGAGTTTAGGGTTAGGGTTAGGTTAGGGTAGGGTTAGGGTTAGAGTTGGGGTTTGGGTTAGGGTTAGGGTTATGGATAGCTTTACTGTTAGGGTTAGGGTTAGAAAAAGTTTAGGTTTAGGGTTAGGGTTAGAGAGTGTTAGGGTTAGGTTTAGGGTATTCGGATTTAGGGTTAGCGTTAGGTTAGGGTTAGGGTTAGGGATAGGATAGGGTTAGGGCTAAGATTGGGGTTAGGGTTATGTTTGGGTTAGAGGTTGGGTTAGTATTGGGGTAGGTTTAGGGCTAGATATAGGGTTAGGTCTAGGATTAGGTTTAGGATTTGGGGTTGGGGTTACGGGTATGGATAGGGGAAGGGGTATGTCTTGGGGTTATGGTTAGGGCAGGGTTAGAGTTGGGTTAGGGTTAGATTTAGAGTTTAGGGTTAAGGTATAGTTAGGGTTAGGGTTATGGTTAGCTTTATTCTTAGGGTTAGGGTTAGAAGAGGTTTAGGTTTCGGGTTATGGTTAGAATAGGGTTAAAGTAATCATTAGGGAATTAGGATTAGGGTTAGCATTTATGATTTAAGGTTATGGTTAGTTTAGGGTTAGGGTTAGGGTTTAGGTTCAGGGTTAGGGGTTAGTATTGGGTTGGGGTTAGGCCTAGAGATAGGGTATGGCTAGGGTTAGGGTTAGGGCTAGGGATTCGGGTTATGGGTAGGGTTAGGGGAAGGGGTATGGCTTGGGGTTATGGTTAGGGTTAGGGTTGGGTTAGGGTTAGGGTTAGGGGTTAGGGTTAGTGTTAGGGTTAGGGTTAGGGTTTGGTTTAGGGATAGGGTTAGGGTTATGGTTAGCGTTACTCTTATGTTTAGGGTTAGAAGAGGTTTAGGGTTAGGGTTAGGGTTAGGGGATTTTGGTTGGGGTTAGGGTTAGGGATAGGGATTAGGGTTAGTGTTAAGTGTTAGGGTTAGGGTTATGGCTAGGAATAGGGTTGGGGCTTGGTTTAGGGTTAGGGCTAGGGATTAGGGTCACGGGTAGGGTTAGGGGAAGGGTTATGGCTTGGGTTGGGGTTAGGGTTAGAGTTGGGTTTGGGTTAGGATTAGGGTTATGTTAGGATTATGGTTTAGTGTTTAGAGTTAGGGTTACGGTTGGGGTTAGGGTTAGCGTTACTGTTAGGGTTAGGGTTAGGATTAGAATAGGGTTAGGGTTAGGATTAGGGTAGGGTTAGGGTTAGAGTTGGGGTTAGGGTTAGTGTTACGGTTATGGTTAGCTTTACTGTTAGTGTTTGGGTTAGAAGAGGTTTAGTGTTAGGGTTAGGGTTAGAATAGGGTTAGGGTTGGGTTTGGGAATCAGGGTTACCGTTAGAGTTTATGATTTAGTGTTAGGATTAGGTTAGGGTTAGGGTTAGTGCTAGGATAGGGTTAGGGTTAGGGTTAGGGATCGGTTAGGGTTAGGGTTAGGGTTAGTATTGGGTTAGGATTAGGGCTAGTGGTGCGGTTGGGGCTATGGTTAGGGTTAGGGATTAGGGTTACGGGTAGGGTTAGTGGAAAGTGTATGGCTTGGGGTTAGGGTTAGTGTTTGGGTTGGGTTAGGGTTATGGTTTATGGTTTAGGGTTATGGGTAGGGTTAGTGCTAGGGATACGGTTAGGACTAGGACTCATGCTAGGAGCTAGGGTTAGGGTTAAGGTTAGTGTTAGGGTTATGGTTAAGTTTAGGGTTAGGGTTAAGGTTAGGGTTCGGGTGATGGTGGGGGTTAGGGTTAGCGTTAGGTTTAGGATTAGTGTTTAGTGTTAGGGTTAGGGTTTATGGTTTAGGGATAGGGTGAGGCATAGAGTTAGGGTTAGGGTTAAAGTTGGGTTAGTGTTAGTGTTAGTGTTAGGTTTAGTACTAGGGCTAGGACTAGGGCTGGAGCTAGGGCTAGGGCTGGGGCTAGGGCTATGGTTAGGTTAGGGTTAGGGGTTGGGGTAGGGTTGAAGTTGTGGTTAGTGTTACTGTTTCTGTTAGCGTAGAAGAGGTTTGGGTTTAGGCTTAGGGTTAAGGTTAGGTTCATTTTTAGTGTTAGGGTTAGGGATGAGAGAAGGGGTAGGTTTAGGGGATGTGTTTAGTGTTAGGGTTACGGTTGGGGTTCAGTGTTTAGGGTTAGGGTTATGGATAGAGTTAGGGTTATGGTTAGGGTTGGTTTAGGGTTAGGGTTAGGAGTAGGGCTAGGTTTGGGGCTAGTGCTAGGGCTAGGGTTAAGGCTAAGGCTAGGGCTGGGTTAAGGCTAAGGCTAAGGCTGGGGCTAGGGCTAAGACAAGGTTTAGGGTTAGGGGTAGGGTTAGGGTTAGAGGTTGAGGTTAGTGTTTGGGTTAGGGTTAGGCTGGGGTTAGGGTTAGGGTTAGTATTTAGGGTTGGGGTAGGGGTAGGGGTAGGGGGTAGTGTTAGTGTTGTTGTTAGGGTTAGGGTTGGGTTAGGGTTAGGGTTAGGGCTAGGGATAGGGTTAGGGATAGGGTTAAGGTTAGGGTTTAGAGTTTAGGGTGAGGGATAGGGTTAGGGTTGGGTTGGGATTAGGGTTAAGGTTAGGGTTTAGGGTTTAGGGTTAGGGATAGGGTTAGGGTTAGGGCCAGGGTTAGGGGTTAGAGCTAGGGATAGTGCTAGGGATAAGGTTAGGGTTAAGTTTAGGGATAGGGGTAGGGGTAGGGGTAGAGTTAGGACTTCTCGTTAGGGTTGGGGTTAGGTTTATGGTTGGATTAGGATTAGGGTTAGAGTGTAGAGTTTGGGGTTAAGGTTAATGTTAGGGATAGGGTTTGGGGTTAGGTTTAGATTTAGGATTTGGGGTTTGGGTAGGGTTAGGATTAGGGTTAGGATTAGGGTGTAGAGTATAGGGTTATGGTTAGTGTTAGGGTTATGCTTAGGGTTAGGATTAGTCTTAGCAGTTAGGGTTAGGGTTAGGGCTAAGGTTAGTGTTAGATTTAGGGTTAGGATTAGGGCTAGTGTTGGCGTTAGGGTTAGGGTTGTGGTTAGTGTTAGGGTTAGGATTAGGTTTAGGTTTGGGGTGCGGTTGGGGTTGGTGTTGGGGTTAGGGGTAAGGTTGGGCCTATGGCTAGGGATAGGGCTGGGGCTAGTGCTAGAGCTGGGGCTACGGCTGGGGCTAGGGTTAGGGTAGGGGTTAGGGTTTAGGGTTATGGTTATGGTTATGGTTAAGGTCAGGTTTTTAGGGTTTAGGGTTAGCATTAGGGTTAGGGTTAGGGCAGAGTGAGGTTTAGCGTTAGGGTTAGTGTTAGTGTTTAGGGTTAGGATTAGGATTAAGGTTATGGTTAGGGTTATGGTTACTGTTAGGGTTAGGGGTTAGGGTTAGGGTTAGGGTGAGTGTTAGTGTTAGGGTTAGGGTTACGGTTAGTGTTAGGGTTTGGGTTGGGTTTATGGTTATGGTATGTTTAAGGTTAGGGTTGGGGTTGGGGTTGGGGTTGGGGTTAGGTTTAGGGTTAGTGTTACTGTTAGGGTTAGGGTTAGAAGAAGTTTAGTTTTAGGGTTAGGTTAGAACAGGGTTAAGGTTACGGTTAGGGTTACTGTTAGGGTTAGGGTTAGGGTTTAGGGTTTAGGGTTGGGGTTAGGGTTAGGGTTCAGGTTAGGGTTAGGCTTTAGGGTTAGGGTTAGAGTTATTGATTAAGGTTATGGTTAGGGTTAGGGTTAGGCTTAGTGTTGGGGTTAGTGTTAAGTTTAGGGTTAGGGTAGGATTAGGGTTCGGGTTGGAGTTGGGGTTAGCGTTAGCGTTAGGTTTAGGGTTGGGGTAGGGTTAGGGTTAGGGTTGGGTTAGGGTTAAAGTTAACTTTAGGGTTAGGGTTAGGGTTAAGGGTTAGGGTTAGAGTTTAGGGTTAGGATTAGGATTTAGTGTTATGGATAGGGTTAGGGTTTAGTGTTAGGGCTAGGGTTTGAGTTAGGGTTAGGGGTTAGGGTTAGGTGTAGATTTAAGGGTTAAGGTTAGTGTTAGGGATAGGGGTACAGGTGGGTTTAAAGGTATGTGTGGGTTAGGGTTAGGGTTAGGGTTGGGTTAGGTTTAGGTTTAGGGTTAGGGTTTAGGGTTAGGGTTAGGGTTAGGGTTTAGGGTTAGGGTTAGGGTTAGGGTTTGGTTTAGGGTTAGGGTTAGGGTTAGCGTTACTCTTAAGTTTAGTTTTAGAAGAGGTTTAGGGTTAGGGTTAGGGTTTGGGTTAGTGTTGGTGTTAGGGTTAGGGTTAGGGTTAGGATTTGGTTTAGGGTTACGGTTAGGGTTAGTGTTTAGGTTTAGGGTTAGGATTAGGGTTTAGGATTAGGGTTAGGGTTAGGGTTAGGGTTTAGGGTTGGGGTTAGTGTTGGGGTTAGGGTCAGGCTCAGGGGTAAGGATCAGGTTCCGTTAGGGTCAGGGTTTTAGGGATAGGTTTAGCGTTAGGGTTAGGTTAAGTGTTAGGGGTTAGGGTTAGGATTAGGTTTAGGGTCAGGGTTAGGGTCAAGGTCAGAGTCTGGGTCAGGGTTTAGGGTTAAGTTAAGTGATAGGGTTAGCGTTAGGGTTAGGGTTAGTGTTAGCGTTAGGGGTTAGGGTTAGGGTTAGGATTAGGGTTAGGGGTTAGGGTTAGTGTTAGGGTTAGGTTAGGTTTAGGGTTGGGGTTGGGAATAGGGTTAGGGTTTCGGGTTTCAGGATAGGGTTAGGGTTGGGTTAGGGTTAGTGTTATAGCTTACGTTTAGGGTTAGGGTTAGGGTTCAGGGTTTAGGTTTAGGATTAGGGTTAAAGTTATGGTTAGGTTTAGGGTTGGGTTAGCATTGTGTTTAGGGTTAGGGCTGGGGCTAGTGCTAGGGATATGGTTGGGGCTGGGCCTGGGGCTTCGGCTTGGCTAGGGTTACGGTGAGGTTTGGGTATAGAGTTACGGTAGGGTTAGGGTTGGATTAGGTTTAGGGTTAGTGTTGGGTTTAGGGATAGGGTTAGTGTTAGGATTAAGGTTTAGGTTTAGGGTTGGGGTTGGGGTTAGAGGTATGGTTAGGGGTTGTGGTTAGTGTTAGGTTTAGGGATAGGGTTAGGTTTGGGTTAGTGTTAGGGTTAGGGTTAGTATTTAGTGTTAGTGTTAGGGTTAGGGTTAGTGTTTGGGGTTTAGGGATAGGTTTAGGTTTAATGTTAGGATTAGTTTTAGGAGTAGTGTTAGGGACAGGGGTGGTGGTTAATGTTGGGATTAGTGTTAAGGTTAGGGTTGTGTTAGGGTAACGGGTGGGTTAGGTAGATTGGTAGTAGTAGGTTTAGGGTTAGGGTTAGACGAGTTAGGGTTAAGATTAGGGTTAGGGTTATGGTTAGGGTTAGGGTTATGGGTAAGGTTTCGGGTTAGTGTTAGGGTTTAAGGTTAGGGTTAGCGATTGAGTTAGGGTTAGGTGTTAGGTTTATGGTTAGGGGTTAGGGTTAGGGATAGGGGTAGAGGTAGGGGTAGGGGCATTGGTTGTGGTTAGGGATTGGGTCAGGGTTGTGTTAGGGTTAGGGTTTAGGGTTTATGGTTAGGGTTAGTGTTAGGGCTAGGGATAGGGTTAGGGCTAGGGCTAGGGCTAGGGGTTAGGGTTATGGTTAGGGTTTAGGGTTAAGGTTAGGGTTAGGATTAGGGTTAGGGTTTAGGGTTAGTGTTGGGGATGGGTATAGGGTTAGGGTCAGGGGTTGGGAAAAGGTTAGGGTTAGTGTTAGGGTTAGGGTTTAGAGTTTAGGGATAGGGTTATGGTTAGGGTTAGTGCTAGGGTTAGGTCTAGGGCTAGGCCTCGGTTTAGGGCTGGGCTAGGGCTAGGGTTAGGTTTAGTGTTGGGTGAGATTTAGGGTTCGCGTTAGGGGTAGGGGTAGGGTTGGGTTAAGGTTAAGGTTAGGGTGTGGGGTAGAGGTAGGGTTGGGTTAGGTTTAGGGTTAGGGGTAGGGGTAGGGGTTGGGTTAAAGGTATGTGTGAGTTAGGGTCAGTGTTAGGGTTAGGGTTAGGGTTAGGGTTGGGTTAGGGTTAGGGTTTAGGGTTAGAGTTTGGGTTAGGAGTTAGGGTTAGGGTTAGCGTTACTCTTAGGTTTAGGGTTAGAAGAGGTTTAGAGTTAGGGGTTAGGGTTAGGGTTAGGGTTAGGGGTTTTGGTTAGGGTAAGGGTTAGGGTTAGGTGTTAGGGTTAGGGTTAGGTGTTAGGGTTAGGGTTAGGGGTTAGGGTTAGGGTTAGGCTTAGGGTTATGGTTTGGTTTAAGGTTAGGGATAGGGTTAGGGCTAGGGTTGGGGTTAGGGTTAGTGGTTAGACTAGGTTAGGGTTAAGGTTGGGGTTAGGACTAGGGTTGGGTTTAGGGTTAGGGTTGGTTTTGGGGTTAGGGTTAGGGTTAGGTTAGGGTTAGGGTTTAGGGTTAGGGTTAGGGTTAGTGGATAGATTAGGGTTAGGGATAGGGTTGGGTTTAGGGTTAGGGTTAGGTTTGGGGTTAGGGTTAGGGTTAGGGTTGGTGTTAGTGTTAGGGTTAGGTTAGGGTTAGGGTTAGGATTAGCGTTTAGGGTTAGGGTTTAGGGTTAGGGTTAGCGTTACTCTTATGGTTAATGTTATGGATAGGGTTAGGGGTTTGGGTTAGGGTTATGTTTAGGGGTTAGGGTTAGGTTTACGGTTAGGGTTTGTTTCAGGTTTAGGGTTAGTGTTACGATTAGGGTGAGGTTTAGGAGTTTTTGTTAGGGTAAGGGTTAGGGTTAGGGGTTAGGGTTATGGTTGGGTTTCGGGTTTAGGATTACGGTTAGGGTTTGGTTAGGGTTAGGGTTTAGGGTTAGCATTAGGGTTAGGGTTAGTGTTAGAGTTAGGGTTAGGGTTATGGTCAGAGTCAGCGTCAGGGATTAGGGTTAGAGTTAGCGTTCGCGTTAGGGTTAGGGTTTAGGGTTTAGGGTTAGTGTTAGGGTTAGGGTTAGGAGTTAGGGTTAGGGTTAGGGTTAGGGGTTAGGGTTAGGTTTAAGGTTGTGGTTGGGGTTAAGGTTGGGATTGGGGTTGGGGTTAGTGTTGGGATTGTGGTTGGGGTTAAGTTTGGGGTTGGAGTTAGGGTTAGGGTTAGGGTTGGGCTTTAGGTTAGGGTTGGAGTTGGGGTTATGTTTAGGGTTGGGGTTAGGGTAAGGGTTAGGGTTGGGGTTAGGGTTAGGGTTAGTGTTAGGGTTAGGATTAAGATTGGGGTTGGGGTTAGGGTTGGGGTTAGGATTAGGATTGGGTTTGGGGTTAGGGTTGGGATTGTGGTTGGAATTAGGGTTGGGGTTGGTGTTAGGGCTAGGGTTGGTGTTTTGGTTAGGGTTAGGATTAGGGTTGGGGTTATGGTTAGGGTTGGGGATGGGGTTAGGATTAGCGTTAGGGTTAGGTTAGGTTTATTGTTAGGGTTAGGGGTTAGGGTTAGGATTAGGGTTAGGGCTTTTGGTTAGGATTATGGTTAGGGTTTGCTTTATGGTTAGGGTTAGGATTAGGGTTAGCCTTAAGGTTAGGGTTATGATTATGGTTCTGGCTAGGGATAGGTTTAGGACTAGGGCTGGGGCTAGGGCTAGGGATAGGGCTGGGGCTAGGGCTAGTGTGAGGGTTAGTGTTTGGTGTTATGTTTGGGGTTAGAGTTAAGGGTAGGGATAGGTTTAGGGGTTAGGGTTAGGGTAGGTACAGTGTTACGGTTAATGTTATGGTTAGGCATTAGGGTTAGCATTAGGGTTATTGTTTATCGTTAGGGTTAGTGAAAGTGTTTAGGCTTAGGATATGTGTTGGGTTTAAAGTTAGGGTTAGGGTTAGAGTTAGGCCTGGGGCTGGGGTTAGGTAGGGTTAGGGTAGGGTTGGTGTTGGGATTAGGTTTAGGGTTAAGGTTAGCGTTACTATGAAGTTTATTGTTATACAGGGTTAGGTTTATGGTTATAGTTAGAATAGGTTTAGGGCTAGGGTTAGGGGTAGTTTTAGGGTTGTGGTTAGTGTTAGGGTTAGGGTTAGTGTTAGGGTTGTGTTAGGGTTAAGGTAAGGGTTACTGTTTAGTGTTAGGGTTAACATTAGGATTATGGTTTAGTGTTTAGTGATAGGGTTATGGTTAGGGGTAGGGGTAGTCGTGCAGGTAGGTTTAGGGGTTGTGGTTCGGGTTAGGGATAAGGTTATGGTTGGGTTAGGGGTAGGGGTAGAGGTAGGGTTAGGGTCAGGTTTAGACGAGTTATGGTTAGGGTTAGGGTTATCGATTAGGGTTAGAAGTTAGGTGTTAGGGTTGGGGTTTGGTGTTAGGGTTGGGTTAGGGTTAGGGTTAGGGTTTAGAGTTTAGGGTTATGGTTATGGTTGGGTTTAGGGCTAAGGCTGGGTTTAGATCTGGGGCTGGGGCTAGGGGTTAGGGCTGGGGCTAGTGCTAGATTTAGGGTTAGGGTTGAGTGAGTTTTAGGTTTAACGTTGGGGGTAGGGGTACGGTTGGGTTGGGTTTATGTTAGTTTTAGGGGTAGGGGTAGGGTTGGGTTAAGTTTGGGGTTAAGGGTAGGGGTAGGGGTAGGGTTGGATTTTGTTTGGGTTTAGACAGTAAGTGTTAGTGTTATGGTTAGGGTTAAGGTTATGGTTAGGGGTTAGGGTTAGGGTTAGGGTTATGGTTACAGTTAGAGTTAGGGTTAGGGTTAGGGTTAGGGTTAGGGTTTAGTGTTAGGTTTTAAGTTGGGGTTAGGGGTTAGGGTTATGGTTAGTGTTAGGGTTAGGGTTGGGGTTTAGGGTCAGATTGAGGGTTGGGGTTCAGGGTTTTGGGAAAGGGTTAGGATTAGGGTTAAGGGTAGGGTTAGGGATTGAGGTTAGGGTTACGGTTGGGGTTAGAGTTGGGTTAGAGTTAGGGTTAGGATTAAGGTTAGGGTTAGGGCTAGGCCTACAGTTGGGGTTAGTGTTAAGTTTAAGGGTAGGGATAGGGGTTGTGGTTAGCGTTGGTTTCCGGTTAGGGTTAGGGTTAGGGTTTAGAGTTTTAGGGTTAGGGTTATGGATAGTGCTAGGGTGACATCTAAGGCTAGGGCTAGGTGTGGGTCTGGGGCTAGGGCTAGGGTTAGTGTTAGGGTTGGGTGAGTTTTAGGGTTAATGTTAGGGTTAGGGGTAGGGTTGGGTTAGGGTTAAGGTTAGGGTTAGGGGTAGGGGTATGGTTGGGTTAGGTTTAGGGTTAAGGGTAGGGGTAGGGGTAGATTTGGGTTATGTTTACGTTTAGAAGAGTTAGTGTTAGTGTTAGGGTTAGTGTTAGGTTTAGTGTTAGGGATAGGGTTATGGTTACAGTTAGAGTTAGGGGTAGGATTAGGGGTTTTGGTTAGTGTTAGGTTTAGGGTTAAGGTTAGGGTTAGGGTTGGGTTAGGGTTAGGGTTAGGGTTAGGATTAGGGTTAGGTTTAGGGTTAAGGTTGGGGTTAGGGTAGGGTTATGGTTAGGGTATAGGGTTAGTATTAGGGTTAGGGTTAGGGTTAAGGTTAGGGTTAGTGTTAGGGTTAGGGTTGGGTTTGGGTTGGGGTTAGGGTTTAGGGTTAGGGTTAGGGTTAGTGTTTAGGGTTAGCATTAGGGTTAGGGTTAGGTTTATGGTTAGGGTAAGGGCTAGGTCTGGTATTGTCTGGGGCTATGGCTATGGCTAGGTTTAGGGTAACCATTAGGATTTAGGGTTAAGGTTGGGGTTGGGATTAGGGTTAGGATTTTGGGTTTAGGGTTAATGTTAGGGGTTAGGGTTAGGTTAGGATTATGGTTAGGGTTAGGGTTAGTCTTTGGGGTTAGGGTCAGCGTTAGGGATTGGGGTTTAATGATAGGGTTAGGGTTAGGGTTATTGTTAAGATTAGGGGTAGGGGTAGGGTTAGGGTGAGGGTAGGTTTAGCATTAGGGTTAGACAAGTTAGGTTTAGGGTTAGGGTTGGGTTGGGGTTAGGGTTAGGTTTAGTGATTATGGTTAGGGTTAGGGTTAGGGATTAGGGTTGGGGGTTCGGGTTGGGTTGGGGTTAGAATAGTTGGGGTTAGGGTTAGGGTTAGTGTTTAGGGTTGGGGTTATGGTTAGGGATTAGGGTTTAGGGATTGGGTTAGGTTTAGTGTTGGGTGTTAGGGGTAGGGGTAGGGTATGGGTTGGAGTTAGGGTTAGGTTTAGGATTGGGTTAGGGTTAGTGTTAGGCTTAGGGTTTATGGTTGGGGTTATTGTTAGGTTAGGGGTATGATTAGGGTTTAGGGTTAGGGTTATGGATAGGATTAGTGTTAGTGTTAGGGTTAGTGTTAGGGTTGGGGTTAGGGTTAGGTTTAGGTTTAGGGTCAGGGTTAGTGTTAGGGTTAACGTGAAGGTTAGGGTTAGGGTTTGGTTGGGTTTAGGGGTAGGGGTAAGGGTAGGGGTATGGTTTGGGATTAGGGTTAGGGTTTGGGTTGGGGTTGGGTTAGGGTTAGGGTTAGTTTTAGGGTTTAGGGTTTAGGGTTAGAGTTAAGGGTCAAGGTAGGTTTAGGCCTAAGGATAGGGTTGGGCCTATGGCTGGTGCTAGGGCTAGGCTAGGGTTAAAGTTAGGGTTAGGGTTTAGGTTGGGTTTTGGGGTTAGGGTTAGGTTTCGGGTTAGTGTTATGGTTATGGTTGGGGTTAGGGTTTAGGGTTAGGGTTAGTGTTAGGGTTAGCGTGAGGGTTGGGGTTAGGGGTAGGGTTAGGGTTAGGGATAGGGGTAGATGTTGGGGTTAGGGTTAGGGTTAGTGTTAGGGCTAGGGTTTAGTGTTAGGGTTAGGGTTATGGTTTATGGGTAGGGCTTAGGGGTAGGGGTAGGGTTAGTGTTAGGGTTAGGGTTACTGTTAGCGTTAGGGTTAGGTGTTAGGGTTAGGTTTAGGGTTAGGGTTTAGTGTTAGGGCTAGAGTTAGGGTTGTGTTAAGGGTAGGGATAGGGGTAGGAGTTGGGTTTACGGTTAGGGTTAGCATTAGGGTGAGGGTTGGGTTAGGGTTAGGGTTAGAGTTACGGTATAGTTTTTAGGGTTTATGGTTAGGGTTAGTGATAGGGTTAGTGTTGGGGTTTAGTGTTGGGTTAGTGGTTATGGATAGGGCTAGGATTAGGGTTAGGGGTAGGGTTAAGGTTAGGGGTTAGTGTTAGGGCTTAGGGTTATGGTCAGGGTTGGTTTAGGATTAGGAGTTAGGGTTAAAGTTAGGGTTTAGGGTTAACTTTAGGGTTTGGGTTGGGTTAGTGTTTGGGTTGGGGTTAGCTTTTATGGTTACGGTTGGGGTTAGGGTTATTGATTAGGATTAGGTTTGGGGTTAGGTTAGGGATAGGGGTAAGTGTTGGGGTTAGGTTTAGGGTTAGCTTTAGGGTTGGGGTTAGTGTTTAGGGGTAGGGGTAGGGTTAGGGTTAGGTTTGGGTTAGGGGTTACGGTTATGGTTAGAGTTTGGGGTAGGGGTAGGGGTAGGGAATGAGTTGGGGTTAGGGTTACGGTTAGTTTTATTGTTGTGTAAGGATTAGGGTTAGTGTTAATGTTTAGGTATAGGTTTAGTGTTGGGGTTTAGGGTTTAGTGATAGAGTTAGGTTAAGGGATAGGGTTAGGGTTAGTGTTAGGGTTAGAGTTGGGTTAGAGTTAGGGTTAGAGTTATGGTTTAAGGTTTAGGGTTGGGGTTTGGGTCAGGTTTAGGTTTAGGGTTTAGGGTAAGGGGTAGGGGTAGTGGTATGTGTTGGAGTTTGGGTTAGGGATTAGGGTTACGGTTGGGTTAGGGTTAGGGTTAGGGTTGGGTTTCAGGGTTTAGGATAGGGTTAGGGTTAGTGTTTAGGGTTAGCGTTACGGTTGGGGTTTAGACTTAGGGTTAGCGTTAGTGTTAGTGTTAGTGTTAGGGTTAGGGTTAGGGTTTAGGGTAAGGGTTAGGGTTTGAGGCTTAGGGTTAGGGTTAGGGTTAGTGTTAGTGTTGGGGTTTGGTCAGTGTTAGGGTTTGGGTAAGGGTTAGCGTTAGGGTTAGGGTTAGGGTTAGGGTTAGGGTTAGGATTAGCGTTAGGTTACAGTTAGGGTACAGTTAGGGTTAGGGATGGGGTTGGGGTTAGGTTCAGGGTTAAGGTTAGGGATTAGGGTTTAGGGTAGGGTTAGTGTTAGGGTTAGGGATAGAGGTAGGTGTTGGGGTTAGGGTTAGGGTTAGCTTTGGGGTTGGGGTTTAGTGTTAGGGTTAGGGTTATGGTTTAGGGGTAGGGCTTGGGGGTAGGGGCAGGGTTAAGGTTGGGTTAGGGGTTACGGTTATGGTTAGGGTTCGGGGTAGGGGTAGGGGTAGGGGAATGGGTTGGGGTTAGGGTTACGGTTGGTTTTATTGTTGTGTAAGGATTAGGGTTAGTGTTAGTGTTTGGGGTTAGGGTTAGTGTTAGGGTTTAGGGTTTAGTGATAGAGTTAGGGTAAGGGATAGGGTTAGGGTTAGGGTTAGGAGTTGGGTTAGGGTTGGGGTTAGGGTTTAAGGTTTGGGGTTAGGGTTAGGGTTGGGGTTAGGGTTGGGGTTAGGGTTGGGGTTAGGGTTTAAGGTTTAGGGTTGGGTTTGGGTTTGGGGTTTAGGGTTGGGTTTAGGGATAGGGTTAGTGATAGTGTTAGGGTTAGTGTTAGGGGTTGGGGTTAGGGTTAGGTTTGGGGTTATTAGGGTTAGTGTTGGCGTTAGCGATAGGTTTAGGGTTAGGGTTTGGTTGAGGTTAGGGGTAGGAGTAGGGGTAATAGTAGGGGTATGTGTTGGGGTTAGGGTTGGGTTAGGGTTAGGGTTAGTTTAGGGGTTGGGATTTAGCATTTAGGGTTGGTGTTGGGGGAGGGGTAGGGTTTAGGGTTTAGGGTTAGGGTTGGGTTTTAGAGCTAAGGTTAGCATTAGGGTTGGTGTTAGTGTTAGTGTTTGGGGCTAGGGTTAGTGCAAGGGTTGGGGTTCAGTGTTAGGTTTATGGTTAGGGATAGTGTTAGTGATACTGTTAAGGTTAGTGTTAGGTTTGGGGTTGGGGTTAGGGTTAGGATAAGGTTTAGGTTTACGGTTAGGGTTAGTGTTAGGGGTTGGGTTTAGGGGTAGGGTTAGGATTAGGTTTCGGGTTACTGTTAGTGTTTGGGTTAGTGTTAGGGTTAGTGATAGGGTTAGGATTAGGGTTTGGTTAGGGGTAGGGGTAGGGGTAAGGGTAGGTGTATGTGTTGAGGGTAGGTTTAGGTTTTAGGTTAGGGTAAGTTTGGGTTTGGGGCTGGGGTTAGGAATAGGGTTAGGGTTAGGTTGGGGATTGGGGTATGGTTAGAGTTAGGGTTGGGGTTCGGGTTACGGTTAAGGTTGGGGTTAGGTTTAAGGTTCGGTTTGGGTTATGGTTGGGGTTAGGGTTAGTGTTTAGGGTTAGGGTTAGGGGTTAGTGTTGGGGTTAGGGTTTAGGGTAATTGTCAGGGTTGGTTTAGGATTAGGGGTTGGGGTTAAGGTTTGGGTTTAGGTTTAGCGTTAGGGTTTGGGTTGGGTTAGTGTTTGTGTTAGGGTTAGCTTTTATGTTTACGGTTGGGGTTAGGGTTATTGATTAGGATTAGGTTTAAGGTTAGTGGTTGGGGTTAGGGGTAAGGGTAGGGGTAGGGTTAGAGCTAGGGCAAGGGCTAGGGTTAAGACTGGGGCTACGGTTGGGACTAGGACTAGGTTTAATGTTAGGGGTTAGGGTTAGGGTTGGGTTGGGTTTAGGGTTGAGGTTTAGTTTTAGGGTTTGGGTTATGGTTGGGGGTTAGGGTTAGGGTTAGGGATTAGGGTTAGTGTTAGGGTTAGGGTTGGGTGTGGGTGTGGGGGTACAGTATGGGTTGGGGTTAGTGTTAGGGATAGGGTTAAGGTTATTGTTGGATTAGGGTTATGGCTAGTGTTTTGGTTTAGGGTTACAGTTAGGGGTAGGGTTAAAGGTTGTGGTTGGGGTTTGGGTTAGGTTTAGTGTTAGTGTTTGGATTGGGTTAGCGTTTGTGTTGGGGTTAGAGTTTACGGTAAATGTTGGGTTTAGGGTTCAGGGTTTAGTGTTATGGTTAGGGTTAGGGTTAAGGTTTGGGTTAGCATTGAGATATGATTAGGGTTAGGGCTAGGGCTATGTTTAGTGTTAGGTCTAGGGATAGTTTTAGGGGTAGGCTGGGGCTGGGGCTGGGGCTAGGATTAGGGTTGGGGGTAGAGGTAGAGGTAGGGGTAGGGGTTGTAGTTAGTGTAAGGGTTATGGTTATGGTTAGGATTTGGTTAGGGGTAGAGTTAGAGTTAGTGTTTAGTGTTAGGGTTGGGGTTTAGGGTTTAGGGATATGGTTGGGGTTACGGTTAGGGTTAGGGTTAAGGGGAGGAATAGGGTTAGCGGTTGTGTTTAGGGTTATGGTTAGGGTTAGGGTTGGGTTGGGGTTAGGGTTAATGTTACGGTTTAGGATTTAAGGTTAAAGTTAGGGTTAGGGTTAAAGCATGGGGTGGGGTTAGAGTTATGATTTTGGGTTGGGGTGAGGTTAGGGTTAGGGATTAGGGATTAGGGATTGGGTTTAGTGTTAGGGTTATGGTTAGGGTTAGGGATAGGGAAAGGTTTAGGGTTGGTGTTTAGTGTTATGGTTAGGGTTAGAGTTAGGGGTAGGGATAGTTTTGGGGGTTAGTGTTAGGGTTAGGGTTAGGGATAGAGTTAGGGTTAGGGTTAGGGTTAGGAGTTAGGGTTGGGGTCAGGGTTGGGGTTTGGGGTTAGGGTTAGGGATAGTGTTAGGTTTACCATTATGTTTAGGGTTATAGTTAGGGTTAGGGTTAGGGTTAAGGTTACAGTTAGGGTTAGGGTTAGGTTTGGGGGTTAGGGTTGGGTTTAGTTTTAGGTAGGGTTTAGGGTTAGTGTTGGGGTTAGGGGTTAGTTTTAGGCTAGGGGTTACGGTTATGATTAGAGTTCGGGGTAAGGGTAGGTGTGGGGAATGGGTTGGAGTTAGGGTTATGGTTGGTTTTATTGTGTAAGGATTAGGGTTAGTGTTAGTGTTTAGGTTTAGGGTTACTGTTAGGGTTTAGGGTTTAGTGACAGAGTTGGGGTAAGGGAGAGGGTTAGGGTTAGGGTTAGGGTTAGGGTTGGGTTAGGGTTACCGTTGGGGTTACGGTTTAAGGTTTAGGGTTAGGGTTAGGGTTTAGGGTTAGGGTATGGGTCAGGTTTAGGGTTAGGGTTCATGGTTAGGGGTAGGGGTAGCGGTATGTGTTGGGGTTTGGGTTTGGGTTAGGGTTAGGGTTAGGGTTGGGTTAGGGTTAGTGTTAGGGCTAGGGTTTAGAGTTTAGGGTTAGGGTTCAGAATAGGGTTAGGGTTAGCCCGAGGGATAGGGGTTAGGCCTAGGGCTGGTGCTAGTGCTAAGGCTAGGGTTAGGGTAAGGTTAGGAGTAGGGTTGGGGTTGGGGTTAGGGATAGGATTAGGGTTAGGTTAGGGTTGGGGTTAGGGTACGGTTAGGGGTAGGGTCAGAAGTGGTTTCAGTTTAGGTTTGGGGTTAGAATAGTGTTAGGGTTAAGGATAGGGTTAGGGGTACGGTTAGGGGTAGGGTTGGGGGTTGCGGTTAGGGTTAGATTTGGGGTTTAGGGTTGGGGTTTGGTTCAGGGTTAGGGTTAGGGTTTAGGGTTAGGGGTAGTGTTAGTGGTAGGAGTATGGGTTGGGGTTTGGGTTAGGGTTAGGGTTAGATTTTATGGTAATGGTTGGGGTTACGGTTAGCATTAGGAATAGGGATAGGGTTGGGTTAGGGGTAGGGTTAGGGGTATGGGTAAGGGTAGGAGTTGGGGTTAGGGTTAGGGTTAGGTTTATGGTTAGGGTAGGTATAGTTTTAGGGTTGTGGTTGGGGTTAGGGATAGGATTAGGGTTAGGGTACGGTTAGGGTTGGGGTTGGGGTTGGGGTTAGGGTTAGGGTTAGTGTTAGCATTACTCTTAGGGTTAGGGTTAGAAAGGGTTTCAGTTTACGGTAAGGTTTAGGGTTAAGGTTGGGGGTTAGGCTTTGGGTTGGGGTTAAGTTTGGGTTATGGTTAGGGTTAGGGTTAGTGTGTGGGGTTAGGGGTTAGGTAGGGTTGGGTTAGGGTTAGGGGGGTAGGGATAGGGTTAGGGGAAGGGGTAGGTTTAGACAAGTTAAGGTTAGGGTTAGGGATAGTGTTAGGGTTAGTTTGGGGTTAGGGTTGGGGTAGGGTTACAGTTAGGGTTAGGGTTAGAGTTAGGGGTTAGGGTTGGGTTTAGATTTAGGTAGGGTTTAGGATCACTGTTAGGGTTAGGATTAGTGTTAGGTTAAGGGTTACAGTATTGGTTATGTTTCGGGGTAGGGGTAGGGGTAGGGGAATGGATTGGAGTTAGGGTTATGGTTAGTTATTGTTGTGGAAGGATTAACGTTGGTGTTAGTGTTTAGGGTTAGGGTTAGTGTTGGGGTTTAGGGTTAATGATAGGGTTAGGGTAAGGGATACGGTTGGGGTTAGAGTAGAGTTAGGGTTAGGGGTTAGGCTTACAGTTTAAGGTTTAGGGTTCGGGTTAGGGTTAGGGTATGAGGCTTACTGTTTTGGTCAGGTTTAGGGTTAGGGTTTAGGGTTAAGGGTAGGGGTAGCGGTATGTGTTGGGGTTTGGGTTGGGGTTAGGGTTAGGGTTGGGTTAGGGTTACGGTTGGGGTTTATGGTTAAGGTTAGGGTTAGTGTTAGTTTTAGAGATAGGGTTAGTGTTACGGTTGGGGTAAGGGTTAGCTTTAGGGTTAGGGTTGTTTTACTGTTAGGGGTAGGGGTAGGGGGTAACGGTAAGGGTATGGGTTGGGGTTAGGTTAGGGTTAGGGTTAGGGTTAGCATTACTGTTAGGGTTAGGGTTAGAACAGGTTTTGGTTTAGGGTAAGGGTAAGGGTTAGGGTTAGGGTTAGGGGTTAGGCTTAGGGTTAGGGTTAGGGTTGGGTTATGGTTAGGGTTAGTGTTAGGTTTAGGGTTAGGATAGGTTTAAGTTTAGTGTTGGGGTTGGGGTTAGGGATAGGATTAGGGTTAGCATTACTGTTAGGGTTAGGGATAGAAGAGTATTAGGTTTAGGGTTACAGTTACCATGGGGTTATGGTTAGTGTTGGGGTTAGGGTACCTTTAGGGTTAGGGTTGGGGTTGGGGTTGGGTTTCGGGTTGGGTTAGCGTTACTCTTGGGGTGAGGTTAGAAGAGGTTTCAGTTTGGGGTTTGGGTTGGGATTAGGGGTAGGGGTAGGGTTAGTGTTAGGACTGGGTTAGTGTTGGGGTTTGGGATTTATGGTTAGGGTAAGGGTTGGGGTTACGGGTAGGGTTAGGTGTTTCAGTTAGGGTTAGGGTTATGGTTGGGGTTAGGGTCAAGGGTTTTGGTTAGGGTTAGGGTTACAGTTAGGGGTAGGGTCAGAAGTTGTGGTTAGGGTTAGGGTTAGGGTTAGTGTCAGGGTTAGGGTGTCGTGTTTAGGGTTAGGGTTAGGGTTAGCGTAGGTGTTAGGGGTTAGGTTTAGTGTTATGGTTTAGGTAACGGTTAGGGTTAGGGTTAGGTTTAGACGAGTTGAGGTTAGGGTTAGGGTTAGGGTTTGGGTTTAGGGTTAGGCTTAGGGATAGACGAGATAGGGTTTGTGTTATGGTTAGGGGATAGGCTTAGGTTTATGGTTAGACGAGTTATGGTTAGGGTTAGGGTTAGAATTATGGTTAGGGGTTAGGGCATGGGCTTATGGTTGGGGTTAGACGAGTTAGGGTTAGGGGTAGGGTTTGGTTGGGGTTTGGGTTAGGGTTAGGGTAGGGGTATGGTTTAGGGTTACGGTTAGGGGTAGGGGTAGGGGTAGGGGTCAGGGGTTAAGTTTAGGGTTAGGTTTGGGTTTAGGGGTTAGGCTTAGTGTTTGGTTTAGAAGAGTTAGGGTTAGGGTTAGGGTTAGCGTTATGGGTTGGGGTTTAGGGTTTAATGATAGAGTTAGGGTAAGGGATAGGGTTAGGGTTAGGGTTAGGTTTAGGGTTAGAGTTGGGTTAGGGGTAGGTTTAGGGTTATGGTTTAGGTTTAGGGTTAGGGTTAGGGTTAGGGGTTAAGGGTAGCGGTATGTGTTGGGGTTTGGGTTGGGGTTAGGGTTGTGTTAGGGTTAGGGTTAGGTTTCAGGGTTTAGGATAGGGTTAGGGTTAGTGTTTAGGGTTAGGGTTACGGTTGGGGTTTAGCTTAGGGTGAGGGTTAGGGTTAGTGTTAGTGTTAGGGTCAGGGTTAGAGTTTAGGGTTAGGGTTAGGGTTTAGGGGTTAGGGTTAGTGTTAGAGTTAGGGTTAGTGTTAGGGTTGGGGTAAGGGTTAGTGTTAGGGTTAGTATTAGGGTTAGAGTTCGGGTTACGGTCAGGGTTAGGTTACAGTTGGGGTGCGGTTAGGGTTAGGGATGGGGTTGGACTTAGGGTTAGGGTTAGGGTTATGGGCTAGGGTTAGGTTTGGTTTATGGTTGGGGTTAGGGTTAGAGTTTATGGTTAGGGTTAGGGTTAAGGTTAGGGATTAGGGTTTAGGGATAGGGTTAGGGTTAAGTTTAGTGTTAGGATTGAGGGTAGGGTTAGGGTTAGGGAATGGTTTAGGGTTAGTGTTAGAAGGGTTGGGGTTAGGGTTAGGGTTAAGGTTTGGTTAGATTTGTGTTAGGGTTAGGGATAGGGATAATGTTGGGGTAGGGGTAGGTTTAGGGTTAGGGTTAGACGAGTTAGGGTTAGGGTTATGGTTCGGGTTTAGGGTTAGGGTTAGGGATAGGGTTAGTGTTAGTGTTAGGGTTAGTGTTATGGTTGGGGTTACGGTTAGGATTAGGTTTAGGGTTAGTGTTAGGGTTTCGGTTAGTGATAGGGTTAGCCTTAGGGTTAGGTTTAGGGTTTGGTTAGGGTCAGGGGGTAGGGGTAGGGGTAAGGTTAGGTTTATGTGTGCGGTTAGGGTTAGGTTTTGTGTTAGGGTAAGTTTAGGTTTGGGGCTAGGGTTAGAATAGGGTTAGGGTTAGGTTAGGGTTAGGGTATGGTTAGGGTTGGGGTTGGGGTTGGGGTTATGGTTAGGGTTAGGGTTAGGTTTACGGTTAAGTTTGGTTTATGGTTAGGGTTAGGGTTAGTGTTTAGGGTTAGGGTCAGCGTTAGGGATTAGGGTTTAGTGATGGTGTTGGGGTTAGGGTTAGTGTTAGGATTAGGGGTAGGGTTAGGGTAAGGGGGTAGGTTTAGGGTTAGGGTTAGAAGAGTTAGGGTTAGGGTTGGGTTAGGGTTAGTGTTATGGTTAGGGTTAGTGTTAGGGTTAGCGTTAGTGTTAGGGTTAGGGGTTAGGGTTTAGGGTAGGCTTAGGGATAGGTTTAGTGTTAGTGTTAGGGTAAATATTAGGGTTGGGTTTAGGGTTAGGTTTAGGATTAGTTTTAGGGCTAGTGTTATGGTTGGGTTTAGTGTTAGTGTTAGAGTTAGAGTTAGGGTTGAGTGTAGGGGTAGGAGTAAGTGTGGGGGTATGGTTAGCCGTTGGGTTTAAGTTTTGGGTTAGGTTTGGGTAGGGTTAGGTTTAATTTTGGGGTTAGGGTTGAGGGTTTGGGTTTGGGGCTAAGGGTAGGGGTCTGGTTAGACCTAAGGATAGGGTTAGGAATCCGGCTAGTGCTGGGGGTAGGGCTTGGGCTAGACTAGGGGTAGGGCTATTGTTAGGTTGGGGTTGGGGTTGGGGTTTGGGTTTGGGGTTAGGGATAGGGTTAGTGTTAGTTTTAGGGTTAGTGTTAGGGTTGGGGCTAGGGTTGGGATTAGGTTTAGGGTTAGGGTTATGGTTAGGGTTAGTGTTAAGGTTAGCGTTAGGGTTAGGGTTGGGGTTTGGTTAGGGTTAGTGGTAAGGGTAAGGGTGGCGGTATGGGTTGGGGTCAGGGTTATGGTTTGGTTGGGGTTGGGTTGGGGTTAGGGTTAGTGTTGGGGTTAGGGTTTAGGGTTTAGGGTTAGGGTTATGGGTAGGTGTAGGGTTAGGCTTTAGGATAGTTTTGGCCAAGGGCTAGTGCTAGGGCTATGGCTAGAGTCAGACTAGGGTTACGTCTAGGGTTAGGGTTTAGGGTTAGGGTTAGGGTTAGATTTTAGAGTTAGGGGTTGGGGTTAGGGATTAGAGTTTTAGGGATAGGGTTAGGGTTAGGGTTAGTGTTAGGATTAAGGGTAGGGTTAATCTTAGGGAATTGTTTAGGGTTAGTGTTAGAAGACTTGGGGTTAGGGTTACGGTTATGGTTAGGGTTGTGTTAGGGTTAGGGATAGGGATAGGGGTAGGGGTACGGGTGGGTTTAGGGTTAGAGTTAGACAAGTTAGGGTTAGGGTTAGTGTTACGGTTAGGGTTATGGTTTGAGATTAGGGTTACGGTTAGGGATAGGGTTAGTGTTAGTTTAAGAGTTAGTGTTGGGGTTGGGGTTAGGGTTAGGGTTAGATTAGGTTTAGGGTTAGTGTTAGGGTTAGGGTTGGGGTTAGGGTTGGGGTTTGGTTAGGGTCAGGGGTAGGGGTAGGGGTAAGGGTAGGTGTATGTGTTGCAGTTGGGGTTAGGTTTTGGGTTAGGGTGGGTTTGGGTTTGGGGCTAGGGTTAGAATAGGGTTAGGGTTAGGTTAGGGTTAGGGTATGGTTGGTGTTAGGGTTGGGGTTGGGGTTATGGTTGGGGTTAGGGGTTGGGTTTAGGGTTAGGTTTGGGTTATGGTTGGGGTTAGGGTTTGTGTTTGGGGTTAGGGTCAGCATTAGGAGTTGGGGTTTAGTGATAGGGTTAGGGTTAGGGTTAGTGTTAGGATTAGGGGTAGGGTTAAATAAGGGGTAGGTTTAGGGTTAGGGATTACGGTTTAGGGATTGGGTTAGGGTTAGGTTTAGGGGTTAGGGGTAGGGGTGGGGTATGGGTTGGAGTTAGGGTTAGGTTTAGGATTGGGTTAGGGTTAGTGTTAGGGTTAGGGTTTAGGGTTAGGGTTATTGTTAGGTTAGGAGTAGGGTTAGGGTCTAGGGTTAGGGTTAGGGATAGGGTTAGTGTTAGTGTTAGGGTTAGTGTTAGGGTTGAGGTTAGGGTTAGGTTTGGGTTTGGGGTTTGGGTTAGGTTAGTGTTGGGGTTAGCGTTAAGGTTAGGGTTAGGGTTTGGTTAGGTTGGGGGGTAGGGGTAGGGTAGGAGTATAGATTGGGGTTAGGGTTTGGGTTAGGGTTGGGTTAGGAGTTAGGGTTAGTTTTGGGGTTTGGGGTTTGGGGTTAGAGTTAAGGGTAGGGTAGTGTTAGGCCTAAGGATGAGGTTAGGCCTAGGGCTGGTGCTACGGCTATGGCTAGGGCTAGGCTAGGGTTAAGGTTGGGGTTAGGGTTTAGGGTTAGGGTTGGGGTTTGGGTTAGTGTTAGTGTTAGGGTTGGGGTTGGGGTTTCGGGTTAAGGTTAGGGATAGGTTTAGTGTTGGTGTTAGGGGAAATATTAGGGTTGGGTTTAGGGTTAGGGTTTGGGATTAGTTTTAGTGTTAGTGTTAGTGTTAGTGTTAGCGTTAAGGGTAGGGTTAGGGTTGGGGGTAAGGGTAAGTGTAGGGGTATGGGTTCGGGTTAGGGTTATGATTTGCTTAGGGTTGGGTTAGGGTTAGGGTTAGTTTTAGGGTTAAGGTTTAGGGATAGGGTTAGGGGTAGGGGTAGGGTTAGGCGTAAGGATAGGGTTAGGCGTAAGGATAGGGTTAGGCCTTTGGCTAGTGCTAGGGCTATGGCTAGAGTCAGGCTAGGGTTAGGGTTAGGGTTACGGTTTAGGGTTAGGGTTGGGTTTTAGATTTAGGGTTAGGGTGAGGGTTAGTGTTGGTGATAGGGTTAGTGTTAGGGTTTGGGGTTTAGTGATAGAGTTAGCGTAAGAGATATGTTTAGGGATAGGGTTAGGGTTAGAGTAGGGTTGGGGTTAGTGTTGGGTTTAAGGTTTGGGGTTAGGGTTGGGGTTTGGGGTTAGGGGTAGGGTGAGATGTAGGGATATGTGTTGGGGTTTGGGTTGGGGTTAGGGTTAGGGTTCATGGTTTAGGATAGGGTTAGGGTTAGGGTTAGTGCTAGGGAGAGGGTTAGGGCTAGGGCTGGGGCTGGGGCTAGGGCTGGGGCTAGGGTTAGTGTGGGGTTATGGTTCAGTGTTGGGGTTTTGGTTACCTTTAGGGTTAGGGTAGGTTTAGGGTTAGGGTTGGGGTTTGGCATGGGGTTATGGTTGGGGTTAGGGGTTAGGGTTGGGGTTGTGGTTGGGTTTGGGTTACGTTTGGGGTTAGGGTTAGTGTTTAAGGTTAGGGTTGGGGTTAAGGATTAGGGTTTAGGGATAGGGTTGGGGTTAGGGTTAGGGGCTAGGGGTAGGGGTAGGGTATGGGTTGGAGTTAGGGTTAGGGTTAGGATGGGGTTAGTGTTGGTGTTAGGATTAGGGTTTGGGGTTATGGTTAGGGGTTAGGTGTTGGTGTTCGCGTTGGGTTAAGGGTTAGGGTAGGTTTAGGTTTAGGGTTGGGGTTGGGGTTACGGATAGGGTTAGAGTCAGCTTTACTGTTAGGGTTAGTGTTAGAAGAGGTTTAGATTTAGGGTTAGGGGTTAGAATAGTGTTAGGGTTAGGGTTAGGTTGGTGTTAGGGTACAGTTAGGGTTAGGGTTGGGGTTGGGGTTGGGTTTGGGGTTAGGGTTTGGGTTTACGGTTGGGTTTGGGGTTTAATGTTAGGGTTAGGGAAGGGTTAGTGTTAGTGTTAGGGTTGCAGTTAGGGTTAGGGTTAGGATTAGGTATAGGATTAGTGTTAGGGTTAGAGTTAGGGTTAGCGTTAGGGTTAGGGTTGGGGTGTGGTTAGGGTTAGGTGTGGGGGTAGGGGTAAGGGTAGGGGTATGGGTTGCGGTTGGGGTTGGGGTTTGGGTTAGGGTTATGGTTGGGGTTTAGGGTTAGGGTTATGTTTGGGTTTTAGAGACAGAGTTAGGGTTAGTGTTAGTGTTAGTGTTAGAGTTGTGGTTGGGTTTACAGTTAGGGTTAGGGTTAGGGCTAGGGTAGGTTTAGGTTTAGGTTTGGGGTTGGGGTTAAGGATAGGATTAGGGTTAGCGTTACTGTTGGGGTTAGGGTTATAAGAGGTTTAGGTTTAGGGTTACGGTTAGAATAGGGTTAGGTTTGGGTTGCAGTTTGATACGTTTGGGGTTAAGGTTGGGGTTGGGGTTAGGGTTAGGTTTTGGGGTTAGGGGTTGGGGTTAGGGGTTGGGTTTGGGTTATGGTTATGGTTAGGGTTTGTGTTTAGGGTTAGGGATAGGTTTAGGGATTAAGGTTAAGGATATGGTTAGGGTTAGTGTTGGACTTGGGTTTGGGGTTGGGTTTGGGTGTGGGTTTGGGGTTAGGATTAGACGAGTTGGGGTTGGGGTTAGGGTTAGGCTTGGGTTAGAAGTAGGGGTAGGGATAAGGTTAGGTGTGGGGGTAGGTTTGGGGTTAGGGTTAGACAAGTCAGGGTTAGGGTTGGGGTTAGGGATAGGGTTAGGGTTACGTTTAGGGTTAGGGTTAGATTTTCGGTTGGGGTTGGGGTTAGGGTTAGTGTTAGGGTTGGGGTTTAGGGTTAGGGTTAAGGCTTGTGTTGGGGTTAGGTGGTTGGGTTTGGGTTTGGTTAGGGGTTACAGTTAGGGTTCGGGGTAGGGGTAGGGGAATGGGTTAATGTTGGGGCTACGGTTGGTTTTAGGGTTGTGTGAGGGTTTGGGATAGGGTTAGTGTTCAGCGTTAGGGTTAGTGTTAGAGTTTAAGGTTTAGTGATAGAGGTTAGGGTAAGGGATACGGTTAGGGGTTAGTGTTAGGGTTAGCATTAGGGTTAGGGTTAGGGTTTGGTTAGGGTTAGGGGTAGGTGTAGGGGTTAGGGTAGGGGTATGGGTTGGGGTTATGGTTATGGTTATGGTTGGGTTGGGGTTAGGGTTAGTTTTGGTGTTGGGGTTTAGCATTGGGGGTTAGGTTAAGGGCAGGTTTGGGTTTAGGGTTGGGGTTGGGTTTTAGGGTTGGGGTTGGGGTTAGGGTTGGGGTTAGGGTTAGTGTTGGGTTAGGGTTAGGGTTAGTGGTTAGGGTTTTGGTAGGGGTTGGGGTAGGGTTATGAGTTGGGGTTAGAGTTTAGAGTTAGGTTTAGGGTTGGGTTAGGGTTGGGGTTATGTTTGGGGTTATGGTTTGGGGTTTGGGGTTGGGGTTAGTGTTGGGTTTGGGGCAGGGATAGTTTTGGGGCTGGGGCTGGTGCTGGGGCTGGGGTTAAGGCTCGGGCTAGGGATAGGGTTGGGGTAAGGGTTGAGGTTGGGGTTAGGGTTGGGTTTGGGGCTAGGGATAATTTTTGGGGCTTGGGCTGGTGTTGGGGTTAGGGATAGGTTTTAAGGTTGGGGTTAGGGATAGGGTAGGATTAGGGTTGGGTTTGGGGTTGGGATTAGGTTTAGTTTTAGGGTTAGCATTACTGTTAGGTTTAGGGTTATAAGAGGTTTAAGTTTGGGGTTAGGGTTAGGATACGGTTGGGGTTATGTTTGGGGTATTAGGGTTACTGTTAGTGTTTAGGATTTAGGGGTTACTTTTGGGTTAGTATTAGGGTTACGGTTTGGGAGTTATGTTTAGGGTTAGGGTTAGGTTGGGGTTGGGGTTAGGGTCAGGGGTTAGGGTTATGTGTGGGGAAGAGCTAGTGTTATGGTTTGTGGTTAGGGTTAGGTTTGGGTTAGGGATAGGGTTAGGGGTTAGTCGTAGGGTTTAGGGGTTGGGGGTTGGGGTTGGGGGTAGGCTTAGGTGGGGCTGGGGCCAGGGCTGAGCTGGGGCTGGTGCTACGCTGGTCTACGGCCAGGGCTAGTGTTGGGGTGGGTTTGGGGTTTGGGGTTGGGGTTACGGTTGGGGGTAGGGGTAGGAGTAGGTTTGGGGCTGGGGCGTGGTCTGGGGTTGGGACTGGGGCTAGGGATTGGGGCTGGGCTAGGGTTATTGTTGAGGTTAGGGCTAAGGTTGGGGGTAGGTTTGGGGGTTGTGGTTAGTGTTAAGGTTAGAGTTAGGGTTAGGTATGGGTTGGGGTTGGGGCTAAGGTTAGTGTTTAGTGTTGGTGTTAGGGTTAGGGTTATGGTTTAGGGTTTAGGGATAGGATTAGAGTTAGGGTTAACGGTAGGGTTAGGGATTGTGGTTATGGTGTGGGTTAGAGTTAGAGTTAGGGATGGGTTAGTGTTAGGGGTAGCGGTGGGTTTAGGGTTAGGGGTTGGGGTTAAACGAGTTGGGGCTGGGGTTATGGTTAGGATTAGGGTTACGGTTGGGGTTAAGGTTAGGTTAGGGATAAATGTTGGTGTTGGGGGTTGGGGTTAGGGTTGGGGCTAGTGCTGGGGTTGGGGCTGGGGCTGGGGGTAGGTTTAAGACTGGGGCTGGGGTTGGGTCTAAGACTAGGTTTAGTGTTGGGGTTGGGGTTGGGGGTTGGGTTGGGGTTAGGGTTGGGGTTAGGGAAAGGGTTTGGGCTTAGGATAGGTGTTAGGGTTAAAGTTAGGATTGGGGTTAGAGTTAGTACTAGGGCTGGGGTTGGGGTTGGGGTTAGGGATAGGGTTGGGTGTAGGTGTGGGGTAGGGGTATGGGTTGGGGTTAGTGTTAAGGTTAGGGGTTAAGATTACTGTTGGTTGAGGGTTATGGTTAGTGTTTTTGGTTAGGGTTAGGGTTTAGGGATAGGGTTAGTGTTTGGTTTAGGGTTGAGGCTTAAGGTCAGGGGTAGGTTTAGGGGTTGTGGTTAGGGTTAGGGTTGGGGTTTGGGTTGGGTTAGGGTTTGTTAGGGTTAGAGTTTACAGTTAGGGTAAGTGTTAGGTTTAGTGTTCAGGGTTTAGTGTTGGGGTTATGGTTAGAGTTGGGGTTTGGGTTGGGGTTGGGTTAGTTTTAGGGTTGGGGCTGGGGCTGGGGCTGGGTTTGGGGCTGGGGCTGGGGATATTGTTGGGGCTGGGGCTGGGGCTAAGGCTAGGGTTAGGGGTAATGGTAGAGGAAGGCATCGGGTTAGGGGTTGTGGTTAGTGTTAGGGTTATGGTTGGGGTTAGGGTTTGTTTAGGGTTAGTGTTAGGGTTAGTGTTTAGTGTTGGGGTAAGGGTTTAGGGTTTAGGGATACTGTAAGGGTTGGGGTTAGGGTTAGTTTTAAGGGAGGGATAGGATTAGGGGTTGTGTTTAGGGTTAGGGTTGGGGTTTGGGCTAGGGTTGGGGTTGGGTTACGGATAGGGTTATCGTTACGGTTTGGGGTTTAGGGGTAGAGTTAGAGTCAAGGTTAAGGTATAGGGTAGGGTTAGAGTTATGATTAGGGGTTGGGGTTAGGGGTTAGGGTTAGTGTTGGGGTTATGGTTAGGATAGGGATAGGGTTAGGAGTAGGGCTGGGGCTAGGACTAGGGCTGGGGGCTAGGGTTAGGGGTTAGGGTTAGTGTTAAGTGTTATGGTTGGGGTTAGGAGTTTAGGGCAGGGATAGGGATAGGGGTTGGGGTTAGGGTCAGGGATAGGGTTGGGGTTAGGGATTAAGGTTAGGGTTACGGTTAGGTTTTAGGGATAGAGTTAGGGAAAGTGTTTGGGCTTAGGATGGGTGATAGGGTTAAAGTTGGGGTTAGGGTTAGGGTTAGGACTAGGGCTGGGGTTGGGGTTAGGAGTAGGGTTAGGGTTACGGTGAGGTTAGTGTTTAGTGTTGGGGTTAGGGATAGGGTTAGGGTTTAGGGTTTGGGGTTAGGGTTAGGGAAAGGGTTTAGGCTTAGGATAGGTGTTAGGGTTAAAGTTGGGGTTAGGGTTAGAGTTAGGACTAGGTCTATGGTTGAGGCTTGGGGTTAGGGTTGGGTTAGCGTTATGGTTAGTGTTGGTGTTTAGTGTTAGTCTTAGGGTTGGGGTTAGGTAAAGTGTTTGAGGCTTAGGATGGGTGTTGGGGTTAAAGTTGGGGTTAGGGTTAGAGTTGGGACTAAGGCTAGGGTTGGGGTTAGGGCAGCGGTAGGGTTCGGGTTTAGGGTTTCAGGATAGGATTAGGGTTAGGGGTTGGGGTTGGGTTTGGGGGTAGGGATAGTTTTGGGGCTGGGGCTACTGCTGGGGCTAGGGCTGGGGCTCCGGCTAAAGTTAGGATTAGTGTTAGGGTTTTAGATATGGATTATGGTTGGGGTTTGGCGTTGGGGTTAAGTTTAGGGTAGGGTTAGGGTAGGGTTGGCGTTGGCGTTAGATTTAGGGTTAAGGTGAGCATTACTATTAGGTTTAATGTTAGAAGTGGGTTGGGTTTAGGGTTAGGGTTAGGAATATGGTTGGGGCTAGGGTTAGGGGTGGGTTTGGGGGTTGTGGTTAGTGTTAGGGTTAGGGTTAGTGTTAGGGTTGGGTTAGGATTAAGGTAAGGGTTAGTGTTTAGTGTTAGGTTTAGGGTTAGGGTTATGGTTTAGGGTTTAGGAATAGGGTTCGGGTTAGGGGTAGGGGGTCTTGTTATGGGCAGGGTTAGGGTTAGGATTAGGGTTATACGAGTTAGGATTAGGTTTGGGGTTAGGGTTAGAAGAGTTAGGTTTAGTGTTAGGGTTAGGGGTTAGGGTTAGATGTTAGGGTTAGGGTTGGGGTTTAGTGTGGGGTTAGGGTTGGGGTTTAAGGTTGGGGTTAGGGTTTGAGTTAGGGTTAGGGGTTAGGGTTAGGTGTGGGTTTAGGGGTTTGATTAGGGTTAGGGATAGGGGTAGGGGTAGGGGGTAGGGTTAAAGATATGTGTGGGTTAGGGTTAGGGTTAGGGTTAGGGTTGTGTTGGGGTTACGGTTGGGGTTTGGGGACAGGTTTTGGGTTAGGGTTAGGGATAGGGTTAGGTCTGGGGCTGAGTGCTAGGTATGGGGCTAGGTCTAGAGCTAGAGTTAGGTTTTAGGGTTAGGGTAGGGTTAGGGTTGTGGTTGGGGTTGGGGTTGGGTTTACCGTTACTGTTGGGGTTAAGGTTAGAAGAGGTTTGGGTTTGGGGTTAGGGGTTAGGAATAGGGTTAGTGTTGGGGTTGGGGTATTAGGGTTAGGATTAGGGCTTGGGATTAGGGGTTAGGGTTAGGTTAGGGGTTAGGGGTTAGGGTTTGGGGTTGGGGTTGCGGCTAGGGCTTGGGTAAGGCTAGGGCTAGTGCTAGGTTAGGGGTTAGGGGTTAGGGTTAGGGGTTGGGGTTGTGGTTGGGGTTGGGGTTGGGTTTACCGTTACTGTTAGGGTTAGGGTTTAGAAGGGTTTGGGTTTGGGGTTGGGGTTAGAATAGAGTTAGTGTTGGGGTTGGGGTATTGGGGTTGGGATTGGGGCTTGGGATTGGGGTTGGGGTTGGGTTAGGGTTAGGGGTTGGGGTTTGGTTGGGAGTCAGGGTTGGTTTGGTGTTGGGTCTTCGGGCTGGACTGTGCTGGGGTTGGGGTTAGGGGTTTGGGGTTGGGGTTACGGCTGGGGCTTGGGTAAGGCTAGGGCTGAGTGCTAGGTCTGGGGTTATGACTAGGGCTACGTTTGCGGTTAGGGGTTGGGGTTTAGGGTTGGGGTTAGGATTGGGGTTAGGGTTAGGGTTGGTGTTTAGTGTTGGGGCTAGAGTCAGGGTTGGGTTTGGTGTTAGGGATACTCTTGGGGCTGGGACTAGTGCTAGGGGTTAGGGTTGGGGATTAAGTTTGGGGTTAGGGTTAGGGATAGGGTTAGGGTGGGGTTAGGTTTACGTTTGGGGTTGGGTTAGCTTTAGTATTGGGATTAGCGTTACTGTTAAGTTTGGGGTTATAAGAGTTTGGGTTTAGGGTTAGGGTTAGAATAGGGTTAGGGTTAGGTTTGGGGTATTAGGTTGGGGTTAGTGTTTGGGATTTGGGGTTGGTGTTGGGTTAGTGTTGGGGTTAGGTTTGGGGTTAGGTTTAGGGTAGGGTTAGGGTTAGGGTTGGGTTGGGGTTGGGGTTTAGGGATTAGGGTTGGGGTTAGGGTTAGGGGCAGGGGTAGGGGTAGAGGTAGGGTTATGGTTTGGGGTTAGGGTTGGGTTTGGGTTAGGGATAGGGTTAGGGTTGGGGTTTAGGGATTATGGTTAGGGTTAGGGGTTGGGGTTAGGGTTAAGGTAGGGCAAGGGCTGGGGTTGGGGCTGGGGCTGGTGCTACGGCTGGTGCTACGGCTGGGGCTAGTGTCGGGGTACTGGTTAGGGTTTAGCATTAGGGTTACGGTTGGGGTTGGGGGTAGGGCTAGTTTTGGGGTTAGGTTAGGGTTGGGGTTGGGATTTAGTGTTAGTGTTGGGGTTATAGTTAGGGGTTAGGGTTGGTGTTAGGTATAGGGTTAGGTATAGATGTGGGGGTAGGGGTATGGGTTGGGGATAGTGTTAAGGTTGGGTTAAGGTTACTGTTGGTTGAGGTTATGGTTAGTGTTTTTGGTTGGGGTTGGGGTTAGGGTTTAGGGTTTAGGGATAGGGTTAGTGTTTGGTTTAGGTTTGGGGTTCAGGTTAGGGGTAGGTTCAGGGGTTGTGGTTAGGGGTTAGGGTTAGGGTGAGGTTGGGTTTGGTAGGGTTAGTGTTAGGTTTAGGGGTTAGGGCTAGTGCTAAAGTTGGGGCTGGGGCTTGGGCTGGGGTTAAGACTGGGGCTGGGGTTAGGTCTGGGACTAGTTATAGTTTTGGGGTTAGGGTTGGGTTAGGATTAGGGTTAGGGGGTTTAGTGTTGGGGTTAGGGTTATGGTTGGGGTTAGGGATACGTTAGGGTTGGGGGTTGGGGTTGGTGTTAGGGTCATGGTTGGGGCTAGGGATAGGGTTAGGACTAGGGTTGGTGCCTGGGCTAGGGATTAGGATTAGGGTTAGGTTTAGAAGAGTTAGGGTTAGGGTTGGGGTTGGGGTTCTGGTTTGGGGTTACAATCAGGGTTTAGTGTTGGGGTTAGGGTTTGGGGTTACGGTTATGGTTAGGGTAGGCGTTGGTTGTTAATATTAGGGTTAGGATTAGGGTTTAGGGTTTAGGGATAGGGTTAGGGTTAGGGTTGGGGCTAGGGTTAGGGGTTTTGATTAGGGTTAAGGTTAGGGTTACGGTTGGAATAGGGTTAGGGTTAGGGATAGTGTTTAGGGTTAGTGTCAGGGGTTAGTTTTAGGTTTTAGAGTTTAGGGATAAAGTTGGGGTTAGAGTTAGGGTTAGTGTTTTGGGTTTGCATTAGTGTTGGTGTTGGGGGTTGGGGTTAGGGATAGAGGTAGGGTAGTGGTAGGGGTAGGGGTTGGGGTTGAGGATAGGTTTAAGGTTTTGGTTAGAGTTATGGTTATGGTTTGGGGTTAGGGTCATGGTTGGTGTTACGGTTGGTTTAGAGTTAGTGTTACGGTGGGGGTTTGGGGTTAGGGTTGGGGTTGGGGTTTAGACGAGTTAGGGTTAGTGTTGGGGTTAGAGTTGGGGTTGGGGGATAGGCTTGGGGTGAGGTTGGACGAGTTGGGGTTAGGATTATGGTTAGGGTTAGGGTTTGGGGTTTGGGGTTTAGGGTTAGGGGTTGGGTTTGGGGTTAGGGGTTAGGATTAGGTTTAGGGGTTACGTGTAAGGGTTAGTGTTAGGGTTAGGTTTATTGTTTAGGGTTAGGGTTAGGGTTTAGGAGGTAGGGCAAGGTTTATGGTTAGGGTTATGGTTAGGGGTTTGGGGTTAGAGTTATGGTAAGTGTTAGGGTTTTGGGTTGGGGTTAGGTGTTGGGGTTTTGGGGAGGGTTTGGATAAGGGTTTAAGGTTAGGGTTAGGGGTAGGGTTTTGGGTCAGTTGGGGTTGGGGTTTAGGTTTGGGGTTAGGGTTAGGTTTGGGTTACGGTTGGGGGTAGGGGTAGGGGTAGGGGTAGGGGCATGGGTTGGGGTTGGGTTTGGGGTTGGGTTATGGTTGGGTTAGGGTCAGGGTAGGGTTGGGGTTATTGTTTGGGGTTGGGGTTAAGGGTTAGAGTTAGGGTTAGGGTTAAGGTTGGGTTAGAGTCAGGGTTAGGGTTGGTGTTTGGGGTTAGGGTTAGGGTTAGTATTTGGGGTTGGGGTTAGGGTTGAGGGTTTAGGGATAGGGTTACAGTTAGGGTTGGGGTTGGGTTGGGGTTGGGGTTTGGGTTTGGTGTTTGGGGTTAGGGTAAGAGTTGGGGTTAGGGCTAGGGCTACAGATGGGGCTAGGGGTGGGTCTTGCTCTGGGTTAGGGGTTAGGGTTATGGTTATGGTTAGGGTTAGGGTTAGGGTTGGGTTTACGTTTAGGTGTTAGGGTCATTGTTAGTGTTAGGTATAGTTTTGGTTTAGGGTTGGGGTTTGGGTTTGGGGTTGGGGTTAGGTTAGATGAGTTAAGGTTAGGGTTGGGGTTAGGGTTACTGTTAGGATTAGTGTTAGAAGAGGTTTGGGTTTAGGGTTAGCTTTAGAATAAGGTTAGGGTTTGGTTTAGGGTATTAGGGTTAGGGTTGGGTTGGGGTTAGGGAAAGGGTTTAGTGTTTGTGTTAGGGTTACTTTTAGGGTTGGGCTTGGGGTTAGGGGTTAGTGTTAGGTTTAGGAATTGGGGTTGGGGTTTGGTAAGGGTTAGGGGTAGGGGTAGGAGTAAGGGTTGGTGTATGGGTTGGGGGTTAGGGTTACGGTTGGGGTTGGGGTTGGGTTAGGGGTTAGGGTTAGTGTTGGTGTTGGGGTTGGGCTTAGATTTACGGTTAGGGATAGGTTGAGGCTTAGGGCTGGTTTGGGTTTGGGTTTGGGGTTTGGGTTAGGGATTGGATTAGGGTTAGCGTTACTGTTAGGGTTAGGGTTAGAAGAGATTTGGGTTTGGGGTTAGGGTTAGAATAGGGTTAGGGTTAAGGTTAGGTTAGGGGTTAGGGTATATTTAGGGTTAGGGTTGTGGTTGTGGTTAGGGTTAGGGTTAGGGGTTAGGGGTTAGGTTTGGATTATGGTTAGGGTTAGGGTTAGTGTTGGGGTTAGGGTTAGGGTTAGGGATTAGGGTTTAGTGATAGGTTTAGGGTCAGGGGTAGTCATAGGATTAGTGGTAGGGTTAGGGTTGGACGAGTTAGGGTTAGGGTTAGGGTTAGGTTTAGGGTTGGGTTAGGGTTAGGGGTATGGATAGGTTTGGGGTAGGGGTAGGTTTAAGGTTAGGGTTAGACAGTGAGGGTTTGGGATAGGGTTAGGGTTACAGTTAGGGTTCGGGTTAGGAGTTACGGTTAGGGTTAGGATTAGGGTTAAGGTTAGGGTTAGTTTTAGGATTAGGTTTTAGTGTTAGGGTTAAGGTTTGTGTTAGTGTTAAGGGTTAGGGTTAGTGTTAGGTTAGGGGGTTACGGTTGGGGTTCGGGGTAGTGGTAGGGAATGGGTTGGGGTTACGGTTACGGTTAGGTTTAAAGTTTGTGAGGATTGGTGGGTTAGGGTTAGTGTTTAGCGTTAGGGTTAGCGTTAGGGTTTGGGGTTTAGTGAGTGTGTTAGGGTAAGGGATAGGGTTAGGGTTAGGGTTAGGGTTGGGTAGTTGGGATAGCATTAGGTTTAAGGTTTAGGTTTAGGGTGGGGTTGGGGTTAGGGTTAGGGTTGGGTTGGGTTTGGGGTTTTTTGGTCAGGGTTAGGGTTAGGGGTTTGGGTTGGGGGTAAGGGTTAGATGTGAGGGGTATGTGTTGGGGTTTGGGTTAGGGGTTATGGTTAGGGTTGTGTTAGGGTTGGGGTTAGGGTTCAGGGATAGGGTTAGGGTTATGGTTAGGTTTATGGTTATGGTTATGGTTTGGGTTGGGGCTAGGGAGAGGGTTAGGTCTAGGGCTAGTGTTAGGGCTAGCGCTGGGGCTGGGTTTAGTGTTTGGGTTGGGGTTCAGGTTTAAGTTTATGGTTAGTTTTGGGGTTAGGATAGGGTTAGGTTTAGAGCTGGATTACGGTTGGGATTGGGGTTTAAGGTTTGGGGTTAGGGTTAGTGTTAGGTTTTACGGTTGGGGTTTGGGTCAGGGTTAGGGTTAGTGGTTAGTGTTAAGGGTAGTGTTAGAGGTAGGGGTATGTATTGGGGTTTGTGTTAGGGTTAGGGTTAGGGTTGGGTTAGGGTTCAGGATTTAGGGATAGATTTGGGGTTAGGTTTAGGGATAGGGAGAGCTTTGGGGCTTGGGCTAGTGCTGGGGTTACTGTAGGGGTTAGGGTTCAGGGTTAGGGTTATGGTTGGGTTTAGGGTTAGGGCAGGGATAGGGATTAGGGGTTTAAGGATAGGGTTAGGGTTAGGGTTAGGGGTTAGGGTTAGGGTTATGGTTAGGTTTGGGCTATGGTTGGGGTTAGGGTTAGTGTTTAAGGTTAGGGTTAGGGATTAGGGTTTAGGGATAGGGTTGGGGTTAGGGTTATGGGTTAGGGGGTAGGGGTATGGGTTGGAGTTAGAGTTAGTGTTAGGATTGGGTTAGGGGTTAGTGTTAGGGGTTAGGGGTTAGGGTTAGGGTTATTGTTATGTTAGTGTCAGGGTTAGGGTTAGTGTTAGGGTTGGGGTTGGGGTTAGGTTTCGTTGGGGTTAGGGGTTAGGGTTAGGGTTAGGTTTAGGGATAGGGTTAGTGTTAGTGTTAGAGTTGGTTTAGGATTGGGGTTAGGGTTAGGGTTGGGATTAGGTTTAGGGTTAGGGTTAGGGTTAGGGATAGGGTTAGTATTAGGGTTAGCATTAGGGTTGGGGTTGGGGTTTGGTAAGGGTTAGGGGTAGGGGTAGGGGTATAGTCAGGAATATGTGTTGTGGTCAGGGTTGGGGTTTGTGTTAGGGTTGGGTTAGGGTTAGGGTTAGGTTTGGGGTTAGGATTTAGGGTTTAGGGTTGGGGTAAGGGGTTGGGGTAGGGTCAGGCCTAAGGATAGGGTTATGCCTGGAAGCTAGTGTTGGGGCTATGGCTGAGGATAGGCTAGGTTCAGAGTTAGGGTCAGGGGTTAGGGTTTAGGGTTTGGGGTTAGGGTTAGGGTTAGGGTTAGTGTTAGGGTTAGGGTTAGGGTTGGGGTTAGGTTTGGGGTACGTTTGGGGTTGGGGTTGGGGTTGGGGTTGGGGATAGGGTTAAGGGTTAGTGTTACTCTTGGGGTTAGGGTTAGAAAGTTTAAATTTGGGGTTGGGGTTAGAATAGGGTTAGGGTTAGGCTTATGGTAGGGTTAGAGTTAGGGTTAGGGGTTTGGGTTGGGGTTAGGTTTATGGTTAGCTTTACTGTTGGGGTCAGGGGTTAGAAGGGTTTGGGTTTGGGGTTGGGGTTAGAATAGGGTTAGGATTAGGTTTGGGGTATTAGGGTTATGGTTAGCGTTTGGGATTTAGGGTTGGGGTTGGGGTTGGGGTGCAGTTGGGACTAAGGTTGGGGTTAGGGTTAATATTGGTGTGGGGTTAGGGCTAGGGATAGGGTTAGGGCTGAGGGTTAGGTTTACGGTTTGGAGTTAGGTTTATGGGTAGGGATAGGGGAAGGGGTATGGCTGGGGTTGGGGTTAGGTTTAGGGTTAAGGTTAGGTTAGGGTTAAGGTTTGGGGTTTAGAGTTAGGGTTAGGGTTAGGGTTCCGGTTAGGGTTAGGCTTTATGGTTAGGGTTAGTGTTATGGGTTAGGGTTAGGGTTAGGGTTAGTGTTAGGTTTAGGGTTAAGTTTGGGGTTATGGTTGGGTTAGGGTTAGTGTGAGGGTTAGGGTGTAGAGTTTGGGGTTGGGGTTAGGGTTATTGTTGGTGTTAGGCTTTGGGGTTGGGGTTAGCGTTAGGGGTTAGGTTTAGAGTTAGGATTAAGGTTAGTGTTAGGATTAGGTTGGGGTTAGGGTTAGTGTTTGGGGTTAGGGTTAGGGTTAGTGTTGAGTGTTAGGGTTACTCTTAAGGTTAGGAGTTAGGTTTGGGGTTATGATTACGGTTATGGTTAGGTTTACGGTTATGGTTAGGGTTAGGGGTTAGTGTTAGGTTTGGGGTGAGGGATAGGGTTTAGGGTTAGGATTAGTCTTGGGGTTATGGTTTGGTTTGGTTTAGGGTTAGGGTTGGGGTTGGGGTTGGGGTTGGGTTTGGGGTTAGCGTTACTGTTAGAGATAGGGTTAGAAGAGGTTTAGGTTTAGGGGTTGGGGTTGGGGTTAGTATTGGTGGTTATGGTTAGGGTTAGTGTTAGGGTTAGGTTTGTGTTAGCATTAGGGTTAGGGTAAGTGTTTAGAGTTATGGTTAGGTTTAGGGTTTAGGGTTTAGGGTTGTTGTTAAGGTTAGGGTTGTGTTAGGGTTAGAGTTACGGGTAGGGTAAGGGCTAGGGGTGAGGCTTGCGTGTGGGGTGAGAGTTAGGGTTAGGGATAGGATTGGGTTAGCGTTTGGGTTGGGGTTAAGGTTAGGGTATGGGTTTTGGGTCTAGGGTTCGGGTTGGGGTTTAAGGTTTATGGTTAGGGTTAGGGTTGGGTTTGGGGCTGGGGCTGGGGATAGGGTAAGAACTAGTGCTGGGGCTAAGGCTATGGCTAGTGCTAAGTTTAGTGTTAGGATTATTGTTTGGGGTTTGGGGTTAGGTTTAGGTTGGGTTTAGGATTTGGGTTTAGGGTTAAGGATAGGGTTAGGGTTAGCGTTAGTGTTGGGTTTTAGGGTTCAGGCTTGGGGTTATGGTTGGGGTTGGGGCTAGGGTTGGGTTTAGTTTTGGGATTTGGTGTTGGGGTTAAGGTTAGGGTTACGGTTAGCATTAGTGTTGGGTTTTGGGGTTTAGGCTTGGGGTTGGGGCTAGGGTTGGGTTTGGGGTTAGGGCTGGGGCTGGGGTTGGGGTTAGGGTTAGGGTTAGGGTTTAGGAGTTTAGTGTTGGGGTTAGGGTTAGGGTTGGGTTGGGGTTGGGGTTAAGGTTAGGGTTTAGGGTTTGGGGTTGGGGTTAGGGTTAGGGTTAGTAGGGCTAGGGATAGGGTTAGAGCTAGGGATAGTGCTGGGGCTAAGGTTAGGGTTAAGTTTGGGGTTAGGGTTAGGGTTAGGTGTGGGGGTAGATTTAGGACTTCTTGTTGGGGTTAGTGTTAGGTTTATGGTTGGATTAGGGTTAGGGTTACGGTGTAGGGTTTTGGGGTTAAGGTTAATGTTGGGGTTAGGGTTTAGGGTTGGGTTGGGTTTAAGTTTAAGATTTGGGGTTTGGGTAGGGTTAGGGTTGGGGTTAGGATTAGGGTGTAGAGTTTAGGGGTTAGGGTTAGTGTTGGGGTTTAGGGTTAGGGGTAGGTTTAGTGTTAGGGTTAGGGTTACTCTTAGGGTTAGGAGTTATGGTTAGCGTTATGGTTATGGTTATGGTTAGGGTTACGTTTGCGTTAGGGTTAGGGGTTAGGGGTTAGGGGTTGGGGTTAGGGTTAGTGGTGCGGGATAGAGTTTGGGGTTAGGGTTAGGGTGAGTTTTAGTGTTGGTGTTAGGGTTAGGGTGAGTGTTAGGGTTAAACTTAGTGTTAGGGTTGGTGTTAGGGTTAGGGTTAGGTTTAGGGTTATGGTTGGTGTTGGGGTTGGGGTTAGGTTTAGGGTTAGTGTTACTGTTAGGGTTAGCGTTAGAAGTTTAGATTTAGGGTTAGGGTTAGAACAGGGTTAGTGTTACGGTTGGGGTTAGGGTTAGGGTTGGGGTTTCAGTTAGGGTTAGGGTTGGGTTAGTGTTAGTGTTAGGGTTAGGGTTTAGGGTTTAGGGATAGGGTTAGGGTTAGGGTTCCGGTTAGGGTTAGGCTTTAGGGTTAGGGTTAGTGTTATTGGTAGGGTTGTGGTTATGGTTAGGGTTAGGGTTAAGCTTAGTGTTGGGGTTAGTGTTAGGTTTAGGGATAGGGCTAGTTTTAGGCTTAGGGTTGAGGCTAGGGTTAGGGTTTATGGTTTAGGGTTAGGATTAGCGCTAGGGTTAGTTTTAGGGCAGGGCTAGTGCTAGGGCTGGGGCTACGCTGGGGCTAAGGTTGGGGTTAGTGTTTAGGATTAGTGTTAGGTTTGGGTTTGGGATTTAGGGTTAGTGTAGGTTTAGGGGTAGGGTTAGGGTTAGTGTTGGGTTTTGGGGTTTAGGATTAGGTTTAGGGTTAGGGTTAGGGTTAGGGATAGGGTTAGGGCTAGGGTTGGGGTTAGGATTTGAGGTTAGGGTTACGGGTAGGGTTAGGGGTAGGAGTAGGGGACGGTGGGTGGCTTGGGGTTGGGGTTAGTGTTAGGGTTGGGTTAGGGTTAGGGTTAGGGTTTGGGTTTATGGTTAGCGTTAGGGTTAGGGCTAAGGATAGGCTTAGGGCTATGGTTAGTGCTAGTGCTAAGGTTAGGGTTAGGGTTAGGCGTTAGGGGCAGCGGTAGGCATAGGGGTTTGTGTTTGGGTAGGGGTTATGTTTAGGGTTGGATTAGGGTAAGGTTTAGGGTTTAGGGTTATGGTTAGGGTTAGGATAAGGGGGTTAGGGTTAGGGTTAGGGCTAGGGGGTTAGGTTTAGTTTTAGGATTTGGGGTTAGGGTTAAAGTTAGGGTTAGGGATAGCGTTAGTGTTGGGTTTTAGGGTTTTGGGGTTAGGGTTAGGGTTAGGGGTTAGGGTTAGGGTTAGGGATAGGGATAGGGTTAGGGTTAGGGTTAAGGTTAGGGTTTAGGGTTTTATGTTAGGGTTAGGGTTATGGTTGAGGGTTAGGGTTAGGGTTGGGGCTAGGGATAGGGTTAGAGCTAGGGATAGTGCTACGGGGCTAAGGTTAGGGTTAAGTTTAGGGTTAGGTTTAGAGTTAGGTGTAGGGGTAGGTGAAGGACTTCTTGTTAGGGTTAGTGTTAGGTTTATGGTTGGATTCGCGTTGGGGTTGGGGTTGGGATTAGGGTTAGGGTTTGGTTTAGGGTTAGGGGTGGGGGTAGGGGTTGAGGGTTAGTGTTAGGATTAGGGTTAGGATTGGGTTAGGGTTAGGGTTAGTGTTTGGGGTTAGGGGTGGGGTTAGGGGTAGGGGGTACAGTTAGTGTTGTTGCTAGGGTTAGGGTTGGGTTAGGGTTATGGTTAGGTGAAGGGATAGGGTTAGGTATAGGGCCTGGTTTGGGGCAAGGGCTAGTGCTAGGGCTAGGGCTACGGTAGGGCAAATTTTCGGGTTAGGGTTAGTGTTATTGGTTAGGGTTAGGGTTAAGATTAGTTTAGATTTATGTTTCGGTTTAAGGTTACTGTTGGTGTTGGGGTTAGGGTTGGGGGTTAGGGTTGGGGTTAGGGTTGGGTTTAGGGTTAGGGTAGGTTCATGGTTGGGGTTTGGTTTGGGGCTAGGGTAAGGGTTAGGGTTAGCGTTACTGTTAGTGTTGGGGTTAGAAGGGTTTGGATTTGGGGTTAGGGTTAGAATAGGGTTAGGGTTAGGGTTAGGGTAGGGTTAGAGTTAGAGTTGGGGTTAGGTTTGGGGTTGGGGAAGGGTAGGGGTAGGATAGGGGTTCAGATTAGTTTTGGGGTTAGGGGTTGGGGTTGGGTTAGGCTTAGGGTTGGGGGTTGGGTTTGGGGCTAGCGCTGGGTCTGGGGTTTAAAGCAAGGGCTATATCTGGGGCTGGGTCTGGGACTGGGTTTGGGGTTAGGGTTAGGGTAGGGGTGGTATCAGGGGTTGAAGTTGGTGTTGGGGGTGGGGTTAGGGTTGGGTTGGGGTTAGGTCTGGGGTTAGGGGTTAGTGTTAGGGTTAGTGTTAGGTTTAGGGATAGGGCTAGTTTTGGGGTTAAGGTTAAGGCTAGGGTTGGGGTTTATGGTTTAGGGGTTGGGGTCAGGGCTAGGGTTTGTTTTAGGGCAGGGCTGGTGCTGGGGCTGGGACTAAGGTTGGGGTTAGTGTTTAGGGTTAGTGTTTGGTTTGGGTTTGGGATTTGGTGTTGGTGTGGGTTTGGGGGTAGGGCTAGGGTTAGTGTTGGGTTTTGGGGTTTAGGATTGGGTTTAGGGTTAGGGGTTAGGGTTAGGGATAGGGCTGAGGGTTATGGTTAGGATTAGGGGTTAGGGGTTAGGGTTACGGGTAGGGGTAGGGGTAGGAGTAGGCAAGGTGTATGGCTTGGGGTTCGGGTTAGTGTTAGGGTTGGTTTAGGGTTAGGGTTTGGGTTTATGGTTAGCGTTAGGGTTAGGGATAGGGATAGGCTTGGGGCTATGGCTGGTCCTGGGGCTAAGTTTAGGGTTAGGGTTAGGGTTGGGGGTTAGGGCAGCGGTAGGCATGGGGGTTTGAGTTTGGGTAGGGTTATGTTTGGGGTTGGATTAGAGTTAGGTTTGGGGTTTAGGGTTTAGGGTTGCGGTTAGGGTTAGGAATAGGGTTAGGGATAGGGTTAGGGCTGGGGCTAGTGCTCGGGTTAGGGCTAGGGCTAGGGGTAAAGGTTAGGATTAGGGTTTGGGTTTGGGGTTGGGGTTAGGATTAGAGCTAGGGCTAGGGCTGGGGCTAGGGTTAGGGTTAGGGGTTGGGGTTAGGGTTGGGGTTGGGGTTGGGGTTAGGGTTAGCGTTACTGTTAGGTTGGGGTAGAAGAGGTTTGGATTTGGGGTTAGGTTTGGCGTTGGGAGTTCGGGTTCGGGTTGGGGGTTAAGGTTACGGGTAGGGGTAGGGGTAGGGGAAGGGGTATGGGTTGGGGTTAGGGTTAGGGTTTGGGTTAGGGTTGTGTTAGTGTTAGGGTTAGCATTAAGGTTAGGGTTTGGGGTTTATGGTTATGGTTAGGTTTAAGTTTAGGGCTAGTGCTGGGGTTAGGGCTAGGGGTAGGGCTAGGTCTGGGGTTAGGGTTAGGGGTTAAGTTAAGGTTTGGGGTGGGGTTAGGGTTAGGGTTGGGGTTGGGGTTGGGGTTGGGGTTAGACTTGGGGTTGGGGCTATGGCTGGGGTTGGGGCTGGGTAAAGAGCTGGGGCTAGGGCTATGGCTGGGGCTGGGTTTAGGGTAGGGGTTAGCGTTAGGGATAGGGTTGGGGTTAGGGCAGGGTTAGCTTTGGGGTTGGGGTTTAGGGTTGGGGTTTGGGGTTAGGTTTAGGATTGGGTTTGGGGTTAGGGTTACTCTTGGGTTTAGGAGTTGGGGTTAGGGGTTAGGGTTACGGTTATGATTAGGGTTATGGTTAGGGTTAGGGTTAGTTGTTGCGGTTAGGGTGAGTAATCGAGTTTAGGGATAGGGTTAGTGTTAGGGTTATGGTGAGGTTGGGTTAGGGTTAGGGCTGTGGTTGGGGTTAGGGTTAAGTTTACGGTTAGCGTTACTGTTAGGGTAAGGGTTACAAGAGATTTAGGTTTATGGTTAGGTTTAGAATAAGGTTACAGTTAGGGCTAGGGTTTAAAGTTATTATTAGGGTTAGTGTTAGTATTGGTGGTTACAGTTAGGGTTAGCATTAGGGTTAGGGTTGTGTTAGCATTAGGGTTAGGGTAAATGTTTGGAGTTAGCTTTGGGGTTAGGGTTTAGCGTTTAGGGATAGGGTTAGGATTATGGATATGGTTAGTGTTGTGCTCGGGTTAGGGTTATGGGTAAGGTAAGGGGTAAGGGTACGGTTTGAGTGTAGGGTTAGTGTTAGGGATAGGGTTGGGTTAGTGTTTGGGTTAGGGTTAGGGTTAGGGTATAGGGTTTACGGTTAGGGTTAGGTTTGGGTTTAGGATTTGGGGTTAGGTTAGGGTTAGGGTGAGGTTAGGGTTGGGGTGTAGAGTTTATGGTTGGGGTTAGTGTTGGGGTTAGGCTTTGGGGTTAGGGTTAGCATTGGGGTGTGGGGTTAGTGTTAGGGTTAAGGTTGGTGTTAGATTTAGGGTTGGGATTGGTGTTGGTGTTAAGGTTGGGGTTGGGCTTGGTGTTGGGGTAAGGTTAGGTTTGGGGTTGGGGGTTGGGGTTGGGTTTGGGGTTAGGGTCAGGGTTAGGGTTACTGTTAGGGTTAGGGTTAGAAGAAGTTTAGATTAAGGGTTAGGGTTAGAATAGGGTTAGGGTTAGGGTTAGGGTTATGGTTAGCTTTACTGTTGTGGTTAGGGTTAGAAAATGTTTAGGTTTAGTGATAGGGTTAGAATAGGGTTAGGGTTACATTTAGGGTATTAGAGTTATTCTTAGCGTTTAGGATTTGGGGTTAGTGTTAGGATAGGGTTAGGGCTAAGGTTGGGGTTAGGGTTATGGTTGGGTTAGGATTAGGATTAGTATTGGGGTAGGGTTAGGGCTACGTATAGGGTTGGGTTTGGGGTTTGGGGTTAGGGTTACGGGTAGTGATAGGGGAAAAGGTATGGCTTGGGGTTATGGTTAGGGGTTAGGGTTAGAGTTGGGTTAGGGTTAGGGTTTAGGGTTTAGGTTAAGGTTTGGTTTCCGGTTAGGGTTAGGGCAAGGGATAGGGTGGGGCTGGGGCTAGTGTTAAGGCTAGGTTTAGCGTTAGGTTTAGTGTTAGTGTTTAGGGTTAGGGTTAGGATTTACGGTTTAGGGATAGGGTGAGGGATAGAGTTGGGGTTGGGGGTTGGGGTTGGGTTAGGCTTAGGGTTGGGTTTAGGGCTGGGGTTGGGGTTGGGGTTGGGGTTTGGTGTTTGGGGTTGGGGTTAAGAATAGAGTTGAGTGTTGGGCCGAGGGATAGGATTAGGCCTGGGGCTGGTGCTAGTGCTAAGGATAGGGTTAGGGTTAGGGTTAGTGTTAGGGGTACAGTTAGGGGGTAGGGTTGGGTTTGGGGTTGGGGATAGGATTAGTGTTGGGGTTAGGGTACAGTTGGGGTTAGGGTCAGAAGAGGTTTCGGTTTAGAGTTCGGGTTAGAATAGGGTAGGGTTAGGGTTAGGGTTAGGGTTAGGGTTGGGGTTAGTTTTGGGGTTATGATTGGGGTTGGGGTTAGGGTTGGGGTGCGGTTGGGGTTGGGGTTGGGGTTGGGGTTAGGGTTAGGGTTAGGGTTAGCGTTACTGTTAGGTTGAGTGTAGAAGAGCTTTGGGTTTAGGGTTAGCATTATAATAAAGTTATGTTTTAGGTTTAGTTTATTGGGGTTAGGGGTTGGGTTGGGAATAGTGTTGGGGTTTAGTGTTGGGATTAAGGTGAGTGTCAGGGTTGGGGGCTGGGGTTAGGGTTGGGGGAACGGGTAGGGGTAGGATTATGGGTTGGAGTTAAGGTTAGGGTTAGGATTGGATTAAGGTTAGTGTTAGGGTTAGAATTTAGGGTTAGTGCTAGGGTTAGGTTGGGGTTAGGGGTTAGTTTAGGGTTATGGTTAGGGTTAGGGTTAGGGTTAGGGTTAGGGTTAGTGTTGGGGGTTAGGGGTTAGGGTTCAGGTTAGGGTTAGGCATTAGTGTTAGGGTTAGTTTTATTGGTTGGGGTTATTGTTAGGATTAGGGTTAGTGTTGGGGTTGGTGTTAAGTTTACGGTTAGGGTAGGGTTAGGGTTCGGGTTGGCCTTGGGGTTAACATTAGAGTTAGGTTTAGGGTTGGGTTAGGGTTGGGGTTTATCGTTTAGAGATAGGGTGAGGATAGAGTTAGGGGTTAGGGTTAGGGTTGGGTTAGGGTTAAGGTTAGGTTTAGGGCTGGGGCTGGGCTGGGGCTATGGTTATGTTTAGGCTTAGGGGTAGGGGTAGTGTTCGGGTTGTGGCTAGTGTTACTGTTAGGGTTAGGGTAGAAGAGGTTTAAGTTTGGGGCTACGGTTAGAATACAGTTAGATTTAGGTTTAGGATTTGGGGTTAGGTGAGTTTAGGGTTAGAGTTAGGGTTTACGGTTGGGGTTAGGTTCATTGTTAAGGGTTAGGCTTAGGGTTGAGGAAGGGGTATGTTAGGGGTTGTGGTTAGGGTTAGGGTTAGGGTTCAGTGTTAGGATTAGGGTTATGGATAGAGGTAGGGTTATGGTTAGTGTTGGGTTAGGGGTTAGGGTTAGGGATAAGGGTAGGGCTAGGTTTAGGGCTAGGGTTAGGGATAGGGGGGGTGGGGTAGGGTTAGGGGTTGAGGTTAGTGTTGGGGTTAGGGTTAATGTTTAGGGTTAGGGTTAGGGTTAGGGGTAGGGGTAGGGGTACAGTTAGTGTTGTTGCTAGGGTTAGGGTTAGGTTTAGGGTTGGGTTGGGGTTAGGGTTAGGTTTGGGGCTGGTGCTAGGGCTGGGGTTTATAGCTAGGGCTATGTCTAGGGATAGGACTAGGACTAGGGTTAGGGTTGGGGTTGGGGGTAAGGGTGGGATTAGGGGTTGAGGTTGGTGTTAGGGTTAGAGTTAGGGTTGGGTTACAGTTAGGGTTAGGTTTGGGATTCGGGTTAGTGTTAGGGTTAGTGTTAGGTTTGGGGTTAAGGCTAGTTTCAGGGTTAGGGTTAGGGTTTATGGTTTAGGGTTAGTGTTAGGGCTAGGGTTAGTTTTAGGGCAAGGACTAGTGCTAGGGCTAGTGCTATGGATAGGGATATGGTTAGGGTTAGTGTTTAGGGTTACTGTTAGGTTTAGGTTTGGGATTTAGGGTTAGTGTGGGTTTAGGGGTAGGGTTATTGTTAGTGTTAGGTTTTAGTTTTTGGATTGGGTTTGGGGCTAGGGATAGGGTTACGGCAGGGGTCAGGGTTAGGATTAGGGGTTGGGGTTACGGGTAGGGGTAGGAGTAGGGGAAGGTGAATGGCTTGAGGTTAGGTTTGGGGTTAGGGTTAGGTTTGGGTTAGGGTTGGGTTTGGGTTTAGGGTTTATGGTTAGGGTTGAGGGTTAGAGCTAGGGATAGGGTTAGGGCTATGGCTGGTGCTAGGTCTAATGTTAGCGTTAGGGTTAGGGTTGGTGTTGGGGTCAGAGGCAGCGGTAGGGGTAGTGGTTTGTGTTTGTGTTAGGGTTATCTTTAGGGTTGGGTTGGGGTTAGGGTTAGAGTTAGGGTTGGGGTTTTGGGGTTTAGGATTAGGGTTGGGGTTAGGGTTAGGATTAGGGCTAGGGATAGGGTTGGGGCTAGGGCAAGTACTCGGGTTGGGGCTGGGGCTATGGCTGGGGCTGGGGTAAAGGTTAGGGATAGGGTTGGGGTTGGGATTAGGGATGGGGCTGGGGCTGGGGCTGGAGTGAGGATTAGGTTTAGGGTTGGGTTTAGGGTTAGGGTAGGGTTAGGGTTAGGGTTGGGGTTGGGGTTGGGGTTAGGGTTAGCGTTACTGTTAGATTAGGGTAAGAAGGGTTTAGATTTGGGGTTAGGTTTAGCGTTAGGGGTTTGGTTGGGGTTGGGCTTTAAGGTCACGGGTAGGGGGTAGGGGTAGGGGAAGGGGTGTGGGTTGGGGTTAGGGTTAGGGTTAGTGTTAGGGTTGGGTTAGTGTTAGGTTTAGCATTAAGGTTAGGGTTTAGGGTTTATGGTTATGGTTAGTTTTAGGTTTGGGGCTAGGGATAGTGTTAGGGCAAGGGGGTAGGGCTAGGGCTGGGGTTAGGGATTAGGGTTAGGGGTTAATTTTAGGGTTGAGGGTAGTGCTAGGCTTAGGGTTGGGGTTGGGGTTAGGGGTGAGGTTTGGGCTTGGGGTTGGAGCTGTGGCTGGGGTTGGGGCTGGGGCTGGTGCTGGGGTTGGGGCTACAGCTAGGGCAGGGGTTGGGGTTGGGGTTGGGGCTTAGGGTTGGGGCTATGGCTGGGGTTGGGGCTAGGGCTGAGTGTTGGGGCTGGGGCTACGGCTGGGGTAGGGTTCGGGTAAGGGTTAGCTTTGGGTTTAGGGTTAGGGATAGGGCAGGGTTAGCTTTGGGGTTAGTGTTTGGAGTTAGTGTTTGGGGTTAGGGTTAGGATTAGGGTTACTCTTGGGTTTAGGAGTAAGGGTTGGGGTTAGGGTTACGGTTAGGGTTACGGTTAGGGTTAGGGTTATGGTTGGGTATAGGTCAGATTTGGGGTTAGTGGTTAGGGTTAGGGGTAGGGGGTAGCGGTATGTGTTGGGGCTTGGGTTGGGGGTTAGGGTTGGGTTGGGTTAGGGTTAGGGTTAGGGTTAGGGGTTTGGGGTTTAGTATTAGGGTTAAGAATAGGGGTAGGGTTAGGCCGAGGGATAGGGTTAGGCCTAGGTCTGGTGCTAGTGCTAAGGCTAGGGTTAGGGTTAGGGTTAGGGGTGCGGTTAGTGGTAGGGTTGGGGTTGGGGTGAGGGAAAGGATTGGGGTTAGGGTTAGGGTTAGGGTTAGGGTACAATTAGGGTTAGGGTCAGAAGAGGTTTTGGTTTATGGTTGGGGTTAGAATAGTGTTAGGGTTAAAGTTAGGGTTAGAGTTCGGGTGCAGTTGGGGGTAGGGTTGGGGTTGGGGTAAGGGTTAGGTTTAGGGTTTAGGATTAGAGTTTGGTTCAGGGTTTGGGTTGGTGGTTAGGGTTAGGGGTAGTGTTAGTGGTAGGAGTATGGGTTGAGGTTTGGGTTAGGGTTAGGGTTAGGGTTAGATTAAGGGTAATGGTTAGTGTTACGGTTAGCGTTAGGGTTAGGGATAGGGTTGGGTTAGGGCTAGGGGTAGGGGTATGGGTAAGGGGTAGGGGTTAGGGTTAGGGTTAGGGTTAGGTTTATGGTAAGGGTAGGTATAGGTTTAGGGTTGGGGTTGGGGTTAGGGATAGGATTAGGGTTAGGGTGCGGTTAGGGTTAGGGTTGGGGCTGGGGTTGTGGTTAGGGTTAGTGTTAGGAGTTAGCATTACTCTTGGGGTTAGGGTTAGAAGACGTTTCAGTTTAGGGTGGGTTTAGGGTTAGGGTTGGGTGTTGGGCTTAGGGTTAGGGGTAGGTTGGGTTATGGTTAGGGTTAGGGTTGGGTTGGTGTTTGGGGTTAGGGTTAGGGATAGTGTTAGGGTTAAGGTTAGTGTTAGTATTAGGGGTAGGGTTAGGGGTTGTGGTTAGGGTTAGGGTTGGGGTTAGAGTTGGGTTAGGGTTAGGGGTAGGGATATGGTTAGGGGTATGGGTAGGTTTAGACGAGTTAGGGTTAGGGTTAGGCTTAGGGATAGTGTTAGGTTTACGGTTATGTTTAGGGTTAGAGTTAGGGTTAGAGTTAGGGTTAGGGGTTAGGTTTAGGTTTAGGTTGGGTTTAGGTTTAGGGTTAGGGTTAGTGTTAGGGTTAGGATTAGTGTTAGATTAGGGGTTACAGTTATGGTTAGGGTTCAGGGTAGGTGTATGGGTATGGGAATGGGTTGGAGTTAGTGTTATGGTTAGTTTTATTGTTGTGTAAGGATTAACGTTAGTGTTAGTGTTTAGGGTTAGGGTTAGTGTTAGGATGTAGGTTTTAGTGATAGAGTTAGGGTAAGGGATAGGGTTAGGGTTAGAGTTGGGTTAGGGTTAGGGTTAGGGTTATGGTTCAAGGTTTAGGGTTAGGGTTAGGGTTAGGGTTTAGGGTTACTGTTTTGGTCAGTTTTAAGTTTAGGGTTTAGGGTTAGGGGTAGGGGGTAGCGGTATGTGTTGGGGTTTGGGTTATGTTTAGGGTTAGCGTTGGGTTAGGGTTACGGTTGGGGTTTAGGGTTAAGGTTAGGGTTAGTGTTAGTGTTAGAGTTAGGGTTGATATTAAGGTTGTGGTAGGGTTAGCGTTAGGGTTAGGTGTGTTTACGGTTAGGGGTAGGGTTAGGGGTAACGGTAAGGGTATGGGTTGGGGTTAGGTTAGGGTTAGGGTTAGGGTTAGCATTACTCTTATGGTTAGGGGTAGAAGGGTTTGGTTTAGGGTAAGGTTTAGGGTTAGGGTTAGAGTTTAGGCTTAGGATTAGGGTTATGGTTGGGTTATGGTTAGGGTTAGTGTTTGGTTTAGGGTTAGGATAGGTTTAAGTTTACTGTTGGGGTGGGGTTAGTGATAGGATTTGGGTTAGCATTACTGTTAGGGTTAGGGTTAGAAGAGGATAAGGTTTTGGGTTACAGTAACAATAGGGTTAGGGTTAGTGTTAGGGTTGGGGGTGCGGTTGGGGTTAGGGTTGGGGTTGGTCTTGGGTTTAGGGTTAGGGTTAGCATTACTCTTGGGGTAAGGTTAGAAGGGTTTCAGTTTAGGGTTTGGGTTAGGGTTAGGGTTGGGGTAGGGGTAAGGTTAGTGTTAGGATTGGGTTAGGGTTAGGGTTTAGAATTTATGTGTAGGGTTACGGTTAGGGGTAGGGTCAGGGGTTGTGGTTAGGGTTAGGGTTAGGGTTAGTGTTAGGTTTAGGGTGTCGGGTTTAGGATTTGGGTTAGGGTTAGGGTTAGGGGTTGGATTATGGTTAATGTTAGGGTTACTGTTTACGGTTAGGGTTAGGGATTAGGGTTTAGGGATAGGGTTAGGGTTAGGGTTAGTGTTAGGATTACGGGTAGCATTGGGGGTTGTGGTTAGGTTTAGGATTAGGGTTAGGGTTGGGTTAGGGTGTGCAATGGGGTTAGGAATAAGGCTAGAGCCAGTTCTAGGGCTAGGGCTGGGGCTGGGGTCAAGCTAGGGTTGGTGTGGGGTTGGGATTTGGGGTTGGGTTTAGGGTTAGAGTTTAGGATTAGGGTTAGTGTTGGGTTTGGGGTCAGGGTTAGGGTTAGCGTTACTATTAGGTTGAGTGTAGAAGGGTTTGGGTTTAGGGTTAGCGTTAGAATAAAGTTAGGTTTAGGTTTACTTTATAAGGGTTAGGGTTAGGTTAGGGATAGGGTTATGGCTTCGTTTTAGGATTAGGGTTAGTTGCAGGGTTAGGGGCTGGTGTTAGGGTTAGGGTTAGGGGGTTGGGAGAAGGGTTAGGGGGTAGGGGTATGGGTTGGAGTTAGGATTAGGGTTGGGATTGGGTTAAGGTTAGTGTTGGGGTTAGGGGTTAGGGTTAGTGTTAGGGTTAGGTTAGGGTTAGGGTTATGGTGAGTTTTGGGGTTAGGGTTAGGGTTAGTGTTAGGGTTAGGGTTAGTGTTAGGGTTGGGGTTGGGGTTAGGGTTGGGGTTAGGGTTAGTGTTAGGGTTAGGAGTGGGGGTTGGGTTTAGGTTTAGGTTTGGGGTTAGTGTACGCTTGGGGTTGGGGTTGGGGTTAGGGTTGGGGTCAAGGTTGGGGTTGGGGGTTAGGGTTTGGGGTTTGGGGTTAGGGTTAAAAATAGGGTTAGGGTTAGGCTGAGTGATGGGTTTAGGCCTGGGGCTAGTGCTAGTGCTAAGGCTAGGGTTAAGTTAGGGGTTAGGGGTATGGTTAGGGGAAGGGGTTGGGTTTGGGGTTAGGGATAGGATTAGGGTTAGGGTTAGGGTTAGTGTTAGGGTGCGGTTGGGGTTAGGGTCAGAATATGTTTCGGTTTAGGGTTAGGGTTAGAATAGGGTTAGGGTTAAGGATAGGGTTATTGTGCGGTTAGGGGTAGGGTTGGATTTGGGGTTAGGGTTAGGTTTAGGGTTTAGGGTTAGAGTTTGTTTCAGGGTTAGGGTTGGGGGTTAGTGTAAGGGGTGGGGTTAGTTGTAGGAGTATGGGTTGGTGTTTGGGCTAGGGTTACGGTTGGGGTTAGATGTAGGGTAATGTTTAGTGTTACAGTTAACATTAGTGTTAGTGTTAGAGTTGGGTTAGGGTTGGGGGTAGGGTTATGGGTAAGGGTAGGTGTTAGGGTTGGGGTTAGGGTTAGTTTTGGGGTTATGATTAGGGGTTAGGTTTGGGTTTAGGTTTAGGGTTAGGTTAGGGTTAGTGTTAGCGTTGGGGTTAGGGTTGGGTTTGGGGTTAGGGTTAGGATTAGAGTTTAGTGTTAGGGTTAGCGTTATGGTTAGGGTTGGGGTATAGGTATAGGGTTAGTGTACAGTTAGGGTTAGGGTTGGGTTGTGGTTAGGGTCAGGGTTAGGGTTAGGGTTAGTGTTTGGGGTTTAGGGTTTGGGTTAGGGTTAGGGTTAGGGTTAGGGTTAGGTAGGTAAATGTTTGGGTTTGGGGTTGGGGTTAGGGATAGGATTAGGTTTATGGTTAGGTTTAAGTTTAGGGTTGGAGTACGGTTGGGTTTAGGGTTCGAAGATTTTTCTGTTTAGGGTTAGGATTAGAATAGGGTTAGGGATAGGGTATTGTTAGGGTACGGTTAGAGTTAGGGTTGGGGTTGGGTTGGGGTTAGGGTTAGGGTTAGGGTTAGCATTACTCTTAGGTTTCGGGTTAGAAGTGGTATGGGGTTAGGGTTACAGTTAGGGATAGTAGTTTTGGTTAGGGTTAGGATTACGGTTGGTGTTGGGGCTAGGGGTTGGGGGGTTGGGGCTAGGGTTAGGGTTAGGGGGTTAGGGTTGGGGTTGGGGTGTGGGTTGGGGTTGGTGTTTCGGGTTGAGGATGGGGTTAGGGTTGGGATTGTGGTTGGTTTACGGTTGGGGTTGTGGTTAGGATTAGGGTTGGGGATAGGGTTAGGGTTTAGGGTTAAGGTTGGGGTTAGGGTTAGGGTAAGGGTTAGGAGTTGGGTTTGGGGTTACGGTTACGGTTAGGGTTAGGGTCAGGTTCAGAGTGAGGTTTAGGGTTAGGTTTGGCATTAGGGTTAGTATTAGCGTTAAGGTTAGCCATAGGGTTTGGGTTAGGGGTTAGGGTTAGGCGTTAGGGTTAGTGTGAGGTTAGGGTTAGGGGTTAGGAGTATAGGTTTAGGGTTCAGGGTTCGTAGTGTGGTTTGGGGTTAGAGTGAGGGTTAGTGTTGGGATTGGGTTTGGGGTTGAGGTTGGGGTTAGGGTTGGGATTGCGGTTGGGGTTAGGGTCAGAATTGTTTCGGTTTAGGGTTAGGGTTAGGATAGGGTTTAGGGTTAGGGATAGGGTTATTGGGTTTAGTTAGGGGTTGGTTGGGGGTTAGGGGTTAGGGTTAGGGTTGGGGTTAGTGTTAGGGTTAGGGTTAGGGTTGGGGTTAGGTTTGGCGTTGGGGTTGGGGTTAGGGTTAGGGTTGGGGTTAGTGTTAGGGTTAGGGTTGGGGTTGGGGTTAGAGTTGAAATTGTGGTTTGATTTCGGGTTGGGTTGGGGGTTGGGAGTGTTAGGGTTGGGGTTAGGGTTAGAGTTGGTGTTAGGGTTCGTGTTAGGATTAGGGTTGGGTTATCACTTACTCTTAGGTTTAGGGTTAGGGAAGATGTTTAGGGTTAGGATTAGGGTTAGGGTTTAGGGTTGGGATTAGGGTTTAGGGTTGAGGTTTAGGTTTAGGTTTTGGATTAGGGTTAGGGTTAGGTTTAGGTTTAGGATTAGGGCTGAGGGGTTAGGGTTAGGGGTTAGTGTTAGGTTTTAGGGGTTAGGGGTTAGGTCATGGTTAGGTTAAGATTAGGGTTAGGGTTAGGGTTTAGGTTTAGAGTTAGTGTTAGGTTAGGGGTAGGGTTAGGGTTAGGGTTGGTGTTAAGGTTAGGGTTAAGGTTAGTGTGAGGTTTAGGGGTTAGGCTTAGTGTTGGTGTTAAGGTTTAGGGTTAGGGTTAGGGTTTGAGTTAGGTTAGGGTTAGAGTTAGGGTTAGGTGTGAGGGTTAGGGGTAGGTTAGGGTTAACTTTACTCTTAGGTTTAGGGTTAGAAGAGGTTTAGGGTTAGGATTAGGGTTAGGGTTAGGTGTTTGATTAGGTTTAGGGTTAGGGTTATCGTTACTCTTAGATTTAGACGTTTAGGGTTAGGATTAGGGTTAGGGTTGGGGCTTTTGGTTGGGTTTAGGCTTACGGTTATGGTTCAGGTAAGGGTTTTGGGTGAGTGTTAGTGTTAGGGGTTAGGGTTTGGCTTGGGGTTAGGGTTAGGGATTAGGGTTAGTGTTAGGGTTGTGTTAGGGTTGCGGTTGGAGGTTATGGTTGGAGGTTGGAGTTAGGGTTTGGATTGGTTCTGGGGTTAGGGTTGTGATTGTGTTTTGGTTTACGGTTGGGTTTCAGGTTAGGGTTAGTTTGGGGTTAGGATTAGGTTTAGTGTTAGGTTTGGGTTTAGGTTTAGGGTTGGGGTTGGGGTTAGGGTTACGGTTGGGGTTGGGTTTTGGGTAAAGTATGGTGTTGGGGTTAGGTTTAGGGGTTAGGGTTTGGGGTTAGGTTTAGGTTTACTGTTAGGGTTAGAGTTAGGGTTAGAGCTATGGTTCAGGCTAGGGTTAGGTTTAGGACTAGGGCTAGGGATAGAGCTAGTGTTAGGATTAGCATTAGAGTTAGGGGTTAGGGGTTAGGGTTAGTGTTAGTGTTAGGTTTTAGGGTTAAGGTTAGGGTTAGGTTGAGGTTAGGGTTAGGGGTTAGGGTTAGGGTTAGGGTGAGGGTTGGGGTTGGTGTTTGGGTTGAGGATGGGGTTAGGGTTGGGATTGGGGTGGGGGTTAGGGTTGGGATTGTGGTTGGTTTTACGGTTGGGGTTGTGGTTAGGGTTAGGGTTGGAGATAGGGTTAGGGTTAGGGTTAAGGTTGGGGTTAGGGTTAGGGTTAGGGTTAGGGTTAGAGTTGGGTTTGGGGTTACGGTTACGGTTAGGGGTTAGGGTCAGGTTCAGAGTGAGGTTTAGGGTTAGGTTTAGCGTTAGGGTTAGTATTAGCGTTAAGGTTAGCCATAGGGTTTGGGTTAGGGGTTAGAGTTAGGCGTTAGGGTTAGGGTTAGGGTTAGGGGTTAGGTTTAGGTTTAGGGTTAGGGTTCGTAGTAATGGTTAGGGTTAGGGTGAGGGTTAGGGTTGGGGTTGGGTTTAGGGTTGAGGTTGGGGTTATGGTTGGGATTGGGGTAGGGGTTATTGTTGGGATTTTGGTTGGGTTTAGGGTTGGGGTGGGGTTAGGATGGTTAGGGTTAGGGTTAGGGTTAGGGTTGCGGTTAGTGTTAGCGTTGGGGTTGGGGTTAGGGTTAGGGTTGGGGTTAGGGTTAGGATTGGGGTTAGGGTTTAGTGTTAGGGTTAGCGTTTCTCTTAGGGTTAGGGTTAGGGTTAGGGTTTAGGGTTAATGTTAGCGTTTCTGTTAGGTTTAGGTTAGGGTTAGAAGAGGTTAGGGTAAGGGTTAGGGTTAGGGTTAGAGTTAGTGTTAGGGTTAGGGTTAGGTGTTAGGGTTAGGGTTAGGGTTAGGGTTGGGGTTAGGGTTGGGGTTAGTGTTGGGGTTGGGGTTGGGGTTGGGGTTAGGGTTAGGGGTTTGGGTTAGAGTTAGGGTTAGGGTTGGGTTTAGGGTTAGGGTTAGAGTTAGGGGTTAGGGTGAGGGTTAGGGTTAGGGTTAGCGTGAGGTTTGGGGTTGGGGTTTGTGTTGAGGATGGGGTTAGGTTTGGGATTGGGGTGGCGGTTATGTTTGGGATCGTGGTTGGTTTTAGGGTTGGGGTTGTGGTTAGGGTTAGGGTTGGGGATAGGGTGAGGGTTAGCGTTAAGTTTGGGGTTAGGGTTAGGGTTAGGGTTAGAGTTGGGTTTGGGGTTAGGGTCAGGGTTAGGGTTAGGGTCAAGTTCAGGGTCAGGGTTTAGGGTTAGGGATACCGTTAGGGTTAGTATTAGCGTTAAGGTTAGCCATAGGGTTTGGGTTAGGGTTAGAGTTAGGCGTTAGGTTTAGTGTTAGGTTAGGGTTAGGGGTAGGGAGGTTGGGGTTAGGGTTCATGTAAGGGTTAGGGTTAGGCATAGGGTTAGTGTTGGGGTTGGGTTTAGGGTTGAGTTTGGGGTTAGGGTTGGGATTGGGGTACGTGTTATTGTTGGGATTGTGGTTGGGTTTAGGGTTGTGGTGGGGATATGGTTAGGGTTGGGTTAGGGTTAGGGTTAGGGTTGCGGTTAGTGTTAGGGTTGGGTTTGGGTTTGGGGTTAGGGTTTGGGGTTAGGCTTAGGGTTAGTTTTAGGGTTAGGGTTTAGGGTTAGGGTTAGCGTTTCTCTTAGAGTTAGGGTTAGGGTTAGGGTTTAGGGTTAGGCTTAGGGTTAGTGGGTTAGGGTTGGGTTAGGGTTAATGTTAGCATTTCTGTTAGGTTTAGGGTTAGAGGAAGTTATGGTTAGGGTTAGGGTTAGGGTTAGGGTTAGTGTTAGGTTTAGTGTTCGGGGTTAGGGTTAGGGTTAGGGTTAGGGTTAGGGTTAGTGTTAGGGTTAGGGTTTGATTTTGGGATTAGGGTTAGGGTTAGGGTTAGGGTTGGGGGTTTTGGTTAGGGGTTAGGGTTACGGTTAGAGTTAGGGGTTAGTGTTAGTCTTAGGGTTAGGGTAAGGGTTAGGATTAGGGTTAGGGTTAGGATTAGGGTTGGTGTTGTGGTTAGGGTTAGTGTTGGGGTTGGGGTTAGAGTTGGTTAGGGTTAAGGTTAGGGTTGGGGCTAGGTTTAGGGATGGGTTTGGGGTTACGCTTATGGTGGTGTTAAGGTTAGGGTCAGGTTTGGGGTTGGGTTTAGGGTTGGAAATGTGGTTTGGTTTAGGGTTGGAGTTGGGGTTAGGGTTAGTGCTAGGCTTAGGGTTAAGGGTTAGTGTTAGGTTTTAGGGTTATGGTTATGGTTATGGTTGGGTTAAGGTTAGGGTAGGGGTTAGGGTTAGGGTTAAGGTGTTAGGGTTAGGATTGGGGCTAGGGTTTAGGGTTGGTGTTAGGGTTAGGGTTAGGTTAGGTTTAGGTTTAGGGTTAGGGTTAGATTTAGGGTTATGGTTAGGTTAAGGTTAGGATAAGGGTTAGGGGGTTAGGGTTTAGGTTTACGTTTAGGGTTAGGGTTAGGGTTGGCATTAGGGATAGGGTTGGTTTTGGAGTTATGGTTAGGGTTGGTGTTAGGGTTAGGGTTAGGTTTGATTTTAAGGTTAGGGTTAGGGTTAGGTTTAGGGGTTAGGGTTAGGGTTAGTGTTAAGGATTAGGATTAGGGTTAGGGTTAGCATTAGGTTAGGTTTATGGTTAGGGTTAGGTGTTAGGGTTAGGGTTAGGTTGAGGTTTAGAGTTACTCTTAGGATTAGGGTTGGAAGAGGTTCAGGGATAGTGTTAGGGTTAGGGTTAGGGGTTATGGTTAGGTTTAGGTTTAGGGTTAGGGTTAGCGTTACTCTTAGGTTTAGGGTTAGAAGAGATTTAGGGTTAGGTTTAGGGTTATGGGTTATTGTTAGTGTTATTCTTAGGTTTAGGGTTAGAAGAGGTTTAGGGTTAGGGTTAGGGTTAAGTTTAGGATTTGGTTTAGGGTTAGGGGTTACGTGTTTTGGTTAGGGTTAGGGTTAGGTTTAGGTTTAGGGTTTAGGGTTAAGATTAGGATTAGGGTTAGGGTTTAGGGTTGGTTTTAGGGTTAGGGTTAGGGTTTAAGGTTGGCATTAGGGTTAGAGTTAGTTTTGGGGTTAGGGTTTCCGTTAGGGTCAGGGTCAGGGTCAGGGTTAGGGTTAGGTTTAGTTGTAGGTTTAGCATTAGCGTTAGGCTTAGCGTTAGGTTTTGGCTTAGGGGTAAGGGTTGTGCTATGGTTAGGGTTAGCGGTTAGGGTTAGGGTTACGGTTGGGTTTACTGGTAAAGTTAGGGTTAGGGTTAGCGTTAGAGTTGGGGTTAGGGTTAGGGTTAGGGGTTAAGATTAGGGATAGAGTTAGGGTTGGGGTAGAGGTTAGGGTTAGCATTGGTGTTAAGATTAGGCTTAGGGTTGGGGTTAGGGTTAGCGTTACTCTCCGGTTTAGGGTGAGGTTAGGGGTTAGGGTTAAGGTTGGGGTTGGGGTTGGGGTTAGGGTTAGGGTTGGGGTTAGGGTTAGGGATAGGGTTAGGGTTGGGGGTTCGGTTTAGGGTTGGAATTGTTTTTGGTTTAGGGTTGGGGTGGTGGTTAGTGTTAGGGCTAGGGGTTAGGGTTAGGGTTAGTGTTAGATTTTAGGGTTAGGGTTAGGGTTATGTTTAACGTAAGTGTTAGTGTTAGGGTTTAGGGTTAGGGTTAGTGTTAGGTTAGGTTTAGGGTTAGGGTTGGGTTTAGGGTTAGGGTTGGGGTTGGGGTTAGGGTTAGAGTTGGGGTTATGGTTAGAGTTAGGATTAGTGTTCAGGTTAAATTTAAGTTTAGGGTTAGGGTTAGGGTTAGGGTTTGTGTTAGGGTTAGGGTTGCGGTTGGGGTTGGGGTTAGGGTTGTGTTTAGGTTTAGGGTTAGGATTGGTGTTAGGTTTAGGGTTAGGGGTTAGGGCTAGGGGTTATGGTTAGGGTTAGGTTTATTGTTAGGTTTTAGGGTTATGGTTAGTGTTAGGGTTATCTTAGGGTTACGGTTAGGGTTAGTGTTAGGGTTATTGTTAGGTTAGGGTTAGGGTTAGGGTTAGCGTTGGCGTTAGGGATAGCGTTGGTTTTGTGGTTAGGGTTAGGTTTGGTGTTAGGTTTAGGGTTAGGGTTGGTTTCCAGGTTAAGGTTAGGTTTAGGGGTTAGGGTTACGGTTAGTGTTAGGTTTTAGGGTTAGGGTTAGGGCTAGCGTTAGTTTAGGTTTAGCGTTAGGGTTAGGTGTTGGGCTTAGTGTTAGGGTTAGGTTTAGAGTTACTCTTAGGTAGGGTTAGAAGAGGTTTAGGGTTAGTGTCAGGGTTAGTGTTAGGGGTTATGGTTATTTTTAAAGTTAGGGTAAGGGTTAGCGTTACTCTTGGGTTTAGGATTAGAAGAGGTTTAGGGTTAGTGTTGGGGTTAGGATTAGGGTTAATGTTAGGATTTGGTTTAGGTTTAGGTTTAGGGTTAGGTGTTTTGGTTAGGGTTAGGGTTAGGGATTAGGGTTAGGGTTAGGGTTAGGGTTTAAGGTTAGCATTAGGGATAGAGTTAGCATTATTGTTAGGGTTACGGTTAGGGTCAGGGTCAGGGTCAGGGTTTAGGGTTATGGTTAGTGTTAGGTTTAGGGTTAGGGTTAGGGTAGGCGTTACTCTCAGGTTTAGGGTGAGGTTTAGGGTTAGGGTGCGGTATGGGGTTGGGGTTGTGGTTAGGGTTAGGATTGGGGTTAGTGTTAGGGTTAGGATTGGGGTTGGGGTTAGAGTTGAAATTGTGGGTTGATTTCGGGTTGTGTTTGGTGTTAGTGTTAGGGTTGGGGTTAGGATTAGGGTTAGGTTTAGGGTTGGGGTTAGGGTGAGGGTTGGGCTTGGGGTTAGGGTTAGGGTTAGGGTTAGGGTCATGGTTAGGTTAATATTAGGTTAAGGGTTTGGGTATAGGTTTAGGGTTAGTGTTAGGTTAGGGTTAGGGTTAGGGTTAGGGTTGGTGTTAAGGTTCGGGTTAAGGTTAGTGTTAGGTTTAGGGGTTAGGCTTAGTGTTGGTGTTAAGTTTAGGGTTAGGGTTAGGGTTTGGGTTGGGTTAAGGTTAGAGTTAGGGTTAGGTGTGAGGGTTAGGGGTAAGTTAGTGTTAGCTTTACTCTTTGGTTTAGGGTTAGAAGAGGTTTAGGGTTAGGGTTTGGGTTAGGGTTAGGTATTTTGATTAGGTTTACGGTTAGGGTTATCGTTACTCTTAGATTTAGGGTTAGAAGACGTTTAGGGTTAGGGTTAGGGTTTGGGTTGGGGCTTTTGATTAGGTTTAGGGTTACGGTTAGGGTTAGGGTTAAGGTTTAGGGTGAGTGTTAGTGTTAGGGGTTAGGGTTTGGGTTAGGGTTAGGGTTAGGGACTAGGGTTAGTGTTAGGGTTGTGTTAGGGTTGGGGTTGAGGTTATGGTTGAGGTGGGAGTTAGGGTTTGGATTGGTTTTGGGGTTAGGGTTGTGATTGTGTTTTGGTTTACGGTTGGGTTTCAGGTTAGGGTTAGTTTGGGGGTTAGGATTAGGTTTAGTGTTAGGTTTGGGGTTAGGTTTAGGGTTGGGGTTGGGGTTAGGGGTTAGGATTGGGGTTAGGTTTTGTGTTAAGTTTGGTGTTAGGGTTAGGTTTAGGGTTAGGGTTTAGGGTTAGGGTTTAGGGTTAGGTTAGGGTTAAGGTTACGGTTGGGGTTAGGGGTTAGTGTTAGTGTTAGGGTTAGGGTTAGGGTTAGGATTAGGTTTAGGGTTAGGGTTAGGGTTAGGGTTGGTGTTGGGTTTAGGGTTAGTGTTGGGGTTAGGGTTAGAGTTGGTTAGGGTTAGGGTTAGGGTTAGGTTTAGGGTTAGGATTGGGGTTGGAGTTAGGGTTATGGTTGGAGTTAGGGTTAGGGTTAGGGTTAGGGTTGGGTTTGGGGTTAGGGTTGGAATTGTGGTTTGGTTTAGGGTTGGTGTTGTGGTTAAGGTTAGGTTTGGGGGTTAGGATTATGGTTAGGGTTAGGGTTGGGATGAGGGTTAGGAATGGGGTTGGGGTTAGGGTTAGGGTTGGGATTAGGGTTAGAGTTGGTATTAGGGTTAGGGGTTAGGGTTAGGGTTTGTTTTGCATTACTCTTAGGTTTAGGGTTAGAAGAGGTTTAGGGTTAGTGCTAGGGTTAGGGTTAGGGGTTATGGTTAGGTTTAGGTTTGGGGTTAGGGTTAGCGTTACTCTTAGGTTTAGGGTTAGAAGAGGTTTACAGTTAGGTTTAGGGTTATGGGTTATGGTTTGCGTTACTCTTGGGTTTAGGGTTAAAAGTTTAGGGTTAGGGTTAGGGTTAGTATTAGGGTTAAGGTTAGGATGTGGTTTAGGTTAGAGGTTAGGGTTACGGTTAAGTTAGGGTTAGGGTTAGCGTTGGAGTTAGGGTTAGGGTTAGGGTTTAGCGTTGGGGTTAGGGGTTAGGGTTGGGTTAGGGTTGGGGTTGGGGTTAGGTTTAGGGTTGGATTTAGGGTTAGGGTTAGTGTTGGGTTTAGGGTTAGGTTTGGGGTTAGGGTTAGGGTTGGAGTTAGGGTGAGGGTAAGTGTTGGGTTTAGGGTTAGGGATGCAGTTGGGGCTGGGGTTAGTGTTGGGGTTACTGTTGGGGGTTAGGTTTAGGTTTTAGGGTTAGGGTTAGGGTTTGTTAAGTTTGGGGTTAGGGTTAGGGTTAGCATTACTCTCAGGTTTAGGATGACGGTTATGTTTAGGGTTAGGGTTGGGGTTAGGTTTAGGGTTAGGTTTAGGGTTGAGGTTGGGGTAAGGGTTGGATTCGTGGTTTGATTTAGGGTTGGGGTTGGGGTTAGTGTTAGGGATGGGGTTAGGATTAGGGTTAGGGTTATGGTTGAGGTTAGGGTTAGGGTTGGGTTTGGGGTTAGGGTTAGGGTTGGGATTAGGGTTAAAGTTGGTGTTAGGGTTAGGGTTAGGGTTAGCGTTACTCTTAGGTTTAGGGTTAGAAGATGTTTAGGGTTAGGGTTAGGGTTTAGGGTTAGGGTTAGGTTTCGGTTTAGGGTTAGGGTTTGTTTTAGGGTTAGGGTTAGGGTTAGGTTTAGGGTTAGGGCTAGGGGTTAGGGGTTAGGGTTAGTGTTAGGTTTAGGGTTAGGGTTAGTGTTATGGCTAGGTTAAGGTTAGGGGTAAGTTTAGGGTTAGGGTTAGGGGTTACGGTTGGGGTTAGGCTTAGGGTTAGGTTAGGGTTAGGGTTAGGGTTAGGGTTGGGGTTACGGTTAGGTTTGGGGTTGTGTTTATGGATAGGGTTGGGGTTAGGGTTAAGGTTAGGGTTGGTGTTAAGGTTAGGGTTAAGATTAGGGTTAAGTTTAGGGGTTAGGGTTAGGGTTAGTTTTAAGGTTTAGGGTTATGGTTAGGGTTTGGGTAAGGTTAGGGTTAGGGTTAGGGTTAGCTCTTAGGGTTAGGGTTAGGGTTCACGCTAGGTTTAGGGTTAGAAGAGGTTTAGGGTTGGGGTTAGGGTTAGGGTTAGGGTTAGGTGTTTTGGTTAGGGTTAGGGTTGGGGTTATCCTTACTCTTAAGTTTAGGGTTAGAAGAGGTTTAGGGTTAGGGTTAGGGTTAGGGCTTTTGGTTGGGGTTAGGGTTACGGTTGGGGTTAGGTTTAGTGTTAGGGCTTAGGGTTAGTGTTAGGGTTAAGTAGGGTGAGGGTTAGGGGTTTGGGATTAGGGTTACTGTTATGGTTGGGTTAGGGTTGGGATTGGGGTTATGGTTGTGGTGGAGTTAGGTTTGGGATTGGTGTTGGGGTTAGGGTTGAAGTTAGGGTTAGGGTTGGGGTTTGTGTTAGGGTTATGGTTAGGGTTAGGGGTTAGTGTTAAGGTTAGTGATAGCTTTAGGGTTAGGGTAGGTTTAGTGTTAGGGGTTAGGTCTAGGGCTAGGACTAGGATTAGGTCTGGGTTAGGGATAGGATTAGGGTTAGGGTTGGGTGAGTTTTAGGGTTAGTGTTAGGGTTAGAGTTAGGGGTAGCGGTAGGGGTAGGGTTGGGTGAGGTTTAGGGTTAGCGTTAGGGTTAGTATTAGTGTTAGGGTTGGGGTTAGGGTCAGGGTCAGGGTCAGGGTGTTGGGTTAGGATTAGCAATAGTGTTAGGGTTAGGGTTGGGGTTAGGGTTAGGGTTAGGGGTTTGTTTTAATGTTAGTGTTACTTTTAGGAGTTAGGATTAGGGTTAGTGTTAGAGTTAGGGTTGGGTTTGCATTTAGGGTTGAGTTTGGGGTTAGGGTTGGGATAGGGGTTTGGGTAAGGGTTGGGATTGTGTTTGGGTTAGGGTTGGTGTTGGGGTTATGGTTAGGTTTAGGGTTTGTGTTAGTGTTAGGGTTATGGTTATGGTTATGTTTGGGGTAGGGGTTAGGGTTGGGGTTAGGGTTGGGATTGGGGTTGGGGTTGGGGTTAGCTTTGGGGTTGGTGTTAGGTTTAGGTTTGAGGTTAGGGTTAGGGTTAGGGTTGGGTTTAGGGTTAGGTTGGGGTTAGGGTTAGGGTTAGGGTTAGGAGTTTGGGTTAGAGTTAAGGTTAGGGGTTAGGATTAGTGTTAGTGTTAGGGTTAGGGTTGGGTTTGCGTTTAGGGTTGAGTTTGGGTTTAGGGTTGGGATAGTGTTTGGGGTTAGGTTTGGGATTGTGGTTGGGTTTAGGGTTGGGGTTGGGTGTTAGGGTTAGGGTTAGAGTTGGGGTTAGGGTTAGGTTAGGGTTAGGGTTAGGTTTAGGGGTTAGGGTTAGAGTTAGCGTTAAGGTTTAGGGTTAGGGTTAGTGTTAGGGTTAGGGTTAGGTTAGGTTTAGGTTTAGGGTTAGGATTTAGGGGTTAGGGTTATGGTTAGGGTTGGGGTTAGGGATTTTGCTTATGGTTAGTGTTAGTGTTAGGGTTTGGTTTTAGGTTAGGGTTAGCGTTAGGGTTATGGTTATGGTTTGGGCTAGGGGTACGTTTAGGACTAGGGCTAGTGCTAGGATTAGGGATAGGGCTAGGTCTAGGTCTATGGTTAGGGTTAGTGTTTAGTGTTCAGGTTAAGGTTAGAGTTAAGGGTAGGGTTAGGGTTAGGGGTTAGGTTTAGGGTTAGGAATAGTGTTAGGGTTAAGGTTAGGGTAGGAATTAGGGTTGGGGTTAGGGTTAGGATTAGGTTAGGTTTAGATTTAGGGTTAGGATTTAGGGTTAGGGTTATGGTTAGGGTTAGGGTTAGGGATTTTGCTTATGGTTAGTGTTAGTGTTAGGGTTTGGTTTTAGGTTAGGGTTAGCGTTAGGGTTATGGTTATGGTTTGGGCTAGGGGTACGTTTAGGACTAGGGCTAGTGCTAGGATTAGGGATAGGGCTAGGTCTGGGTGTGGGGTTAGGGTTAGTGTTTAGTGTTCAGGTTAAGGTTAGAGTTAAGGGTAGGGATAGGGTTAGGGGTTAGGTTTAGGGTTAGGAATAGTGTTAGGGTTAAGGTTAGGGTAGGAATTAGGGTTAGGGTTAGGGTTAAGGAAAGCGTTTGAGGCTTAGGATATGTGTTAGAGTTATAGTTACGGTTAGGGTTAGAGTTATGCCTAGGGCTAGGGTTAGGGTTTTGGTAGGGTTAGGGTAGGGTCGGCTTTGGGGTTAGGTTTATGGTTAAGTTAGCGTTACAATTAGGTTTATTGTTAGGTTTAGGGTTAGGGTTAGGGTTAGGGTTTAGGGTTAGGGTTGGGGGTTAGGATTAAGGTTAGGGATAAGGTTGGGGTAGGGTTTAGGGTTAGGGTTGGGGTTAGGGTTAGGGTTAGGGTTGGGGTTAGGGTTGGGGTTGGGGTTTAGGGTTATGGTTTGGGGTTAGGGTTACCTTTAGGGTTAAAGTTAGCGTTACTCTTAGGTTTAGTGTTAGAAGAGGTTTAGGGTTAGGGTTAGGGTTAGTGTCAGGGTCAGGGTCAGGGTGTAGGGTTAGGGTTAGCATTAGGGTTAGGGTTAGGGTTGGGGTTAGAGTTAGAGTTAGGTTTAGGTTTAGGGGTTTGGGTTAGGGTTAGGGTTAGAGCTTAGGATTAGGGTTAGGGTTAGGGTTAGGGTTGGGTTTGCGTTTAGGCGTGAGTTTGGGGTTAGGGTTGGGATAGGGGTTTGGGTAAGGGTTGGGATTGTGGTTGGGTTTACTGTTGAGGTTGGGGCTAGGGTTAGGGTTAGGGTTGGGGTTAGGGTTAGGTTAGGGTTAGGTTTAGGGGTTAGGGTTAGGTTTAGCATTAAGGTTTAGGGTTAGGGTTAGTGTTAGGGTTAGAGTTAGGTAGGGTTAGCATTAGGGTTAGGATTTAGGGTTAGGGTTAGCGTTTGGGTTAAGGGATTTGCTTATGGTTAGGGTTAGTGTTAGGTTTTGGTTTTAGGTTAGGGTTAGGGTTAGGGTTAGGTTTAGGGTTAAGGTTCGGGCTAGGGATACGTTTAGGACTAGGGCTATTGCTATGGCTAGAGCTATGGCTATGGCTAGGGTTAGGTTTTAGGGTTAGGGTTTAGTGTTATGGTTAACGTTAGAGTTAAGTGTAGGGATACGGTTAGGGCTTATGTTTAGGGTTAGCGATAGTGTTAGGGTTAAGATTAGGGTTAGGGTTATGGTTAGGGTTTATGGTTAGGGTTAGGGAAAGAGTTTAGGCTTAGGATATGTGTTAGAGTTAAAGTTAGGGTTAGGATTAGAGTTAGGCCTAGGGCTAGGGTTAGGGTTAGTGTAGGGTTAGGGTATGGTTGGTGTTGGGGTTAGGTTTAGGGTTAAAGTTAGCATTACAATTAGCTTTATCATTATGGTTAGGGTTAGGGTTAGGGTTAGGGTTAGGGGTTAGCATTAGGGTTAGGATTAGGGTTGGGGTAGGGTTTAGGGTTAGGTTTAGGGTTAGGGTTAGGGTTAAGGTTGGGGGTTAGGTTTAGGGTTGGGGTTAGGGTTAGGGTTAGGGTTGGGGTTAGGGTAAGGGTTAGGGTTGGGGTTAGGGTTAGGGTTAAGGTTGGGGTTAGGGTTGGGGTTGGGGTTGAGGTCAGGGTTAGGGTTGGGGTTAGGGTTAGGGTTAGGGTTGGGGTTAGGATTAGGGTTAGGGGTGGGGTTAGGGTTAGGGTTGGGGTGGGGGTTAGGGTTAGGGTTAGGGTTAGCGTTAGGGTTAGGTGTTAGGGTTAGGGTTAAGGTTAGGGGTTAGTGTTAGGGTTAGTGATAGCTTTAGGGTTAGGGTTAGGGTTCGGGTCAGTGTTAGGGTTAGGGGTAGGGTTAGGGTTGGTATTAGGGTTAGGGTTAGTTTTAGTTGTTAGGGTTAGGGTTATTGTTAACGTTTAGGGTTAGGGTTAGGTTTAGGGTTAGGGTTACGGGTTTTGGTTGGGATTAGTGTTAGGGTTAGGGTTAGGGGTTAGTGTTAGGGATAGAGTTATTGGTTAGGGTTAGTGTTAGTGTTAGGTTAATGGATAGGGTTTGGTTTAGGGTTAGGGTTAGGTTTAGGGTTAGGGGTTAGGGGTAATGATAGGGAATGGGTTGGAGTTACTGTTAGGTTTAGGATTAGGTTAGGGTTAGTGTTAGGGTTAATGTTTAGGGTTAGGTTTATTGTTAAGTTAAGGGTAGGGTTAGGGTTTAGGTTTAGGGTTAGGGATAAGGTTAGTGTTAGTGTTAGGGTTGGGGTTAGGGTTAGGTTCATGCCTAGGCTTAGGGTTAGGGGTTAGTGTTAGGGTTAGCGTTAAGGTTATGGTTAGGGTTTGGTTAGGATTAGGGATAGGGTAAGGTTAGGGGTATGGGTTGGTGTTAGGGTTAGGGTTTGGGTTAGGGTTGGGTTAGAGTTAGGGTTAGTTTTAGGGTTTAGGGTTTAGGATTAGGGTTAAGGGTAGAGGAAGGGTTAGGCTTAAGGCTAGGGTAGGCCTAGGGCTAGTGCTAGGGCTATGGCTAGGGCTAGGCTACGGTTAGCTTTAGGGTTAGGGATTAGGTTTAGGGTTAGGGTTAGGTTTTAGAGTTAGGGTTAGGGTTCAGGTTAGTGTTCGGGTTCGGGTTAGGGTTAGAGTTGGTATTAGGGTTAGGGTTAGGTTAGTTTTAGGGGTTAGGGTTAGTGTTAGCGTTTAGGGTTAGGGTTAGGTTTAGGGTTAGGTTAAGGTTAGGGTTCGGGTTAGGGTTAGGGGTTAGGGTTAGGGATAGACTTATTGTTTAGGGTTAGTGTTAGGGTTAGGTTTAGAGTTATGGTTTGGTTTAGGTTTAGGGTTAGGGTTAGTGTTAGAGTTAGGGGTTAGGGGTAGTGGTAGGGAATGGGTTGGGTTAGGGTTAGGGTTAGGGTTGGGGTTAGTGTTAGGGTTGCGTTTTGGGGTTAGGGTTAGGTATGGTTTTAGGGTTAGGTTTAGGGTTAGCGTTAGGTTTAGGGGTTAGGGTTAGGTTTGAGGGTTAGTGTTAGGGTCAGTGTTAGAGTTAGGGTTAGGGTTAGGGGTTGGGATTAGGGTTAGGGTCAGGGGTTTTGGTTAGGGTTAGGGTTAGGGTTTGGTTTTGGGTTAGGGTTAGGTTTAGGGTTAGGGTTATGGTTCGGGTTAGGGTTATGGTTATGGTTATGGTTAGGGTTAGGGGTTTGCTTAGGGTTAGGGTTAGTGTTAGGGTTTGGTTTACGGTTAGGGTTAGGATTAGGGTTAGGGTTAGGGTTATGGTTTGGCTAGGGATATGTTTAGGACTAGGGCTAGTGCCAGGGCTAGGGCTAGGGCTAGGGTTAGGGTTAGTGTTTTGTGTTATGGTTAGGGTTAGAGTTAAGTGTAGGGATAGGGTTAGCAGTTAGGGTTAGGGTTAGGGATAATGTTAGGGTTAAGGTTATGGTTAGGGATTAGGGTTAGGGTTAGGGTTAGTGTTTAGGGTTAGGGTTAGGGAAAGAGTTTAGGCTTAGGATATGTGTTAGGGTTAAAGTTAGGGTTAGGGTTAGAGTTAGGCCTAGGGCTAGGGTTGGGGTTATGGCAGGGTTAGGGAAGGGTTGGCGTTGGGGTTAGGGTTAGGGTTAAGGTTAGCGTTACTATTAGGTTTATTGTTACGGTTAGGGTTAGGGTTAGGGTTAGGGTTTAGGGTTAGGGTTAGGGTTTAGGGTTAAGTTTAGGGTTGGTGTAGGATTTAGGGTTAGGATTGGGGTTAGGGTTAAGGTTGGTGTTGGTGTTAGGATTAGGGTTGGGTTGGGGTTAGGGTTAGGGTTGGGGTTAGGGTTAGGGTTAATGTTAGTGTTAGGGTTAGGGTTAGGGTTAGGGTTGGGGTAGGGTTAGGTTTGGGGTTGGGGTTAAGATTGGTGTTGGGGTTAGGGTTGGGGTTGGGGTTAGGGTTGGGGTTAGGGTTACGGTTAGGGTTAGGGTTGGGTTTAGGGTTAGGGTTGGGATTGGTGTTAGGATTAGGGTTGGGGTTAGGGTTAGGGTTGGTGTTAGGGTTAGGGTTAGGGTTAGAGTTAGGTTTAGGGTTTAGGTTTAGTATTAGAGTTAGGATTTAGGGTTAGGGTTAGGTTTAGGGTCAGGGTCAGGGTGAGGATCACGGTCAGAGTCAGGTTCAGGTTTTAGGTTTAAGTTTAGCATTAGGGTTAGCGTTAGGGATAGGGTTAGGGTTAGGGTTCAGTGTTAAGGTTAGGTTTCGTGGTTAGGGTTAGGGGTTAGGGTAAGGTTAGGTTTAGTGTTGTGGTTGGGGTTAGGTTTGTCGTTGGGGTTAGGGTTGGGGTTAGAGTTGGGGTTAGGATTAGGGTTGGTGTTGGTGTTAGGGTTAGGGTTGCAGTTAGGGTTAGGGTAGGAGTTAGTGTTAAGGTTAGGGTTAGGGTTAGGGTTAGGGTTGGGTTGTTAGGGTTAGGTTTGAGGTTGGTGTTAGGGTTAGGGTTGAAGTTAGGGTTAGGGTCAGGGGTTAGTGTTAGGGTTAGGGTTGGGGTTAGGGTTTAGGTTAAGGTTAGGGTTAGGGGTTTAGGGTTAGGTTGGGTTATGGTTAGAGTTAGGGTTAGGGTTAGGTTAGTTAGGGTTAGGGGTTAGGGGGTTAGGGTTAGGGTTAGGGGTTAGGGTTAGGGTTAGGGTTACAGTTAGAGTTAGGGTTAGGGTTAGGGTTAGGGTTAGGGTTCAATGTTAGGTTTTGAGTTAGGGTTAGAGGTTAGGGTTAGGGTTATGGTTAGTTTTAGGGTTAGGGTTAGGGTTTGTGTTTAGGGTCAGATAGAGGGTTAGGGATCAGGGATTTGGGAAAGGGTTAGGTTTAGGGTTAAGGGTAGGGTTAGGGATTGAGGTTAGGGTTACATTAGGGTTAGGTTTGGATTAGCGTTAGGGTTAGGGTTAATGCTAGGGCTGAATTCTAACCCTTTCACTAACCTTAACCCAATCCTAACCCTAACCCAAACCCCAACAGATACCCCTACCCCTACACCCAACCCCTACCCCTAACCCTAAACCTTAAACCTTAACCCTAAACCTAACCCAACTCTAACCCTAACCCTAATCCTTACCCTCTCCCTAGGCCTAACAATAACCCTAACCCTATCCCTATACCCTAAACCCTAACCGTAACTGTAACCCTAACCCAACCCTAACCCTAACACTACCCCCCTAACCCCTAACCCTAACACTGAGCCAAACCCTAACCATAAGCCCTAACCCTAACCCTAACCCTAATCCCTAACCCTAACATTAACCCTAAACACTAACCGTAACCCTAACCATAACGCAAACCCTAACACTAAACCTACCCTAATACCTAACCCTAACTCTAACCCTAACCCCAACCCCAACCCCAACCCTAACCATATCCTAACTATAACTTAACCCTAACCCAAACCCTATTCTAATCATAACCCCAAACCTAAACCTCTTCTAACCGTAATCCTAACAGTATCGCTAACCCTAATCCTATCCCTAACCACAACCCCAACCCTAAACCTAAACTTATCCTAATCCAAAACATAACCCTAACCGTAAAACTACCAGCAACCCTAACACTAACACTAAACCTAACCCTAACCCTAAACCAAACCCCAAACCTAACCCTAACCCCTAAACCCTAACCCTAACCCTAGTCTAGCCCTAGCCCTACCCCTAGCACTCGCCATAGGACTAACCCTATCTTTAGGTCTAACCCTACCCCTAACATTAACCCTAACCATAAACACTAAACTCTAACCCTAAAACTAACCCTAACCCTAACTCAAACCTAACCCAAACCTAACAAACAACCCATAAGCCTACACTTACCCCTACCCCTAACCCTAACCAAATCCTAACCATAACACTAACGCTAACCCTAACACTAACCCTAACCCTAACCCTAACAATAACCCTAAACCTAATCTTAATGCTAACCCTAACCCCAACCCTAACACTAACACTAACCCTATCACTAACCTTAACCCTAAACCCTAACCCCTAACCCTAACCCCTAACCCAACCCTAACCCTAAACCCTAACCCTAACCCCTGACCCTAGCCTAGTCCTAGCCATAGCCCCAACATTAGCCCTAGGCCTAAGCCTATCCTTAAGCCTAACACTACAACTACCCTTAACCCTAACCCTAAACCCTAAATCCTAACCCTAGAAAAACCCTAACCATAACCCAACCCTAACCCAAACCCTAACCCTAACCCCCAACCTGTACCCCTGACCTTACCCCTACTTCTACCCCCTAACCCTTACCAAACCCTAACCCAAACCCTAACGCTAACCAAATACTAACCCTATCCCTAACCCTACCCTAAACCTAATCCTAACCCTAACCCCAAACCCAATCCTAACACTAACTCTAAAACTAACACCAACCCTATCCCTAACCTTAACCCTAAACCCTAACCTAACCCTAACCAAAACACTAATGCTACCCTAACCCTAACCCTAACACTAACCCTATCCCTAACACTAGCCTAACAATAACCCTAACCCTAAACCCTAACCCTAACACTAAACCTAACCCAATCTTAACCCTAACCCTAACTCCAACCCATACCCCTACCCCCTAACCCCTAACCCTAACCCTATCCCTAAACCCTAACCCTAACCCTAACCTTAAACACTAACCCTAACCCTACCATAACCCAAAGCTAACCCCTAACCCTAGCCCTTAACCCTAACCCTAACCCCAACCCCAACACTAACCCTAACCGTACCTTAACTCTAACCTAACCCTAACCCTAACCCTATTCTAACCCTAACCCTAAACCTAAACCTCTTCTAACCCTAACCCTAAGAGTAACGCTAACCCTAATCCTATCCATATCCCCAAACCCAACACTAAATCCTAATGCTAACCCTAAACCTAACCCTAAACCCTAACCCTAACTCTAACCCTAGCCCCTAGCCTTAGCCCTATCCATAGCCCTAGCACTAGCACTAGCCCTGGGCCTAACCCTATCCTTAGGCCTAACTCTACCCCTACCCTTAATTCTAACCCTAAACCCTAAACCCTAACCCTAAAACTAACCCTAACCCTAAACCAACCCTAACCCTAACCCTAAACCTAACCCCAACCCAAACCCTTACCCTTACCCCCACCCCTACACCTAACCCTAACCAAACCCTAACCCTAAGCCTAACGCTAACCCTAACACTAACCCTAACCCTAACCCTAACCCCAACCCTAACACTAACCTTAACATTAACACTAACCCTAACCCTAAACACTAACCCTAACCCTAAACCCTAACCCTAACCCTAACCCAACCCTAACCTTACCCTAACCCAAACCCCAACACATACCCCTACATCTAACCCTACCCCTAACCCTAACCCCTAACCCTAACCCTGACCAAAACCCTGACCCTAATCCTAACCCTAACCCTAACCCTAAACCTTAAACCTTAAACCTAATGCTATCCCAACTCTAACCCTAACCCTAACCCTATCCCTTACACTAACTCTATCACTAAACACTAAACCCTAACGCTAACCCTAACGATAAACACGAACCCTAACCCAAATCCTTACAAACCGTAAACCTAACCGTAACCCTAACCCCAACCCATTCCCCTACCCCTACCCTGAACCCTAACCGTAACCATTAACCTAACCCTAACTCCTAACCCTAACACAAGCCTTAACCCTAACCCGAAAACCTAACCCTAAAACGAACCCTAACCTTAATCCTAATTCTAACCCTAACCGTAACTCTAACCCTAACCCTAACCGTAACTGTAACCGTAACCCAATCCAAACCCTCACTCATCTAACCCTAACCCTAAAACTACCCCTACCCCTAACCCTATCCATAACCCTAACCCTAACCCAACCCTAAACCTAACCTCAACCCTAACCCTAACTCTTCCAACCCTTACCTTACCACTAATCCTATGACTAACCCTAAACCTAACCCTATCATTAAACCCTAATCCCTAACCCTAACCCTAACCCTAAACACTAACCCTAACCCTAACCATAATCCAAACCTAACCCTAACCCCTATCCCTAACCCTAACCCTAACCACAACCCCAACCCTAACCCTAAACATACCCTAACTCTAAAGTAACCCTAACCCTAAACCTAAATCTCTTTTAACCCTAACTCTAACCGTAACGCTAACCCTAATCCTATCCCTAACCCCAAACCGAACCCTAAACCTAAACCTACCCTAAGCCTCAACCTATCCCTAACCGTAAATCTAAGCCCAACCCTAACACTAACACTAACACTAACCCCTATCCCTAACCCTACCCCTAACCCTAACCTAGCCCTAACACTACCCCCTAGCACTAGCCCTAGCCCTAACCCTATCCTTAGGCCTAACCCAAACCTACATTACACCTTAACCCTAAACCCTAAACTCTAACCCTCAAACAAACCCTAACCCTAACCCAACCCTAACCCAAACCCTAATCCTAAACGCAACCCATACTCCTACCCTTACTCCTACCCCTACCCCTAACCCTAACCAAACCCTAACCCTAACCCTAACACAAACCTAACCCTAACACTAACGCTAAACCTAATCCTAACCCTAACCCCAACCCTAACACTAACACTAACCCGAACCCTAACTCTAACTCAAAAACCTAACCCTAACCCTAAACCCTAAGCCTAAACCCTAACCATAGCATAGCCCTAGCCCTACCCCCAAGCACTAGCCCTAGGCCTAACCCTTTCCTTAGGCCTAACCCTACTCCTACCTTTAACCCTAACGCTAAACTCTAAACTCTAACCCTAAGACTAAACCAAACTTAACCCAAACCCCAACCCCAACACCTACAATAACTCTAACCATACCCTAACCATAACCCTAACCCTAACCCTATTCTAACCCTAATCCTAAACCGAAACCTCTTCTAACCCTAACCCTAACCATACCCTAACCCTAACCCTTATCCTATCCCTAACCCCAACCCCAATCTTAAACCTAAACCTACACTAACACTAAACCTAAACCTAACCCTAAGCCTAACCCCAACTTTAAGCCTAACCCTAACACTAACACTAACCCTAACCATAACCCTAAACCCTAACCCTAAACCTAACCCTAACCCCTCACCCTAACCCTAACCCTAAACCCTAACCCTCACTCTAACCCTAACCCTAAACCCTAACCCTAACCCTAAAACTAATCCTAACCCTAACCAACCCTAATACTAACCCTAAATTCTAACCCTTTCACTAACCTTAACCCAATCCTAACCCTAATCCTAACTCCAACCCATACCCCTACCCATACCACTACTCCTAACCCCTAAACCTAACCCTAGCCCCTAATCCTAACACTAACCCTAAACCTAACACTAAACCCTATCCCTAACCCTATCCCTAACCTAACCCTAACCCTAATACCCTAAACCTACCCCTAACTTTATTCTAACGCTAACCCTAAACCTAAACCTCTTTACACTCAACCTAACAGTAACGCTAACCCTAACCCTAACCCTAACACCAAACCCAACCCTAACCCTAAACCCCCAACACTAACCCTAAACCCTAACCCTTAATCTAACCATAGCCAGAGACCTAGCCCTAGCCCTAGCCCTAGGACTGGCCCTAGCCCTATTCCTAACCCTAGCCTTAATCCTAACCCTAACCCTTACACTAACCCAAACCCTTACACTAACCCTAACCCAAGCCTAAGCCCTAGCCCTAGCCCTAGCCCTAACCCTAACCCTTACCCTAAGCCTAAACACTAAACCCTAAACCCTAAACCTAACCCAAACCTAACTCTAAACCTAACATTAAATAAAACATCAACCCCTACCCAACCCCTACCCTTAACCCTAACCCAACCCTAACCCTAACCCTAACCTTATCCCTTACCCTAACTCTATCACTAAACCCTAAACTCTAACACTGACACTAACCCTAACCCTAAACACTAACCCTAACCCTAATCCTTACCCTACCCTAAACCTAACCATAATCCTAACCCCAACCCATTCCCCTACCCCTACCCATACACCCGAACCCTAACCCTAAACCCTAACCTAACCCTAATCCGAACCATAACCGCTACCCCTAACACAAACCTTAACACTAACCCTAAACCCTAACCATAAACCTAACCGTAACCCCTAACCCTAACCTTAACCCTAAATCTAATCCTAACCCTAACTCTAACCCTAAACCTAACCGTAACCCTAACACTATCCCTAACCCTAACCCTAACACTAATTCGTCTAAACTTAACCCTAAACCTACCCCTACCGCTAACCTTATCCCTACCCCTAACCCTAACCCAACCCTAACCCTAACCCTAACCACAACACCTAACCCTAATTCTAATCTTAACCCTAACCCTAAACCTAAACGTCTTCGAATCCTAACCCTAACAGTAATCTAACCCTAACCCTATCTCTAACTCCAACCCCAACCCTAAACCTAAACCTACCCTAAACCTAAACCTAACCTCAACCCTAGCCCTAACCCTAACACTAACACTAAATATGACCCTAACCCTAACACTAAACCCTAACCCTAACCCTAACCTTAACCCTAAATCCTAACCCTAACTCTAACCCTAACACTAATCCTAACCCTAACCCCAACCTAATAACCCTAACCCTAAACCCTAACCCTAACACTAACCCTAACCCAATCCAAACCCTAAATGTAAATCCAACCCATACCCCTACTGCAACCCCTAACCCCTAACCCCAACCCTATCCTTAACCCTATCCCTAAACCCTAATCCCTAACCCTGACCCTAACCCTAAACCCTAACCCTAACCCTAACCCTAAACGTAACTCTAACCCTAACCCTAACTGTAACTCTAACCCTAACCCTAACCGTAACCCTAACCCTATCCCTAACACTAACCCTAACCTAACTCGTCTAACCTTAACCCTAAACCTACCCCTACCCCAACTCTATCCCTACCCCTAACCCCAACCCAACCCTAACCCTAAATCGTCTAACCCTAACCCTATGCCTAACCCTAAACCTACCCCTAATCCTAACACTAACCCTAACCCTAACCCTAACACTAAACCCTCATACCTACACCTGACCCTAACCCTAAACACTAACCCTAACCTTAACTATAACCCAAACCTAACCCTAACCCAACCCTAACCCCTAATGTTAACCCTAACCGTAACCCCAACCCCAACCCTAATCCTAACCATACCCTAACTCTAACCTAACCCTAACCCTAAGCCTCTTCTAACCCTAACCCTAAACCTAAACCTCTTCTAACCCTAACCCTAGCAGTAACACTAATCCTAATCCTATCTCTAACTCCAACTCTAACCCTAAACCTAAACCTACACTAAGTCTAAACTTAAACCTAACCATAAACCTAACCCCAACCCTAACACTAACTCTAACACTTACCCTATCCCTAACTCTAAAAACTAACCCTAAACCTAAACCTAACCCCCTAACTCTAACCCTAAACCTAGTCTAGCCCTAGCCCTACCCCTATCACTAGCCCTTGGCCTAACCCTATCCTAGGTCTAACCCTACCCCTACCCTTAACCCTAACCCTAAACCCACCTAAACTCAGCAACCTTAACCCTAAACCAATCCTAACCCTAAACCTAACCCTAAACACAACCCATACACCTATCCTTACCCCTACCCCTAACCCTAACAAAACCCTAATGCTAACCGTAGCACTAACCCTAACCGTAACACCTTAAACCTAATCCTAAACCTAACCCTAACCCCAACCCTAACACTAACCCAAACACTAACACAAACCCTATCCCTAATCGTAACCCTAAACCTTAACCCTAACACTAACCCTAACTCTAAAACCTAACCCTAACCCTAACCCTAAACCCTAATCCTAACCCTAACCATAGCATTTCCCTAGCCATAGCCCTAGCACTAGCCCTAGGCTTAACCCTATCCTTAGGCCTAACCCTACCCTTACCCTTAACCCTAACCCTAAACCCTAAACCCTAACCCTAAAACTAACCCTAACCCTAACCTCAACCCAACCCTAACCCAAACCCTAACACTAACCACAAACTTACCCCTACCCTTACCCCTACCCCTAACTCTAACCAAACCCTAACACTAATCCTAACACTAACCCTAACCCTAAACCTAAACCTAATCCTAATCCTAACCCCAACCCCAACCCTAACCCTAACCGTACCCTAACTGAAACCTAAATCTAACCCTAACCCTATTCTAAACCTAACCCTAAACCTAAACCTCTTCTAACCTTAACCCTACCAGTAACGCTAACCGTAATCCTATCCCTAACCCCAACCCCAACCCTAAACCTAAACCTACCTTAAACCTAAACCTAACCCTAACCGTAAACCTAACCACAACCCAAACCCTAACCATAACCCTAACTCTAAAACCTAACCCTAACCTAACCCTAAACCCTACCCCTAAACTTAACCCTAACCCTAAATGATATAGCCTAACCCTAAAACTAACCCTAACCCTAACCCAACCCTAACCCTAACCATAACCCCAACCCATACACCTACCCTTACCCCTACCCCCTACCCCTACCCAAACCCTAACCCCTAACCCTAAATGTAACCCAAACCTAACCGTAACCCTAACCCTAACCCCTAACCCTAACCCTAACCCTATGCCAAAACCCAACCCCTAACCCTACTTCTACCCTAACCCTAAAGGTAACCAAAAGCCTTACACTGAACCCTTACCATTACTCTAAACCTAGCCCTAACCCTAGCCCTAGCCCTACCCTCTAACTAGCCCTAACCCTAACCATAACCCTATCCTTACACAATGAACCCTAACCCTAACACTAACCCTAACCCTAAACCGTAACCCTAACCCTAACCCCCTAACCCTATACCTAACCCTAACCCCTAACCCTAACCCTAACCCTAACCCCTAACCCTAACCCTAACCCTAACCCAACCCTAACTCCTCACCCTAACCCTAACCCTAACCCTAATTAAAACCCCTAACCCTAACCCTAACCCTAACCCTAATTAAAACCCCTAATCCTAACCCTAACCCTGACCCTAAACCTCTTCTAACCGTAAACTTAAGAGTAACATTAACCGTAACCCTCAACCTAACCCTAACCCTAAACCAAACCCTATCCCTAACCCTAACCCCTAACCCTAACCCTAACCCTAACCCCTAACCCTAACCCTAACCTTAACCCAACCCTAACCCTAACCCTAACCTCACCAACACATAGCTATAACCCTACCGCTACCCCTACCCCTAACCCTAAACCTAACCCAACCGTACCCCTACCCCTACCCCTAACCTTAACCTTAACCCAACCCTACCCCAACCCCTAACGCTAACCCTAAACCCCCCACCCTAACCATAACCCTAGCCCTAGCCCAGCCCTAACCCTAGCCCTAGCCCTAGACCTAACCCCAGCACTAACCCTAACCAGAACCCTACCCATAAACTCTAAACCGTAACCCTAACCCTAACCCTAACCTCAACCCAACCCTGACCCTAATCCTAACCACAACCCATAACACTAACCCTAAACCCTAACCCTACTCCTAACCCTAAACTTAACCCTAAACTCTAACCGTAAACCTAACTCTAGCCCTAGCCCCAGCCCTAACCATAATCCTAGCCCTAACACTAACCCTAACACTAACCCTAACCCTATCGCTAATCCCAACCAATGCCCCTACCCATACCTCTACCCCTATCCCTAACACTTACACCTAACCATAAACCTAACACCTAACCTTAACTCAAACGCTATCCCTAAACTTAAACCCTAACACTAACCCTAACCCTAACCCGAAACCTTACATTTAACGCTAACCCTAAACCTAACCGTAACCCTATCCCTAATCTTAACCCTAACTTGTCTAACCCTAACCCTAAATCTACTACTTCCCATCTACCTACCATTACCCCTTCCCCTAACACAACCCTAACCTTAACACTAATCTTAACCTTAACCACCACCCCTATCCCTACCCCTACTCCGAACACTAACCCTAACATTAAAGGTAACACTATCCTTAAAACCTAAACCCTAACCCTAACCCTAACACTAACACTAAACACTAACCCTAATCCTAACACTAACCCAAACCTAACCCTATTCCTAAATCTAACACTAACTACAACCCCTAACCTTGCCTCTAACCCTAACCCTAACCTGAAACCTAAACCTAAATCCTAACACTAACCCTAAACCTAAAGGTAACACAACACATACCCCTACGCCTATCACTAATCCCTAACCCTAAATCTAACCCTAACCTTAACTCTGAACCCTAACCCTAACTCCATCCCTAACCTTAAACCCAACCCTAACTCTAACCCTAAACCATAAACCCTAACCTAACCCTAACCGTAACCAAACCCTAACCCTGACACTAACTTCAGCCCATTCCCCTACCCGTAAACCCTACCCCTAACCGATAACTCTAACCCTAACCCTAACCCTAACCCCTAACACTAACCATAAACCTAAACCATACTCTAACTCAAAAGTCTAACCCTATCCCTAACCCTAGTCTAAGCCCTAGCCATAGCCCCAGCAATAGGCCTAGCCCTAACCCTATCTCTAGCCCTAACGCTAACACTAACCCTAAATCTAACCCTGAAAACAAACCTACCAACCATAGCACTAACCTTAACACTCACCCCAACCCATCCCCATACCACTACCCCTAAAACTAATACTAACCCTAACCCCTAACCGTAACACTAACCCTAACCCTACTCCTACACTTACACCTAACCCTAACCCAACCCTAACCCTAAAACTAACCTTAACCCTAGCCCTAGCACTTACCCTAAACTTAACCCTCTACCTAAACATAATTCTAACTCTAAACCCTAAACCTAACCCTAACTCTAACCCAAACCCTAAGAGTAACACTAACCCTAACCCTAACCCTAACCTAAACCTAACCCTAACCCTAATATTAACCCTAACACTAAACCTAACTCTAGCACTAACCCTATCCCTAGCCCTAACCCTAAACCTAACATTAATCCTAAACCCTAAAACCTAACACTAATCCTAACCCAAACCCCAACCCTAACCCTAACCCCAAACTTAACCCTAACCCTACCCCCTAAACCTAACCCTAACCTTAACGCTAACCCTAAAGCTAATGCTAACGCTAACGAAAACCCTAACACTAAACCATGACCCTGACCCTAACCCTAACCGTAACGCTAACGCTAAGCCCTAACCCTAACCCTAACCCTAATCCTAAACCCTAACCCTAACCCTAACCTTAAACCAAAACCTAACCCTAAACCTAACTCTAAACCAAAGCCTAACCCTAACCCAAACCCTAACCCTAACCCTAAACCTAACATCAACCCTAACCTTAACCACAACCCCAACCCTAACCCTAAACCCAACCCCAACCTTAACGTTAACCCCAAATTCAATCCGAACCCTAACTCCAACCCCAACCCTAACACCATACACAATCCCAACCCTAACCCCACCCCAACACTACCCCAAGTCCAACCCTAACCCTAACCCTAACCCTAACCCCTAACCCTAACCCTAACCACTAACCCTAACCCCTAAACCTAACCCTAAAACTAAACCTCTTCTAACAATAAACATAAGAGTAACGCTAACCCTAACCCTAACCCCAATCCCAACCCTAACCCTAACCCTTACCCCTAACCCTAACCCTAAACCCTAACCCTAAACCTAACACTAACACTAACCTCATCACTAAACCTAAACCCAACCCCATCCCTTACCCTAACCCTAAAACTAACCCCAACCCTAACGCTAACCCCAAACCCAAAACTAACCCCAACACCAATCCTAACCCTAACACCATCCCCAACCCCAACCCTAACCCCAACCCAAACCCTAACCCCAACCCCAACCCTAACCCTAACCCTATCACTAACCCCTAACACTAACCCTAACCCTAACCCCTATCCCTAACCCTAATATTAACCCCTAACCCCTAAACCTAACCCTAACGCTAACGCTAACCCTAACGCTAACCCTAACCCTAAACCCTGACCCTGACCCAGACCCTAAACCTAACCCTAACCCAAACTTAAACCTAACTGTAACATTTCACTTAAACCCTAACTCTAACGCTAACCCTAATCCTAAACCGTAACCCTAAAACTAACCCTAAACACTAACCCAAACCCTAAACTTAACCCCTAACCCTAACTATAACACTAAACAAAACCCCTAACCCTAACCATAACCCCAACCCTAGACCTAACCAAAACCCCAAACTTAAACCTAACCCCAGCCCTAACCCTAACCCCAACCCTAACCCTAACCCCAAACCCAACCCTAACCCCAAACCCCAATCCCAACCCTAACCAAACCCAATTCCAAACCTAACCCCAACCCCAACCCTAACACCAACCCCAACCCTAAACCTAACCCTAACCCTACCCTAACCCCTAACCCTAACCCTAACACTAACCCCTAAACCTAACCCCAAACCCTAAACCTAACCCCTAACCCTAATGCTTATGCTAACTCTAATGCTAACTCTAACCCAAAACCCTGACCCTGACCCTAACCCTAAACCTAACCCTAACCCTAACACTAAACCTAACCGTAACGTTTAACCTAAACTCCAACCCTAACCCTAACGCTAATACTAAACCCTAACCCTAACATTAACCCTAACCCTGATCCTAAACACTAACCCTAACCATAACCGCTAACCCTATCCCTAACCCTAACCAAAACACCTAAACCTAATCCTAATTCTAACCATAAACCAAACCCTAACCCTAACACCCTAACCCTAAACCAAACCCTATACCTAAACCTAACCACAACCCTAAACCAAACCCTAAACCTAAACCTAACCCTAACACCAACACTAATCCTAAACCCAACCCCAGGCCTAACCCTAAACCCAACCTTAACCCTAACCCTAACCCCCAACCCTAAACTTAAACCCAACCCCAACCCTAACACCAATGACAATACCAACCCTAACACCAACCCTAATTCCAACCCTAACCACAACCAAAAACCTAACCCAAACCTCAACCCTAACTCTTACCCTAACCCTATCCCTAACTACTAACCCTAACACTAACCCTAACCCCTAACACTAACCCTAACCCTAAACCAAACGCGAGCCCAAACCTTAACCCTAACCCCAACCCAGCCCCTAACCCTAAACCCACCCTAACCCTAAACCTAACCCTAACCCCAACCCTCACCCTAACCCTAACCCCAACCCTAACCCTAACCCCAAACCCAACCCTAACACCAACCACAATTCAACCCTAACCTCAACTCCAATCCCAACCCTAATCCCAACCCCAACCCTCACCCCAACGGCAACTCTAACTCTAACCCTAACCCCTTACCCTAACACTAACCCTAACCCTAAACCTCTTCTAAACCTAAACCTAAGATTAACGCTAACCCTAACCCTAACCTTAACCCCAACCCTAACCATAACACAGGCCCTAACTGCTAATCCTAACCATAACCCCTACCCCTACCCTAACCCTAAATCTAATCCTAACCTAAACCCGAAACTTAACCCTAAACCATAACCCTAACCCTAATCCTAACTCCTAACCCTAACCCTAACCCTAACCCTAACCCTAACCCTAATCCTAACTCCTAACCCTAACCCCAACACCCTAACCCTAACCCTAAACCTAAACCCTAACCCTAACCCTAAACCTAAACCCAACCCTAAACCCAACCCCAACCCCAACCCTCACCGAACCCAAACCCTAACCCTAACCCTAACCCTAAACCCAACCCTAACTCTAACCCCAAACCCAACCCTAACACCAACCCCAATCCCAAACCTAACCCCATCGACAATCCCAACCCAAACCCCAACCCCAATCCCAACCCTCACCCCAACCTCTACCCCAACCCTGAACCTAACTGTAACCCTTACCCCTACCCCTAACCCTAACCCTAACCAAAACACCTAACCCTAACTTTAACCCTAACCCCAACCCTAAAGCTATTCTAACCCTAAACCCAAGAGTATCGCTAACTCTAACCCTAACCCTAACCCTAAACCAAACCCTCACCCCTAACCCTAACCCCTAATGCTAACCCTAACCCTAACCCCTAACCATAACCCTAACCCTAACCCTAAACCTAACCCAACACTAACCCTAACCATAACCCTAACCCTAACCCACACATACCTTTAACCCTACCGTTACCCCTACACCTAACCCTAAACCTAACCCAACCCTACCCCTACCCCTAACCCTAAACTTAACCCTAACCCTACCATACCCCTACTCCTAACTCTAACCATAAAACTCACCCAATCCTAACACTAACCCTAGCTCTAGTCAGCCCTAAACCTAGCCCTAGCCCTAGCCCTAGACCTAACCCCTAACACTAACCCTAAACATAACTCTATCCCTAAACTTAAATCCTAACCCTAACCCTAACCCTAACCTTATCCCATCTCTGACCCTAACCCTACCCTAACCCCAACCCCTAACAATACCCCAAACCCTAACCCTAATCCTAACCCTAACCTTAACCCTAAACCCTAACCATAATCCTAACCCTAGCCCTAGCCCTAGCCCCTAACCCTAACCCTATCCATAACACTAACCCTAACCCTAAACCCTAACCCTAACACTTACCCTAACCCTATCCCTAAACCCAATCAATGCCCCTACTCATACCTCAACCCCTCTCCCTAACCCTAATACCTAACCATAAACCTAACACCTAACTGTAACTCAAACGCTAACCCTAAACTTAAACCCTAACACTAACCCTAACCCTAACCCGAAACCTTACCCATAACCCCTAACTCTAACCGTAACCCTAACTGTAATCTTAGCCCTAACTCGTCTAACCCTAACCCTAAAACTTACTACTACCCATCAACCTACCCTTACTCCAACCCCTAACACAACCCTAACCTTAACACTAATCCTAACCTTAACCACCACCTCTATCCCTACCCTTACTCCTATCACTAACCCTTACATTAAAGCTAACCCTATCCCTAAACCCTAACCCTAACTCTAACCCTAACACTAAACACTAACTCTAAACCTAACACTAACCCAAACCTAACCCTATCCCTAAACCTAACATAAACTCAACCCCTAAAATTACCTCTAACCCTAAACCTAAACCTAAACCTAAACCTAAATCCTAACACTAACCCTAACCCTAAACCTAAACAGTAACCCTAAAACTAATCCAACTTAACCCTTAACCTAACTCTATCCCTAACCCTAAACTTAACCCTAGCCCTAGCTCAAGCCCTAGCCCTAGCCCCCAACCATATTCCTAGCCCTAGCCCTAACCCTAACCATAACGCTATCCCAACCCTAAACCTAACCCTAACTTTAACCCTAGTCCTAAACCTAAACCCTGAACTCTAACACTAACCCTAAACGCAAGCTATATCTCTAACACTAACCCAACCCTAACTCTATCCCGAACCCTAAACCCTAACCCTAACCCTAACCCTAAACATTAAACCTAACCGTAAAACAACACCAACACTAACCCTAACCCTAACCCTAACGACAACCCCCTAAACCTACCCCTAACCTTAACCCTAACTACTAATCCTAACACTAACCCTAACACTAACCACTAAACCTAACCCCTGACCCTAACCCTAAACCCTAAACCTAACTCTAACCCTAACCCTAAACCCTAACCCTAACCCAACCCTAACTCTATCCCTAACCCTAAACCTAACATTAAACCCTAAACCTAACAGTAACCCTGAACCCCAGCACTACACCTACCCGTAGCCCTAGCTCTGGCACTATTTATGAACCTAATCCTAGCCCTAACCCTAACCCTAACCCTAACACAACGCTAACCCTAAACATGACCCCAACCCATTCCTCTACCCCTATCCCTAATCCCTAACCCTAAATCTAACCCTGACCTTAACTTTGAACCTTAACCCTAAATCCATCCCTAACCCTAAACCCAACCCTAACTCTAACCGTAAACCATAAACCCTAACCCTAATCCTAACCGTAACCAAACCCTAACCCTAACACTAAATTCAACCCATTCCCCTAATCGTACCCCTACCCCTATCCGATAACTCTAACCCTAACACTAAACCTAACCTCTAACACTAACCATAAACCTAAACCATACCCTAACCCAAAAGTCTAACCCTAACCCTAACCCTAATCTAAGCCCCAGCCATAGCCCTAGCTATAGCCCTAGCCCTAACCCTATCCCTAGCACTAACCCTAACCCTAACCCTAACACTAACAAAAACCTAACCCAACCATAGCACTAACCTTAACCCTGACCCCAACCCATCCCATACCACTAAACCTAACCCTAATACTAACCCTAACCCCTAACCGTAACACTAACCCTAACCCTAACCCCTACACTTACAACTAACCATAGCCCAACCCTAACCCTAAACCTAACCCCAAAACTAAACCTAACCCCAACCCCAACCCTAACCCTAACCCCAAACCCAACCCTAACCCCAACCCCAATCCCAACCTTAACCTCACACCAATCCCAACCCCAACCCCAATCCCAACCCTAACCCCACCCTAACCCTATCCCTAACCCCTAACCCTCACTGTAACCCTAACCACTTACCCTAAACCTAACACTAACCCTAACCCTTAAACCTAACCCTAACCCTAAACCTAACGCTAACCCTTACGCTAACGCTAACCGTAACTCTCTTCCTAACCCTGACCCTAAACATAACCCCTAACCCTAACACTAACCTAACCGTAACGTTTACCCTAAACCCTAACCCTAACCATAACGCTAATCCTAAAACCTAACCATAACACTAACCCTAGCCCTGACCCTAGACCCTAACCCCAACCTAACCCTAACCACTAACCCTATCCCTAACCCTAACCAAAACCCCTAACCCTAATCCTAACACTAACCCGAAACCTCTTCTAACCCAAAACCTAAGAGTAACACTAACCCTAACCCAAACCCTAAACCAAACCCCAACCCTAAATCTAACCCTAAACGTAACCCTAACCTTAAAGCAAACCCTAATCCCAACCCCAAACCTAACCCTAACCCCAACCCAAACCTTAACCCCAACCACAATCCCAACCCTAACCCCAAACCCAATCCCAACACTAACCCCAACCCCCAAACCTAACCCCAACCCCAACCCTATCCTTAACCCTAAACCTAACGACTAACCCTAACCCTAAACCTAATCCTAAACCTCTTCTAACCCAAAATGTAAGAGTAACGCTAACACTAAGCCTAACCCTAACCCCAATCCTAACCCTAACCCCTAAACCTAACCGTAACCCCTACCACATCCATAACCCTAACCCTAATCCTAAACAATAACCCAAACCCCAACCCTAAACCTAACCCTAACCCCTAACCCTAGCCCTAACCCCCAACCCTAAACCTAACCCTAACTCCTAACACTAATACTAACCCCAACACCTAACCCTAAGTCGAATACTAACCCTAACGCTAACCCTAACGCTAACCATAACCCTAAATCCTGACACTGACCCTGACCCCAACCATAACCCTAACCCTCTATAACAATAAACCTAATAGTAACGCTAAACTTAACCTTAAACCTAATCCCCATGCCAACCCTACCCTAAACTTACCCTAAAGCTAGCCCTAGGCCTAACCCCTAACCCTAACCCGATACATAGCCCGAAACATAACCCTACCACTAACCCTAACCCTAACCCTAACCCTAAACCAAACCCTAACCCTAACCTTAACCCTAAACCCTAACAATAACCCTAACACCAACCTTAAACCTAACCCCAAAACCAACCCTAACCCTAACCCCAACCCTAACCCTAACCCTAACCTTAATCCCTTACCCTGACCCTGAACCTAACCCTAACACTAACTCTAACTGTAACACTAACCCCAAACCCTAACACCCACCCTAACCCTAACCCTAACCCTAACCCTAAACCAAACCCTAACCCTAACCTTAACCCTAAACCCTAACCCTAAACCTAACAGCAACCCTAAACCTAACCCTAACACCAACCCTAAACCCTAACCCCAACCCCAACCCTAACCCTAACCGCAACCCGAACCCTAACCCTAACCTTAAACCCTTACCCTGACCCTGAACCTAACCCTAACACCAACTCTAACTGTAACACTAACCCTAAACCCTAACACTAACCCTAACCCTAACCCTAACCCTAATCCTAAACCCAAACCCCAACCCTAACCTTAACCTTAACCCTAACCCTAACCCTAAGCCATAACCCTAACCCTAACCCTAACCCTAACACTAACCTTAAACCCTAAACCTAACACTAACCATAAAGCTAACGCTAACCCTAACCCTAAACCTTGACCCTGACCCTGACCGTAACCCTAACCCTAACCCTATCACTAACGCTAACTGTAATGCTAACCCTAAACCCTAACCCTAACCCTAACCGTAACGCTAACCCTAAACCCTAACCCCTAACCCTAACCCTAACCGCTAACATTATCCCTAACCCTAACCAAAACCTGTAACCCTAACCCTAACAATAAACCAAACCCTAACCCTAAAACTAACCCTAACCCTAACCCTAAAACAAATCCTAACGGTAACCTTAACCCTAGCCCTAAACCAAACCCTAACTCTAACCCCAACACTAACCCTAACACCAAACCTAACCCTAATCGTAACCCCAACCCTAACCCCAACCCAAACCCTAACCCTAACCCTAACAACAACCCTAACCCTAACCCCAACCTCAACCCTAAACAGAACCACAATCCCAACCCTAAAACCAACCCCAATCCCAACGCTAAACCCAACATCAAACCTAACCCCAACCCCAACCCTAACCCCAACCCTAACCCTAACCCCAACCCTAAACACTAAAATCTAACACTAACCTTAACCGTAACCCTAACCATACAATAATCCTAAATCCTAAACCTAACCCTAACCCTAATGCCAACCCTAACCCCAATCCTAATGCAAACCCCAAACCTCACCCCTAACCTAACCCTAACACTAACCCTAACCACTAACCCTAACCCTAACCCTAACCCTATCACTAACCCCTATGCTAACCCTAACCCTAACCCTAACGCTAACACTAACGCTAAATCTAACCCTAAACCCTGATCCTGACTCTGACCCTGACCCTGACCCTGACCGTGACCCTAACCCTAACCCTAACCCTAACACTAACTTTAACCCTAAACCCTAACACTAACCCTAACCATAACCCTAAAGCTCACTCTAACCCTAAACCTAACACCTAATCCTAACCCAACCCTAACCCCTAACCCTAAACCTAACCCTTACCCTAACTAAAACCCTTAACTCTAATGCTAACCCTAACCCTAACTCATCTAAGCCTAACCCCTAACCCTACCTCTACCCGTACCCCTAACCCAACCGTAACCTTATCCCTAACCCTAAACACAAGCCCTAAACCTACCTGCACCACTACCCCTACCCATAACCGTAACCCTATCCCTAAACCCTAAACCATAACGCTAACCCTAACCCTAACACTAAACACTAACCCTTACCTTAAGCCTAACCCAACCCTAACACTAACCCTAACCCTAACACTAACCACAACCCCTAAACCTACCCTAACCCTAGTCCTAACCCTATTCTAACCATAACCCTAAACCTAACCCTGTATAACAATAAACCTAATAGTAACGCTAACCTTAACCCTAAACTTAACCGCACTGCGAACCTTACCTTAAACCTACCCTAAAACTAGCCCTAGGCCTAACTCTAACCCTAAACCTAACTTTAAACCTAACACATATCCTAAGCCTAAACTCTTTCCCTAACCCTAACCCTAAACCCCTAACCCTAACCCATACCCCAAATCCCTAACCCTAACCTTAACCCTAACACTAACCCTAACCCCAACCCTAAACCCTAACCCTATCCATAACCTTAAATCTAAACCTAACCGTAACACTAATCACTAACTGTAACCCTAGCCCTAGCCCTAGCCCTATTCCTAGCCCTAGCACGAGGCCTAATTCTAAACCTATTCCTGGCCCGAACCATAACCCTAACACTAACCCAAAACCTAAACCTAACCCTAAACCAAACCCTAACCCTAACCCTAACCATAATCAAACCCCTAACCCTAACCCTAACACTTAACCCTAATCCAAACATTAACCCTAACTCTAATTCTAAACCCTCACCCTAACCTTAACTCCTAAACCTAACCCCAACCCTAACCGTAACACCAACCCTAAACCTAACCCTTACTCCAACCACAATCCCAACCCTAACCACAACCCTAATCACAACCATAACCCCACTCCAACCCAAACCTCAACCTCAACCCCTAACCCTAAACCTAACCCTATGCTTAACCCCTAACGCTAAACCTAACTCGAACCCCTAAGTCTAACCCTAATACTAAACCTAACCCCTAAATCTAAACCTAACCCTAGCCCTAATGCTAACCCTAATGCTGAAGCTAACACTAACGCTAACCCTAACCCTAAACCATGACCCTGACCCTGACCTAACCCTATCACTAAACCTATCACTAACCCTAACCATAACGCTAACCCTAAACCTTAACACTAACCCTAACACTACACTAACCCTAAACCCTAACCCTAACCGCTAACCCTATCCCGAACCCTAACCGAAACCACTAACCCAAATCCTAACCCTAAACAAAACCCTAACACTAAACCTAACCCTAACCCCTAACCCTAAACCAAACCCTAAACCTAACCCTAATACCAACCTTAACCCTAAAACTAACCCCAACCCCTAACCCTAACCCCAATCCCAACCCTAACCAGAACCACAGTCCCAACCTTAAACCCAACAGCAATCCCAACCCCTAACCCCGAACCCCAAAACTAACCCTAACCCTAATCCCTAAACCTAACCCTAAACCTAACCCCAAAGTAACCTAATGCTAAGCCTAACCCTAACCCTAACGCTAACTCTAAAGCTAATGCTAACTCTAATGCTAACCCTAACCCTAAACCCTTACCCTGACCCTGACCCTGACCCTAACACTAACCCTAACACTAACCCTATCACTAACCCTAACACTAACCCTAAGGCTAACCCTAAACCCTAACACTAACCCTAACCCTAAACCCTAAAACCTAACACTATCCCTAACCATAACCCTAAGCGTACAATAACCCTTAATCCTAACCCTAACCCTAACCCAACCCTAATCCTAAACTAACCATAACAGTAACCCTAACCACTAATCCTAACCATAACCCTAACCCTAAACTAACACTAAACCCTAATGCTAACCCTAACCCTAAACCTAACCCTAACGCTAACCTTAACACTAAACCTAAACCTAAACCCTGACCCTGACCCAGACACTGACCCTAAACCTGACCCTAACCCTAACCCCAACCCTAACCATAACTATAACCCTGACATTAACCCTAACCCTAACCTCTAACCCTAACTCTAACCCTAACACTAACCCCTAAGATAACCCTAACCCTAACCCTTTCTCTAATGCTAACCCTAATGCTAACCCTACCCCTAAACTCTGACCCTGACTCTGACCCTGACTCTGACCCTGACCCTGACCTTGACCCTAATGCTAACCCTAACCCTAACACAAACCCTAACCCTAAACCCTAAACCTAACCCTATCCTTAAACCGTAACCCTAACACTAACCCTAAACCTAACCCTAAACCTAACGCTAACCCTAACACCAACCCTAACCCTAACCCCTAGCCCCAACCCTAACCCTAACCCCAACACCAAGCCTAATTCTAACCCAAACCTAACCCCTAACCCTAACACCAACCCTAACCCTAACCCCAACCCCAACACTAAACCCAACCACAATCCCAAACCTAACCACAACCCCATTCCCAACACTAAACCCAACCCCAAACCTAACCCCCGACCTCAACCCTAACACTAACCCCAACCCCTAACCCCAACCCCTAACCCTAACCCTAACACTAACCCTCAACCCTAACCCTAAACATAACCCTAAACCTAAAGCTAATCCTAACACTAACGCTAACCCTAACAGTAAACCTAAACCTAAACCCTGACCCTGACCCAGACACTGACCCTAACCCTGACCCTAACCCTAACCCTAACACTAACCCTAACCATAACTATAACCCTGACCCTGACCCTAACCCTAACCCTAACACTAACCCCTAAGATAACCCTAACCCTAACCCTATCTCTAATGCTAACCCTAACGCTAAACCTACCCCTAAACCCCTGACCCTGACTGTGACCCTGACCCTGACCCTGACCTTGACCCCAACTCTAACCCTAACCCTAACCGTAACCCTAAGGCTAACCTAAAACCCTAACCATAACCCTAACCCTAACTCTAATCCTAACCACTAACCCTAAATCTAACCCTAACCACTAAGTGTAACCCCTAACCCTAACCCTAACCCTATCCAAAACCCTAACCCTAACCCTAACCGTAACCCTAAACCCTAAAACCTAACACTATCCCTAACCATAACCCTAACCATACAATAAGCCTAAATCCTAACCCTAACCCCTAACCCTAACCCTAACCCCAACCCTAAACCTAACCTAACACTAACAATAACCGTAACCCCAAAAAAAACCCCTAACCCTAACCCTAAAACTACCCCCAAACCTAAAACCTAACACAATCCCTGAAGATAACCCTAACCCTACAATAACCCCAAAACCTAACCCCTAAACCTAACCCTAACCCCATCCCTAACCTTAACCACAACCCTAACCCTAACCCCAACCCTAAACCTAACCTAAACCTAACACTAAGCCTAACCTCTAACCCTAACCCTAACCCTAACACTAACCCCTAATGCTAACTCTAACCCTAAACCTAACCCTAACGCTCACCCTAACGCTAAACCTAACCCTAAACCCTTACCCTGACTCTGACCCTGACCCTGACCCTGACCCTAACACTAACACTAACCCTAACACTAAACACTAACCCTAACCCTAACCCTTACCCCTAACCCTAACCCTAAACCTAACCGTAACCTAACCCTATCCAAAACCCCTAATCCTAACCCTAACACTAACCGTAAACCTTTTCAACCCTAAACCTAAGAGTAACGTTAACCCTAACACTAAACATAACCCTAAACCTAAACCAAACCCTAACCTAACCCTAGCCCTAATCCTAACCCTAACACAATGCTAACTCTAAACCGAACCCCAACCCATACCACTACCCCTATCCCTAATCCCTATCCCTAAATCTAACCCTAACCTTAACTCTGAATCCTAACCCTAACTCCATCCCTAACCCTAAACCCAATCTTAACTATAACCCTAAACCCTAAACCCTAACCCTAACCCCAACCGTAACCAAACACTAACCCTAACACTAACTTTAACCCATTCCCCTACCATACCCCCACGCCTAACCGATAACTCTAACCCTAACCCTAACCATAACCCCTAAGACTAACCATAACCCTAAACCATACCCTAACCCAAAACTTTAACCCTATCCCTAAACCTAGCCCTAGCACTTACCCTAACCTTAACTCTAAACCTAAACCTAACCATAATCCTAAACACTAACCCCAAACCTAAAAAAATCCCTAGGAGTAACACTAACCCTAAACATAAAGACTAACCTAAACCTAATCTAAACCGTAATATTAACCCGAACACTAAACCTAACCCAAGCCCAAACCGTATCCCTAGCTCTAACCTTAACCCTAACACTAATCCTAAACCCTAAAACCTAACACTAACCCTAACCATAACCCTAACCCTACAATAACCCTAAATCCTAACTATAACCCTAACCCTAATCCTAACCCCAACACTAAATATAAACCCAACCCTAATTCTAAACCCAACCCTAAACCTAAACCCAACCCCAACCCTAACCCTAATCCCAACCCTAAACCTAACCGTAACCCTAAACCTAACCCCAACCCCAACCCTAAACTCAACCCCAGCTCTAACCCCACCCCAAACCTAACCCTAACACAACCCTAACACTAACCCTACCCCTAACTCTACCCCTAACATTAACCCTAATCCTAAATCTAAACCCTAACCCTAACCCTTACTCCTAAGCCTAACCCTAACCGTAACACCAACCCTAACCAACCCTTACCCCAACCATAATCCCAACCCTACCCCAACCCCAATCCCAGCCATGACCCCAACACAACCCTAACCTCAACCTCAACTGTAACCCCTACACCTAACCCTATCCCTAACCCCCTAACCCTAACCCCTAACCTTAACCCTAACACTAACCCTAAAACCTAAACGTAACCCTAACCCTAACCCTAATGCTAACGCTATCGCTAACCCTAACGCTAAACCTAACCCTAAACCCCTGACCCTGACCCTGAACTAACCCTATCCCTAACCCTATCACTAACCCTAACCGTAACACTAACCCTAAACCCTAAATCTAACCCCAAACCCTAAACCTAATCCTAAACCCCAACCCTAATCCTAACCCTAAACCCTAACCCTAACCCTAACTGCTAACCCTATCCCTAACCCTAACCAAAACCACTAACCCTAAATCTAACCCTAACCCTAATCGTAAACCAAACCCTAATCCTAACCCTAACCGTAAACCAAACCCTAACCCTAACCCTAACCCTAAATCCTAACCCTATCCCTAACCTTAACTCTAATCCTAACAATAACACTAATCAATAACCGTAACCCCAGACCTAGCCCTATCCCTATCCCTAGCCCTAGCACTAGGACTAATTCTAAACATAATCCTAGCCCGAAACATAACCTAACACTAACTCTAACCCTAATCCTAACCCTAAACCAAACCCTAACCCTAACCCTAACCGTATCCAAACCCCTAACTCTAACCATAACCCTAACCCCTAACCCTAACCCTAACATTAACCCTGACCCTAAACCTAAACCCTAACGCTAACCCTAACTCCTAAACCTAACGCTAACCTTAACCATAACCCTAACACCAACCCTAACGCTAACCCTTACCCCAACCACAATCCCAACCCTAACCCCAAACCGAATCCCAACCATAACCCCAACCCAACCCTAACCCCAACCTCAACCCTAACCCTAAAACTAACCATATCCCTAACCCCTTCCCCCTAACCCTAACTCTAACCCCTACCCCTAACCCTAACTCTAACCCTAACTCCTAAACCTAACCCTATCTCTAACCCTAACACTAATCCTAACGCTAAAGCTAACCCCAATGCTAACCCTAACCGTAAACCCTGACCCTGACCTGACCTAAACCTATCCCTAAACCTATCACTAACCCTAACCATAATGCTAACCCCAAACCCCTAACCCTAACCCTATCCCTAATCCTAAAAACTAACCCTAACCCTAACCCTAACCCTAAACCCTAACCCTAATCCTAACCGCTAAACTTATCCCTAACCCTAACCAAAACGACTAACCCTAAACCTAACCCTAAACCAAACCCTAACCCCAACACTAATCCTAAGCCTAACACCAACCCTAAGCCTAACACTAACCCCAACCCTATCCCTAACCCCAACCACAACCCTAACTGTAACCCCAACCCTAACCCTAACCCTAACCCCATCCCTAACCAGAACCACAATCCCAATCATAAACCCAAACGCAATTGCAACCCTAACACCAACCCCAACCCCAACCCTAACCCCTAACCCTCACCCTAATCCCGAACCCTAATCCCAATCCTAACTGCTAACTCTAACCCTAACACTAACCCTAACACCTAAACCTAAGCCTAAACCTAACCCTAACGCTAACCCTAACGCTAACGCTAACCCTAATGCTAACCCTAACCCTAAACCCTGACCCTGACCCTGACCCTAACCATAACCCTAACCCTAACCCAACACTAACCTTAACCTAATGCTAACCTAAATCCTAATCCTAATCCCTAACCCTAACCCTAAACCCTAACCGTAACCCCTAGTTCTAACCCTAACCCTAACCAAAACCCTTAACCCTAACCATAACCGTAACCCTAAACCCTAAAACCTAATACTATCCCTAACCATAACCCTAACGCTACAATAACCCAAAATCCTAACCCTAACCCTAACCCTAATGCCAACCCTAACCCTAAACCCAACCTAACCCTAACCCCAAACCTAACTCTAAATTAACCCTAACCCCTAAACTTAACCCCTAACCCTCACCCTAAAACTAACCCCTAACGCTAACCCTAACCCCAACCCTAAACCTAACCTTAACCCTAAACCTAACCCCAACACCAACCCTAAACCCAATCCCAACCCCTAACCCCACCCCACACTAACCCTAACATAACCCTAACACTAACCCTAACCCCTCACCCTAAACCTAACCCTAATTCTAAACCCTAATGCTAACCCTAACCCTAAACCTAATGCTAACGCTAACCCTAACACTAAACCTAACCCTAAACCCTGACACTAACTCTGACCCTGACCGTGACCCTGACCCTAACCCTAACCCTAACGCTAAACCTAACCCTATTCCCTGACCCTGACTCTGACCCTGACCCTGACCTGACCCAAACCCTAACCCTAACACTAACACTAAACCCCAACCCTAAACTTAACCATAACCCTAACCGTTACCTAAACCTAACCTAACCCTAACCCTAAACCTAACCTTAACCCTCAACCTAAACCGAACCCCAACCCTAAACCCAACCGCAACCCTAACCCCAAGCCAACCCTAACCCTAGCATAACCCTAACACTAACCCCAACCCCTAACTCTAAACCTAACCCTAACCCTAACCCCTAACGCTAACCCTAACCCCTAACGCTAACCCTAACCTGGACCTTAACACGAATGCTAACTCTAACGCTAAACTTAACCCTAAACCCTGGCCCTGACTCTGACCCTGACTCTGACCTTAACCCTAAATCTTAACACTAACCCTAAGACTAACCCTAACCCTAAACCCTAATCCTAACCCTAAACCTAAACCTAAACACTAACCCTAAAGCTAAATCAAACCCTAACCCTACTTAACCTTAACCCCAACCCTAACCCCAACCACAATCTCAACCCCTAACCCTAACTCTAAACCTAACCCCAACCCTAACCGTAACGCCGAACCCCAACACTAACCCCAACCGCAATCCCAACCCTAACCCCAATCCCAACCCCAACCTTAACCCTAATCCTAACCCTAACACTAACCCCCTAACCCTAACACTAACCTAACACTAACCCTAAACCTAACCTAACCCTAATCCTAACCCTAACACTAACCCCTAACCCTAAACCGTAACCCTAACGCTAACCCTAACGCAAACACTAACCCTAACCCTAATCCTAAACCTAACCCATAACCTAACCCTAACCCCAACTCCTAACACTAAGAGTAACCCTAACCCTTACCCTAATCCTAACCTAACCCTAAACCATAACTGTAAACCCTAACCCTAAAGCTAACCCTGCCCTATCCTTAACCCTAAACATAATGCTAAACCTTACCCTAACCCTAGCCCTAGCCGTAGCCCTAGCCCTAGCACTAGCCCTAGCCCCAACCCTAGCCATAGCCCTAACCCTAAGCCTAACCCCAACCCTAACCCCACCTCAACCGTAACCCTAACACTACCCCAAACCTAAACTTAACCCTAACCCCAACCCTAGCCCTAGCCTTACCCCTTTTCCTAACCCTATCCTTAGCCCTAAACCTAAACCTAACCATAACCATAAACCCTAAACCTTAACCTTAATGCTAAACCTAACACTAACCCAACCCTAATACTAACCCTAAACCTAACCCCAACCCATACCCCTTCCCCTACCCCTACCACTACCCCTACCCATAATCTTAAACCCTAACCGTAACCTGAACCACTAACGCTAAACCTAACCCTAAATCTAAACCTCTTCTTGCCCCAAACTAACAGTAACGCTAACCCCAACCCCAACCCCAACCCCAACCCTAACCCTAACCGTGCCCTAACTCCAAACCCAACCCTAACCCGAACCCTAACTCTAGCCCTATCCCTAGCCCTAGCTCTGATCCTAACCGTAACCCTAGCCCTAACCCTAAACCCTAATCCTAACCTTTACCCTAGCCCTAGCCCTAACCCGAGCACCAGCCCTAGCCCTAACCCGATCCCTAGCCCTAATCCTAAACCTAACCCCTAACCCTAACCCTAAACCCTAAACCCCTAACCTAACCCAACCCAACCCTAAAGATAACCGAAACCCAAACCCAAACCCCTACCAAACCGCTGCCTCTAACCCCTAACACTAACCTTAACCCTAACCCTAACATTAGCCCTAGCACTAGCCATAGCCCTAACCCTATCCCTAGCCCTAACCCTAAACCTAACCATAAACCCTAAACCCAAACCCTAACCCTAACCCAAAGCTAACCTAACCCTAACCCTAAGACATACACCTTCCCCTACTCCTACCCCTACCCCTACCCGTAACCCTCACCGCTAATCCTAACCCTAACCCCTAATCCTAACCCTAACCCTAGCCCTATCCCTAGCCCTAACCCTATCCCTAGCCCTAACCCTAACCCTAAACCTAATCCCTAAACCCTAAAAGCTACCAGTAACCCTAACCCTACCCCCTAAACCTACACTAACGCTAAATCCTAAACCTAAACCTAACACTAACCCTAAACTCTAACCCTAAACTCTAACCCCAACAATAGACCTAGCACTAGCCCTTGCCCTAAAACTAACCCTAGCCCTAACCCTAACCCTAAACCATAAACCCTAACCCTAACCCTAAAACTAGACCTAACCCTAAACCTAACACTAACACTAACCCTAATCCCAAACATAACCCTAACCCTAACCTCAACCCCTAACCCAACCCTAACTCTAACACTAACATTAACCTCAACCCCTAATCCTACCCTTTCCCCTAACCTTAACCCTAACCCCAGACCTAGACCTATCCTTAGACATAGCCCTAGCTTTAAATCCTAGCCCTAGCACTAGCCCCAAACCTAAACCTAACCCTAACCCAACCCTAACCCTAACCCTAACACTACCCTCAACCCCTAATCCTACTCATACCCTTACCCCTACCCCTATACCTAACCTCAACTCTAACCCTAACCCTACCTAAACATAACCCTATTCTAACCTTAACCCTAAATCTAAACCTCTTTAAGCCTAACCCTAACAGTAACGCTAAAACTAACCCTTACCCTAGCCCTAACCGAAACCCTAATCATGAACCTACCTAACCCTAACCCTAAACCTAACACTATCTGCAAACCTAACAAAAACACTAACCCTAAACCTAAACCTAAATCTAAATCTAAACTAATCTTAACTCTAACCTAATCAATAACACTAACACTAACCTAAATCCTAACCTAACCCTAACCTAAACACGAACCCTAAACCTTAACTTTGCCCTAGCCGTAGCCCTAGCCCTAGCACTAGTGCTGTCCCTAAACCTAGCCCTAAGGGGTTTGGGTTAGGGTTAGGGTTAGGGGTTAGGGTTAGGGTTAGGGATAGGGTTTAGGGTTAGCCTTAGAGTTAGGGTTAGTGTTAGTGTTAGGGTTAGGATCAGGGTAGGGTCAGGGTTTAGGGTTAGGTTTAGCATTAGGGTTACCGTTAGCGTTAGGGATAGTGTTAGGGTTAGGCTTAGGCTTAGGGTTAGGGGTTAGGGTTAGTGTTAGGGTTAGGGTTAGGGTTAGGGTTTGGGTTAGGGTTAGGGTTAGGGATTATGGTTAGGGTTAGGGTTAGTGTTGCGGTTGGGGTGAGGGTTGGGGTTGGGTTAGGGTTGGGGTTGGGGTTAGGGTTGGGATTACGGTTGGGTTTAGGGTTGGGATTGTGGTTCTGGTTAGGGTTGGGGTTGGGGTTAGGGATAGGGTTGGGGTTAGGGTTGGAGTTAGGTTTGGGGTTAGGGTTAAGGTTAGGGTTAGGGTTGGGGTTAGGTTAGGGTTGGGGTTGGGGTTGGGTTTAGGGTTAGGGTTGCGGTTGGGGTTAGGGTTAGTGTTAGGGTTTGGTTTAGGGGTTATGGTTATGGTTAGTGGTTTTGGTTAGGATTAGGGATAGTGTTAGCGGTTAGGGTTAGGGTTAGGGTTTAGGGTTAGGGTTGGGGTTAGAGTTAGGGTTGGGGTTAGGGTTAGGGTTAGGGTTAGGGTTTGGTTTAGGAATGGTTATGGTTAGGGTTAGGGTTTGGTTTAGGGTTAGGGTTAGGGTTAGGGTTTGGTTTAGGGTTAGGGTTAGGGTTAGGGGTTTGTTTAGGGTTAGGGATAGTGTTAGCCGTTAGGGTTAGGGTTAGGGTTAGGCTTTAGGGTTAGGGTTAGGGTTAGGGTTTAGGATTAGGGTTAGTGTTAGGGTTACAGTTTAGGGTTAGCGTTACGATTAGGATTTTGATAGGGTTAGGGTTAGGGTTAGGGTCAGTCTCAGGGTTTAGGGTTAGGCTTAGCATTAGGGTTAGTGTTAGGGGTTAGGGTTAGGGGTTAGGATTTAGTGTTATTGTAGGGTTAGGGTTATGGTTAGGGTTAGTGTTAGGGTTTAGTGTTTAGGGTTAGGGTTAGGGTTAGGATTAGGGCTTTTGTTTAGCGTTAGGGTTAGGGTTAGGGGTTAGGGTTAGGGTTTCGGTTAGGGTTTAGGGGTTAGGGTTAGGGTTAGGGTTAGTGTTAGTGTTAGTGTTAGGGTTAGGGTTAGGGAATAGGGTTTGGTTTGTGTTAGGGTTAAGGTTAGGGTTAGGGATTAGTGTTAGGTTTAATGTTGAGGTTTAGGGTTGGGGAAAGAGTTTAGGCTTAGGATATGTGTTAGGGTTAATGTTAGGGTTAGGGTTAGAGTTAGGCTTAGGGCAAGGTTTAGGTTAGTTTTAGAGTAGGGTTGGCGTGTGGGTTAGGTTTAGGGTTAAGGTTAGTGTTACTCTTAGGTTTATTGTTATAGAGGTTTATGTTTGGGGCTATGGTTAGAATAGGTTTAGGGCTAGGGGTAGGGGTAGGTTTAGGGGTTGTGGTTAGTGTTAGGGTAATGATTAGTGTTAGGGGTTGCGTTACGCTTAGGTAAGGGTTAGTGTTTAGTGTTAGGGTTGGGGTTAGGGTTAGGGTTATGGTTGAGGCTTTAGGGATAGTGTAATTGTTATGGGTAGGGTTAGTGATGCAGGTAGGTTTAGGGGTTCTGGTTAGGGTTAGCGATAAGTCTACGGTTGGGTTAGTGGTAGGGGTAGAGATAGGTTTAGGGTTAGGTTTAGACGAGTTAGCGTTAGGGTTAGGGTTAGGAGCTTTGGTTAGGATAAGGGTTAGTGTTAGGGTTAGGGGTTAGGGTTAGGGTTAGGGTTAGATTTAGGGTTATAGTTAGGTTAGGGTTAGGGTTAAGGGTTAGGGATAGTGTTAGCGTTAGGGTTAGCGTTAGGGTCACAGTCAGGGTCAGGGTCAGAATCAGGGTCAGGTTTTAGGGTTAGGTTTAGCGTTAGGGTTAGGGTTAGGGTTAGGATTAGCTTAGTGGTTAGTGTTAGAGTTTGGTTAGGGTTAGGGGTTAGGGTAAGTGTTAGGGTTAGTTTAGGGTTAGGGGTGGGGTTAGGGTTAGGGTTGGGGTTAGGGTTGGTGTTGGGGTTAGGTTTAGGATAGGATTAGGATTTGGGGTTATTGCAGGGTTAGGGTTATGGTTAGGGTTAGTGTTAGGTTTTAGGTTTTAAGGCTAGGGTTAGGGTTAGGGTTAGGGTTAGGGAGTAGGGTTTAGGGTTAGCCTTAGGGTTAGGGTTAGTGTTAGTGTTAGGGTTAGGATCAGGGGTAGGGTCAGGGTTTAGGGTTAGGGGTTAGCATTAGGGTTACCGTTAGCGTTAGGGATAGTGTTAGGGTTAGGGTGAGGCTTAGGGTTAGGGGTTAGGGTTAGTGTTAGGGTTAGGGTTAGGGGGTTAGGTTTTGGGTTAGGGGTTAGGGTTAGGGATTAGGGTTTAGGGTTAGGGTTAGTGTTGGGGTTGGGGTGAGGGTTGGGGTTGGGTTAGGGTTGGGGTTGGTGTTAGGGTTGGGATTGCGGTTGGGTTTAGGGTTGGGATTGTGGTTCTGGTTAGGGTTGGGGTTGGGGTTAGGGATAGGGTTGGGGTTAGGGTTGGAGTTAGGTTTGGGGTTAGGGTTAAGGTTAGGGTTAGGGTTGGGGTTAGGGTTAGGGTTGGGGTTGGGGTTAGGGTTAGTGTTAGGGTTTGGTTTAGGGTTACGGTTATGGTTAGTGGTTTTGGTTAGGATTAGGGATAGTGTTGGCGGTTAGGGTTAGGGTTAGGGTTAGGGTTAGGTTTGGGGTTAGAATTAGGGTTGGGGTTGGGGTTAGGGTTAGGGTTAGGGGTTTGGTTTAGGGTAATGGTTATGGTTAGGGTTAGGGTTTGGTTTAGGGTTATGGTTAGGGGTTAGGAGGGTTTGGTTTAGGGTTTGGTTTGGGGTTAGGGTTAGGATTAGGTTTAGGGTTAGGGTTAGGATTAGGTTTAGGGTTTGGTTTAGGTTTGGGTTAGGGTTTGGTTTAGGGTTAGGGTTAGGATTAGGTTTAGGGTTTGGTTTAGGGTTAGGGTTAGGGTTAGGGTTAGGGTTTGGTTTATGGTTAGGGTTAGGATTAGGGTTAGGGGTTTGGTTAGGGTTAGGGATAGGTTTAGCGGTTATGGTTAGTGTTAGGGTTAGGGTTTAGGGTCAGGGGTTAGGGTTAGCTTTAGGTTTAGGGTTTAGGATTAGGGTTATGGTTAGTGTTTGGGTTTAGGGTAAACTTTAAGGTGAGGTTTAGTGTTGGGGTTAGGGTTAGGTTTAGTGTCAGGGTCAGGGTCAGGGTTTAGGGTTAGGGTTAGCGTTAGGGTTGGTTTTATCGTTAGAGTTAGTGTTAGGGTAAGGGTTAGGGTTAGGTTCAGGGGTTAGGATTAGTGTTAGGGTTAGGGTTAAGCGTTAGGTTTAGGGTTAGGTGTTAGGGATAGGGTTAGGGTCAGGGTTAGGGTAGGGTTGGGGTTGGTGTTAGTGTTGGGTTTGGAGTTGGGGTTAGGGTAGGTTTTGGGGCTAGGGTTAGTGTTGTGATTGGTTTTAGGGTTAGGGTTGGTGTTAGGGTTAGGGGTTAGGGTAAGTGTTAGGGTTAATTTAGTGGTAGGGTTGGGGGTTAGATTTACGGATGTGGTTAGTTTGCGGTTTAGGTTTAGGATAGGGTTAGGATTTAGGGTTATGTAGGGTTAGGGTTATGGTTAGGGTTTGTGTTAGGTTTTAGGGTTTAGGGTTAGGGTTAGGGGTTTTGGTGAGGGTTAGGATTAGGGGTTAGGTTTATGGTTTTGGTTAGGATTTAGGGTTAGCATTAGGGCTGGGTTTAGGGCTAGTGTTAGGGTTAGGGTTAGGGTTGGGGTTAGGGTTAGGTTAGGGTTAGTGTTACTCTTAGGTTTTTAGTTAGAAGAGGTTTAGTTTTAAGTTTAGGGTTAGGGTTAGGGGTTAGGGTTAGTGTGAGGGTTAGGGTTGGGGTTGGGGTTAGGGTTTGGGGTTGGGATTAGGGTTGGGGTTGGGATTAGGGTTAGCGTTACTCTTAGGTTTTTGGTTAGAAGAGGTTTAGGTTTAGGGTTAGGGTTAGGGGTTTTGGTTAGGGTTAGGGTTAGGTTTAGGGGTTAGGTTTAGGGGTTTGAGTTAGGGTTTAGGGTTAGCCTTAGCGTTAGTGTTAGCGTTAGGGTTAGGGTTAGGGTTAGGATTAGGGTCAGTGTCAGGGTCAGAGTTTTGGGTTAGGGTTAGCATTAGGGTTAACGTTAGCATTAGGGATAGCGTTAGGGTTAGGGTTAAACTTAGGGTTAGGTGTTAGGGTTAGTGTTAGGGGTAGGGTTAGGGGGTTATGGTTAGGTTTAGGGGTACGGGTTAGGGTTAGGGTTAGGATTAGGGGTTAGGTTCAGGGTTATGGTTTAGGGTTAGGCTTAGGGTTAGTGGTTAGGATTAGGTTTAGGCTAGGGTTGGGTTAGGGGTTATGGTTAGGGTTAGGGTTGGGGTTAGGGTTAGGGTTTGGTTAGGGTTAGCGTTACTCTTAGGTTTTGGGTTAGAAGAGATTTAGGTGTAAGGTTAGGGTTAGGGGTTAGAGTTAGTGTTAGGGTTAGGGTTGGGGTTGGGGTTAGGGTTGGCTTTGGGGTTAGGGTTGGGATTGGGGTTGGGGTAGTGTTGGGATTGTGGTTGCGGTTAGGGTTTGGGTTGAGGTTAGGGTTAGGGTTGGGGTTAGGTTTAGGGTTAGGATTAGGGTTGTGGTTAGGGTTTAGGATTAGGGTTGGTGTTAGGTTTAGTGTTTAGGGTAGGGTTAGTGTTAGGGTTATGGTTTAGGGTTAGCTTTATGGTTAGGGTTAGTGTTAGGGTTAGGGTTAGGGGTTAGCGTTAGGGTTAGGGGTTAGATATATGGTTAGGTTTATGGTTAGAATTGGGGTTGGGGTTAAGAATGGGGTTGGGGTTAGGGTTGAGACTGGGGTTGGGGTTAGGGTTGGGATTGGGGTTATGGTTAGGGTTGGCTTTGGGGTTAGGGTTAATTTGGGGTTAGGGTTAGGGTTGGGGTTAGGGTTAGGGTCGGGTTGGGTTAATTTTAGGGTTGGGGTTAGGTTAGGTTAGGGTTTTGGTTAGGGTTAGGTTAGGGTTAGGGTTAGGTTTAGGGTTTGGGTTAGGGTTGGGGTTAGGGGGTTAGTGTTAATGTTAGGGTTAGATTTGGGTTAGGGGACAGGGTATGGTTTAGGTTAGGTTAGTATTAGGGTTAGCGTTAGGGTTAGGGTTAGGTTAGGGGTAAGGTGAGGGTTAGGTTAGAATTGGGTTATGGGTTAGTGTTAGGATTGGGTGGGTAGGGTTAGGGTTAGGGTTAGGTTAGGGTTAGGGTTTAGGTTAGGGGGTTGGTGGTTAGGACTGGTTTAGGTTAGGGTTGGGTTGGGGTAGTTAGTTAGGGGTTGGGGTTAGGTTTAGGGGGGGGTTGGGGTTAGGGTTAGGGTTAGGGTTAGGATTACTCTTAGGTTGGGTTTTAGGGTTAGGTTAGGGTTAGGGTTAGGGTTAGGGTTAGGGTTGGGGTTAGTGTTACGGTTAGGGTTAGGCTTCGGGTTGGGGTTAGGGTTGGGATTGGGGTTGGGGTTAGGGTTGGGATTGGGGTTGGGGTTAGGGTTGGATTGTGGTTGGGGTTAGGGTTTGGATTGGGGTTAGGGATGGTTTGGGGTTAGGGTTAAGGTTAGGTTTAGGGTTGGGGAGGTTTAAGGTTGGGGTTGGTGTTAAGGTTAGGGTTGGGTTTGAGGTTAGGGTTGGTTAGGGTTAGGGTTGGGGTTAGGTTTTGGTTTTGGGTTAGGGTTAGGATTAGGGATATGATCTGGTTTAAGGTTAGGGTTAGGTTTAGGGTTAGGGATTGGTTTAGGTTGGGTTATGGGTTTGGTTAGGGTTAGGGATAGGGTTAGCGGTTAGGTTTAGGGTTAGGGTTAGGGTTTAGGGTCAGGGTTAGAGTTAGCTTTAGGGTTAGGATTTAGGATTAGGGTTAGGGTTAGGGTTAGGGTTTAGGGTAAACTTTACGGTTAGGTTTACTGTTAGGGTTAGGGTTAGGTTTAGGGTCAGGGTCAGGGTCAGGGTTTAAGGGTAAGGTTAGCGTTAGGGTTAGCTTTAGCAATAGAGTTAGCATTAGGGTAAGGATTAGGGTTAAGTTTAGGGGTTAGTGTTACTGTTAGGGTTAGGGTTAAAGGTTAGGGTTAGGGTTAGGGTTAGGAGTTAGGGATAGGGTTAGGGTTAGGTTTAGGGGTTGGGTTGTGGTTAGGGTTGGGGTTGGGATTATGGTTGGAATTGGTGTTGGGGTTAGGGTTAGGATTGGGATTGGTGTTACGGTTACGGTTAGTGTTAGGGTTATGGGTTAGGGTAAGTGTTAGGGTTAATTTAGTGTTAGGATTGGGGTTAGGGTTAGGGTTGGGGTTAGGGCGGGGATTAGGGTTAAGATAGGTGTAGGATTTAGGGTTATGTAGGGTTAGGGATATGGTTAGGGTTAGTGTTAGGTTTTAGAGTTTAATGTTAGGGTTAGGCGTTTTGGTTAGGGTTAGGATTAGGGTTAGTGGTTAGGTTTAGGTTTTGGGTTAGGGTTTACGGTTAGCGTTAGGGTTAGGGTTAGGGTTAGGGTTAGGGTTAGTGGTCGGGTTAGGTTTAGGGTTGGGGTTAGGGTTAGGGTTAGGGTTAGGGTTAGTGTTAGTGTTAGGGGTTTGGTTAGGGTTAGGGATAGGATTAGCGATTAGGGTTAGAGTTTAGGGTCAGGGTTAGGGTTAGCTTTAGGGTTAGGGTGAGTGTTTGGGTTTAGGGTAAACTTTACGGTTGGGTTTAGTGTTAGGGTTAGGGTTAGGTTTAGGCTCAGGGTCAGGGTCAGGGTTTAGGGTTAGGGTTAGAGCTAGGGTTAGTTTTAGCGTTAGGTTAAGCGTTAGAGTAAGGGATAGGGTTAGGTTTAGGGGTTAGGGTTAGTGTTAGAGTTAGGATTAAGGTTTAGGGTTAGGGTTAGGGTTGGGGTTTAGTATTAGGGTTAGGGTTAGTGTTGGGGTTATGGTTCAGGGGTTAGGGTTAGGGGTTTTGGATAGGGTTAGGGTTAGGGTTAGGGGTTAGGTTTAGGGTTTGTGTTAGGATTTAGGGTTAGCTTTAGGGTTAGGTTAGGGTTTAGTGTTAGTGTTAGGGTTAGGGTTGGGTTTAAGGTTAGGGTTAGAGTTAGGGTTAGCGTTACTCTTAGGTTTTGGGTTAGAAGAGGTTTAGCTTTAAGGTTAGGGTTAGGTTTAGGGGTTAGGGTTAGTGTTAGGGTTGGTGTTTGGGTTGGGGTTAGGGTTGGGGTAGGGTTAGGGTTGGATTTAGGTTTGGGGTAGTGTTGGGATTGTGGTTGGGGGTTAGGGTTTGGGTTGGGGTTAGGGTTAGGGTTCCGGTTAGGTTTAGGGTTAGGGTTAGGGTTGCGGTTAGGGTTAGGGTTATGGTGTAGGGTTAGCTTTACGGTTAGGGTTAGTGTTAGTGTTAGGGTTAGGGGGTTAGCATTAGGATTAGGGGTTAGGGATATGATTAGGGTTATGGTTGGGGTTGGGGTTTGGGTTAGGGTTGGGATTGGGGTTGGGGTTAGGGTCTGGTTTGGGGTTCGGTGGGTTAGTGTTGGGTTGGGGTTAGAGTTAGGGTTGGGGTTAGGGTTAGGGTCGGGGATGGGTTAATTTTAGGGTTGGTGTTAGGGTTAGGGTTAGGGTTGGGGTTAGGGTTAGGGTTAGTGTTAGGATTACCGTTACTCTTAGGTTTTGGGTTAGAAGAGGTTTAGGGTTAGGGTTAGGGTTAGGGTTAGGGGTTAGGGTTCACGGTTACGGTTAGGTTTCGGTTTGGGGTTAGGCTTGGGGTTGGGGTTAGTGTTGGGATTTGGGTTGGGTTTAGGGTTGGGATTGTGGTTGGGGTTAGGGTTAGGTTTGTGGTTAGGCTTACGGTTAGGTTTAGGGTTTGGGTTAGGTTTAGGGTTGGGTTTGGTGTTAGGTTTAGGGATGTGTTTAGGGTGAGGGTTAGGGTTGGTGTTAAGGTTTGGGTTAGTGTTAGGTTTAGGGTTTAGGGTTAGGGTCAGTGTTAGGTTTAGTGGTTAGTGTTAAGATTAGTGTTAGTATTAGTGGTTAGGGTTAAGTTTAGGGGTTAGTTTAGGGGTTTTCGCTAGGGTTAGGGTTAGGGTTAGGGTTAGGGTTAGGGTTGGTGTGTTTTAGGATTAGGTTTAATGTTTAGTTTAGGGTTAGGATTAGTGTTTAGGGTTTCGGGATAGGGTTAGGGTTGCGTTAGGGTTAGAGTTATAGCTTACGTTTAGGGTTAGTGTTAGAGTTCACGGTTTAGGTTTAGGATTAAGGTTAAAGTTAGGGTTGGGTTTGGGGTTGGGTTAGCATTATGGTTAGTGTTAGGGCTAGGGCTAGGGATATGGTTAGGGCTGGGGCTGGGGCTTGGGCTAGGGCTAGGGTTACAGTTAGGGTTAGGGATAGAGTTAGGGTAAGTGTTACGGTTGGATTTGGTTTAGGGTTAGTGTTTGGGTTTAGAGTTATGGTTAGTGTTAGGATTTAGGTTTAGGTTTAGGTTTAGGGTTAGGGTTAGGGTTAGATGTAAGGTTAGGGGTTGTGGTTAGTGTTAGTTTTGGGATAGGGTTAGGTTTGGGTTAGTGTTAGGGTTAGGGATAGTGTTTAGTGTTAGGGTTAGAATTAGGATTAGGGTTTAGGGTTTAGGGATAGGGTTAGCTTTAATGTTAGGGTTAATGTTAGGAGTAGGGGTAGGGATAAGGATGGTGGTTAAAGTTAGGATTATTGTTAAGGTTAGGGATGTGTTAGGGTTGGGGTAAGGGTACGTAGATGGGTAGTACTAGGTTTAGGGTTAGGGTTAGACGAGTTAGGGTTAAGATTAGGGTTAGGGTTACGGTTAGGGTTAGGGTTAGTGTTATGGGTAAGGTTTTGGGGTAGAGTTTGGGTTAGTGTTCGGGTTTAAGGTTAGGGTGAGCGTTTGAGTTAGGGTTAGGTGTTAGGTCTATGGTTAGGTGTTAGGGTTAGGGATAGGGGTAGAGGTATGGGTAGGGGCATTGGTTGGGATTAGGGATAGGGTTAGGGTTAGTGTTAGGGTTAGTGTTAGGGCTTGGCATGGGTTTGGGGCTAGAGCTAGGGCTGGGGTTAGGGGTTATGGTTAGGGTTTAGGGTTAAGGTTAGGGATAGGATTAGGGTTAGGGTTTAGGGTAGTGTTGGGGGTTGGGGTTAAGGTTAGAATCAGGTTTGGGATAAGGTTAGGGTTAGGGTTAGGGTTAGGGTTTAGAGTTTAGGGGTAGGGTTATGGATAGGGTTAGTGCTAGGGTTGGGTCTAGGGCTGGGGGTTAGGGCTGGGCTAGGACTAGGGTTAGGGTAAGGGCTGGGCGAGTATTAAGGTTAGAGTTAGGGGTAGGGGTAGGGTTGGGTTAGGGTTAAGGTTAGGGTTGGGGGTAGGGGTAGGGTTGGGTTAGGTTTAGGGGTAGGGGTAGGGGTAGCGGTAGGGTTAAAGTTATGTGTGGGTTGGGGTTAGGGTTAGGGTTAGGATTAGGGTTAGGGATGGGTTAGGGTTAGGGTAAGGGTTAGGGTTAGTGTTAAGGGTTAGGGTTAGGGTTAGGGTTTGGTTTAAGGTTAGGGTTAGGTTTAGGGTTAGGGTTAGCGTTACTCTTAGTTTTAGGGTGAGAAGAGGTTTAGGGTTAGGGTTAGGCTTAGGATTAGGGTTAGGGGTTTTGGTTAGGGTTAGGGTTAGGGGTAAGGGTTAGGGTTAGGGTTACGGTCAGGGGTCAGGGTCAGGGGTCAGACTCAGGGTCTGGGTTTAGGGGTTAGGTTTAGCGTTAGGGTTAGCGTTAGAGATAGTGTTAGGATTAGCTTTAGGGGTTAGGGTTAGGGTTAGGTTTAGGTTAGGGTTAGGGTTAGGGTTAGGGTTGGAGTTAGGGTTAGGGTTGTGGTTAGGGTTAGGTTTAGGGTTAGGAGTTTTGGTCAGGTTTAGGGTTAGGGTTAGGTGTTAGGTTTAGGGTTAGGGTTAGGGTTAGGGTTAGTGTTAGGTTTAAAGTTAGGGTTAGCGTTTGAGTTAGGGTTAGGTATTAGATTTATGGTTAGGTGTTAGGGATAGGGATAGGGTTAGAGGTAGGGTTAGGGGCATTGGTTGGGGTTAGGGATAGTTTTAGTGTTTTGTTAGGGTTAGGGTTTAGGGTTTACGGTTAGGGTTAGTGTTAGGGTTAGTGTTAGGGCTGGTGAAAGGGTTAGGGCTATGGCTAGGGCTAGGGTTAGGATTATGGTTAGGGTTTAGGGTTAAGGTTAGGGTTAGGATTAGGGTTAGGATTTGGGGTTAGTGTTAGTGGTTGGGGTAGGGTTAGGGTCAGGGTTGAGATAAGGTTAGGGTTAGGGTTAGGGTTAAGGTTTAGAGTTTAGGTGTGGGGTTATGGTTAGGGTTAGTGCAAGGGTTAGGTCTAGGGCTAGGGCTGGGGTTAGGGCTGGGCTACGGCTGGGGTTAGGGTTAAGGTTGGGTGAGTTTTAGATTTAGCGTTAGGAGTAGGGGTAGGGTTGGATTAAGGTTAAGGTTAGAGTTAGGAGTAGGGGTAGGGTTGGGTTAGGTTTCGGGTTAGGGGGTAGGGTTAGCGGTAGGGTTAAATGTATGTGTGGGTTAGGGGTAGGGTTAGGGTTAGGGTTGAGTTAGGTTTAGGGTTCGGGTTAGGGTTAGGGTTAGGGTTAGGGGTTAGGGTTAGGGTTACGGTTAGGGGTTAAGGTTAGGGTTAGGGTTTGGTTTAGGGTTAGGGCTAGTGTTAGGGTCAGCGTTACTCTAAGATTTAGGGTTAAAAGAGGTTTAGGGTTAGGTTAAGAGTTAGGGTTAGGGTCAGGGTCATGGTCAGATTCAGGGTCAGAGTCAGGGTCAAGGTTTGGGGTTAGGTTGAGCGTTAGGTTTAGCGTTAGGGTTACAGTTAGGGTTAGGGTTAGCGTTAGGTGTTAGTGTTAGGATTAGGGTTAGGGTTAGGCTTAGGGATAGTGTTAGGGTTATGATTCGGGCTAGGGATAGGTTTAGAATTAGGTCTAGTCCTATGGCTAGGGATAGGGCTAGGACTACGGCTAGGATTAGGGTTAGTGTTTAGTGTTATGGTTAAGGAGAGAGTTAAGGGTAGGGATAGGTTTGGGGGTTAGGGTTAGGGTAAGGATTGGGGTAAGGGTTAAGGTTAGGGTTGGTGTTAGTGTTAGGGATAGCGTTAGGGTTAAGGTTAAGGTTAGGGTTAGAGTTAGGGATGGGTTTGGTTTAGGGTTAGGTTTAGGGTTAGGCTTAGGGTTAGGGTTTAGGGTTAGGGTTAGTGTTAGGGTTAGGGTTAGGGTCAGGGGTCAGGTACAGGGTCAGAGTCAGGGTCAGGGTTTAGGGTTAGGTTGAGCGTTAGGGTTAGCGTTAGGGTTAGAGTTAGGTTTAGGGTTAGCGTTAGGGGTTAGGGTTAGGGTTAGAGTTAGGATTAGGTTTAGAGGTTAGGGTTAGTGTTAGGGTTAGGTTGGGGTTAGGGTTGAGGTTAGGGTTAGGGTTGGGGTTAGGGTTAGTGTTAGACTTAGGATTTAGGGTTATTGAAGGGTTAGGGTTATGGTTAGGGTTAGTGTTAGACTTAGGATTTAGGGTTATTGAAGGGTTAGGGTTATGGTTAGGGTTAGTGTTACGTTTTAGGATTTAGGGTGAGGTTTGGGTTAAGGGTAGGGTTTTTGGTTAGGGTTAGGGTTAAGGTTAGGGTTAGGGTTAGGGTGAGGGGTTAGTATTAGGGTTAGGATTACAGTTAGGGTTAGGGTTTAGTGTTAGCATTAGGGTTAGGGTTAGGGTTAGGGGTTGGGTTTAGGGTTAGGGTTGGGGTTAGGGTTAGGGTTAGGGTTAGGGTTAGTTTTAGGGGTTAGGTTTAGGGTTTGTGTTAGGATTTAGGGTTAGCGTTAGCGTTAGGGTTAGTGTTAGGGTTAGGGTTTAGGGTTAGGGTTAGTGTTAAAGTTAGGGTTAGGATTAGGGTCAGGGTCAGGGTCAGCGTCAGGGTCAGAATCATGGTCAGGGTTTGGGGTTATGTTTAGCGTTAGGGTTAGCATTAGGATTAGAGTTAGGGTTAGCATTAGGGTTTAGTGTTAGGGTTAGGTTTAGGCTTAGGGTTCGTGGTTAGGGTTTGTGTTAGGGTTACGTTAGGGTTAGGGTTTGGGTTAGGTTTAGGGTTGAGGTTAGGGTTAGGGTTGGGGTTAGGGTTAGTGTTGGGGTTAGGGTTAGGTATAGTGTTAGGATTTAGCGTTATTGTAGGGTTAGGGTTATGGTTAGTGGTAGTGTTTTGTTTTAGGGTTTAGGGTTAGGGTTAGGGTTAGGGGTTTTGTTTAGGGTTAGGGGTTAGGGATAGTGTTAGGGTTAGGTGTTAGGATTAGGGTTAGGATTAGGGTTAGGGTTAGGGTTACTGTTATGGTTAGGGTTAGGGGTTAGGGATAGAATTAGGGGAAGGGTTAGGGTTGAGGTTGTGGTTAGGTTTCGGTTTGGGGTTAGGGTTGGGATTGGGGTTGGGTTTAGGCTTAGGATTGTGGTTGGGGTTAGGGTTGGGGTGGGATTTGGGTTAGGGTTGGGGTTAGGGTTAGGGTTAAGGATTGGGTTAGGTTTACGTGTTATGGTTAGGGTTACGGTTTACGGTTAGAGTTGGGGTTAGGGTTAGGGTTAGGCTTAGGGTTAGGGGTTAGGGTCAGGGTTAGGGGTTTTGGTTAGGGTTAGGGTTAGGGTTTGGTTTAGGGTCAGGTTTAGGTTTACGGTTGGGGTTAGTGTTATGGTTATTGTTCAGGCTAGGGATAGGTTTAGGATTAGGGCTAGTGCTAGGGTTAGGGACAGGGCTAGGGCTAGGGCTAGGGTTAGGGTTAGTGTTTAGTGTTATGATTAGGGTTAGAGTTAAGGGTACGAATAGGCTTATGGGTTAGTGTTAGGGTTAGGGTTAGGGTTGGGGTTAGGGTTAGGGGTTAGGTTTAGGGTTAGGGTTAGGGTTAGGGTTTGGTTTAGGGTTAGGGTTTGTGTTAGGGTTAGGGTTAGGGTTAGGGTTAGGGATAGGGTTAGGGTTTGGTTTAGGGTTAGGGTTAGGTTTAGGGGTTTTCTTTAGGGTTAGGGATAGGGTTAGCGGTTAGGGTTAGGATTAGGATATAGAGTTAGTTAGGGTTAGGGTTAGTGTTTAGCGTTAGGGTTGGGTTTACGGTTAGGGTTAGGGTTAGGGTTTGGTTTAGGGTTAGGGTTTGTGTTAGGGTTAGGGTTAGGGATAGGGTTAGGGTTTGGTTTAGGGTTAGGGTTAGGTTTAGGGGTTTTCTTTAGGGTTAGGGATAGGGTTAGCGGTTAGTGTTAGGATTAGGATTTAGAGTTAGTTAGGGTTAGGGTTAGTGTTTAGCGTTAGGGTTATGGTTAGGGTTAGGGTTTAGGGTTAGTTAGGGTTAGGGTTAGTGTTTAGGGTTTGGGTTAGGGTTAGGGTTAGGGTTACAGTTTAGGGTAACGTTACATGTAGGGTTAGTGATAGGGTTAGGGTCAGGGTCAGGATCAGGGTCAGGGTTTAAGATTTAGTGTTAAGGTTAGCGTTAGTGTTAGCATTAGCGTTAGGGTTACCGTTAGGTTTAGGTTTAGGGTTAGGGTTAGTCGTTAGGGTTAGAGTTAGGGTTAGGGTTAGTGGTTAGCTTTAGTGTTAGGGTTAGGGGTTAGGGATAGGATTAGGGTAACGGATAGGGTTGAGGTTGGGGTTAGGTTTGGGGTTGGGGTTAGGGTTGGGATTGTTGTTGGGGTTAGGCTTAGGATTGTGGTTTGGGTTAGGGTTAGGGTTGGTGTTAGGGTTAGGGTTAGGGATAGGGTTAGGTTTAGGTATTAGGGTTAGGGTTACGGTTTAGGGTTAGAGTTAGGGTTAGGGTTAGTGTTAGGCTTAGGTTTAGGGGTCAGGGTTAGGGTTAGGGGTTTTGGTTAGGGTTTGGTTTAGGGTTAGGTTTAGGTTTAAGGTTAGGGTTAGTGTTATGTTTATGGTTCAGGCTAGGGATAGGTTTAGGATTAGGGCTAGTGCTAGGGTTAGGGATAGGGCTATGACTAGGGCTAGGGTTAGGCTTAGTGTTTAGTGTTATGGTTAGGGTTAGAGTTAATGGTAGGGATAGGCTTATGTGTTAGGGTTAGGGTAAGGGTTAGTGTTAGGGTTAGGGTTAGGGGTTAGGTTTAGGGTTAGGGTTAGGGTTTTTGTTAGGGTTAGGATTAGGGTTATGTTTTAGGGTTTAGTGATAGGGTTATGGTTATTGGTATGGGTAGTGTTGCAGGTAGGTTTAGGGGTTGTGGTTAGGGTTAGGGATAAGGTTACGGTTGGGTTAGGGGAGGGGTAGAGGTAGGCTTAGAGTTAGGTTTAGACGAGTTAGGGTTAGGGTTATGGTTAGCGGTTAGGTTAAGAAGTTAGGTTTAGGGTTAGGGTTTAGTGTTAGGACTAGGGTTTGATTTAGGGTTAGGTGTTAGTGTTAGATGTAGGTTAAGGGGCTATGGTTAGGGTTAGGGATAGGGTTATGGGTAGGGTTAAAGCCATGTGTGGGTTAGGTTTAGGATTAGGGTTATGGTTAGGGTTGGGTTAGGTTTAGGGTTAGGGTTCGGGTTGGGGTTACTGTTAGGGTTAGGGTTAGGGTTAGCGTTACCCTTAGGTTTTTGGTTAGAAGAGGTTTAGGTTTGGGTTAGGGTTGGTGTTAGGGTTAGGTTAAGGTTAGTGTTTAAGGTTAGCATTATGGTTAGGGTTAGTGTAAGGATAGGGTTAGGGTAACGGTTAGGGTTATGGGTTAGGGTTAGTGTTAGGGTTAGTTTACGGTTAGCGTTGGTTGATGGTTAGGGATGGGGTTAGGTTTGGGGTTAAGTTTAGGGTTAGGGATATGATTTAGGGTTATTGTATTGTTAGGGTTATGGTTAGGGTTAGTGTTAGGTTTTAGGTTTTAGGGTTAGGGTTAGGGTTAGGGATAGGATTAGGGTTTGGGTTGGGGTTTAGGGTTAGCATTAGAGTTAGGGTTAGTGTTAAGGTTAGGGTTAGGGTTAGGGTCGGGGTCAGGGTCAGGGTTTAGGTTTAGGGTTAGTGTTAGGGTTAGCATTAGTGTTAGGGCTAGCGTTAGGGTTAGGGTTAGGCTTAGGGTTAGGTGTTAGGGTTAGTGTTAGTCTTAGCGTTAGGGTTAGTGTTAGGGTTAGGTTTAAGGTTTAGTGTTAGTGTTAGGGTTAGGGGTAGGGGTTAGGGTTAGGGTTTGGGTTAGTAGTAAGGGTTAGGGTTAGGGTTAGGTGTTTGGATTATGTTTAGGGTTAGGGTTTAGGTTTAGGGTTAGGGTTAGGGTTGGGGTTAGGGTTAGGGTTAGGGTTAGGGTTTAGGGTTAGGATTAGTGTTAGAGTTGGTGTTTGGGTTAGAGTTGGGTTTGAGGTTAGGGTTGGGATTGGGTTTGGAGTAAAGTTGGGATTGTGGTTGGGGTTTTGGTGTGGGTTGGGGTTAGGGTTAGGGTTGGGGTTGGGGTTAGGGTTGTGGTTGGGTTTATGGTTGGGATTGGGGTTGGGGTAAGGTTGGGATTGTGGTTGGGGTTAGGGTGTGGGTTGGGGTTTAAGGTTAGGGTTGGTGTTAGGGTTAGGGTTTGAGTTAGGATTAAGGTTAGGGTTGGGGTAGGGTTAGGGTTGGCTTTGGGTTTAGGGTTATGTTTGGGGTTAGGGTTAGCGTTAGGGTTAGTGTTAGTGTTAGGGTTAGGTTTTGGTTTAGGGTTAGGGTTAGGGTTACGGTTAGGTTACGGTTTAAGGTTTGGTTTATGGTTAGAGTAAGCATTAAGGTTAGGGGTTTTAGTTAGAGTTAGGCATAGGTTTAGCAGTTAGGGTTAGGGTTAGGGTTGGGCTTAGGGTTTAGGGTCAGGGTTAGGGGTAGTGTTAGGGTTAGTGTTTAGGATTAGCATTAGGGTTAGGGTTAGGGTTTAGGGTAAACATTACGGTTAGGTTTAGTGTTAGGGTTAGGGTTAGGTTTAGAATCAGGGTTTAGTGTAAGGGTTAGTGCTAGGGTTAGCATTAGAGTTATGGTTACCGTTGGGTTTAGGGTTATGATTAGGTCTACGGGTAGTGTTAGTGTTATGGTTAGGATTAGGGGTTAGGGTTAGGGCTAGGGTTAGGGGTTTGGGATAGGGTTAGGTTTAGGTTTGGGGTTGTGGTTAGGGTTGGGGATGGGGTTAGGGTTGGGTTTGGGGTTGGGGTTACAGTTGGGTTTGGGTTTAGGTTTAGGGTTGTGGTTAGTGTTGGAGTAGGGTTTACGGTTAGGTTTAGGGGTTAAATTTAGGGTTACGGTTAGGCTTGGGGTTAGGGTTAGGGTTAGAGTTAGGGTTAACGTTCCTCTTAGGTTTTGATTTAGAAGACGTTTAGAGTTAGGGTTAGGGTTAGGATTAGGGTTGGGGTTGGGGTTAGGGTTGAGGTTGGGTTTAGGGTTGGGATTGGGGTTGGGGTTAGGGTTGGGATTGTTGTAGGGTTTAGTGTTTGGGTTGGTGTTAGGGTTAGGGTAAGGGTTAGGGTTAGTGTTGGGGTTAGGGTTATGGTTGGGGTTGGTGTTAGGGTTAGGGTTGGGATTGGGTTTAGGCTTAGGCTTGGTGTTAGGGTTAGGCTTAGGGTTAGTGTTAGGGTTTGGTTTAGGGTTAGGGTTAGAATTAGGATTAGGGTTTGGTTTAGGGTTAGGGTTAGTGTTAGGGTTAGGGTTTGGTTTAGGGTTAGGGTTAGGATTAGGGTTAAGGGTTTTTGTTAGGTTACGGATAGGGTTAGCGGTTAGGGTTAAGGTTAGGGTTTAGGGTCAGGGTTAGGGTTAGTGTTAGGGTTAGGGTTGGGGTTATGGTTGGGGTTGGCTTTAGGGTTAGTGTAGGGTAGGGTTAGGGGTTAGGGTTAGGGTTAGGGTTAGGGTTGGGGTTGGGGTAGGGTTAGGGTTTGGGGTTAGGTTTAGGTTTAGGTTTAGGGGTTAAGGTTAGAGTTAGGGTTTAGGGCTAAGTTTAGGGTTAGTGTTTAGGATTAGGGTTAGTGTTAGGGTTGGGATAGGGGTTACGGTTAGGGTTAGGGGTTAGAATTAGGGTTAGGTTTAAGGTTGGGTTAGGTTAGGGTTAGGGTTAGGTTTGGGGTTAGGGCTAGTGGTTAGGGTTAGCGTTAGGGTTAAAGTTGGGGTTTGGGTTAGGTTTAGGGTTGGCGTTAAGGTTGGGATTGGGGTTGGTGTTAGTGTTGAGGTAGGAGTTAGTGTTAGGGTTGGGGTAAGGTTTAGGTTTGGGGTAAGGGTTAGGGTTAGTGTTGGGGTTGGGTTTAGTGTTAGGGTTGGTGTTAGGGTTAAGGTTAAGGTTTAGTTTCGGGTTAGGGTTAGGGTTAGTGTAAGGGTTTGGTTTAAGGTTAGGTTTAGTTTTAGGGCTAGGGTTAGGTTTAGAGGTATGGTTTGGTTTATGGTTAGGGTTAGGGGTATTGGTTAGGGTTAGGTTTAGGGTTTAGGGTTAGGATTAAGGCTTAGGGTTAGGGTTAGGGATAGGGTTAGGGTTAGGGTTAGGTATAGGGTTAGCACTTAGGGTTAGGGTTAGGGTTAGGGTTTAGGATTAGGGTTTGGTTTAGGGTTAGTGTTAGGGTTTAGGGTTAGATTTACAGTTAGGGTTAGTGTTAGGGTTATGGTTAGGGTTGGGGTTAGGGTTAGGGTTGAGGTGGGGTTATGTTTAGGGTTGGGGTTGGGGTTACGGTTAGGGTTGGTGTTAGGGTTAGTGTTACTGTTTGGTTTAGGTTAGGGTTAGGGTTAGGGTTTGGTTTAAGTTTAGGTTTAGATTAGGGTAGGGTTAAGTTTAGAGTTATGGTTTGGTTAAAAGTTAGGTTTAGAGGTTTTGGTTAGGGTTAGATTTAGGGGTTAGGGTTAGGGTTAGGGGTTAGGATTAGGGCTTAGGGTTAGGGTTAGGGTTAGGGTTAGGGATAGGGTTAGGGTTAGGGTTAGAGGTTAGGGTTAGGGTTAGGGTTACTCTTAGGTTAGGGGTTAGGGTTAGGGTTAGGGATAGGGTTGGGTTAGGGTTAGGGGTTAGGTTTAGGGTTAGTGTTAAGTTTACGGGTTACGGTTTAGGGTTAGAGTTAGGGGTTAGGGTTAGGTTTAGGGTTGGAGTTGGGGTTAGGGTTGGGGTTGGGGTTCGGGTTGGGTTTGGGGTTGTGGTTAGGGTTGGTTTTGGGGTTAGGGTTTGGGTTGCGGTTAGCGTTGGGGTAGGGTTTACGGTCAGGTTTAGGGGTTAGATTTAGGGTTAGGGTTAGCGTTAGGGTTTAGAATTAGGGTAAGTTTTAGGGTTAGGGTTAGGGTTTAGGGTTAGTGTTATGGTTAGTGTTAGTTTTAGGGTTAGGGTTAGGGTTTTGGTAGGGGTTAGGTTTAGGGTTAGGGTTAGTGGTTAGGATTAGGGTTAGGGTTAGGGTTGTGGTAGGGGTTAGGGTTAGGATTAGGGTTAGTGTTAGTGTTAGAGATAGGGTTAGGGTAGGGTTAGGTTTAGGGTTTTAGTGTTAGTGTTAGGGTTAGGGGTAGGGGTTAGGGTTAGGGTTAGGGTTAGTGGTAAGGGTTAGGGTTAGGGTTAGGTGTTAGGGTTATGTTTAGGGTCAAGGTTTAGGGTTAGGGTTAGTGTTATTGTTGGGGTTAGTGTTAGTGTTAGGTTTAGGGTTAGGGTTAGTGTTACCCTTAGGTTTTGGTTAGAAGAAGTTTAGGGTTAGGGTTAGGGTTAGGGGTAGGTGTAGCCTTCTGGTTAGGGTTATAGTTAGGGTTATGGTTGGATTAGGGTTAGGGATAGGGTTAGGGTGTAGAGTATAGGGTTAAGGTTAGTGCTAGGGTGAGAGTTTAGGGTTAAGGTTAGGTTTAGGTTTAGGATTTTGGGTTATTGTAGGGTTAGGGTTAGAGTGTAGAGTTTATGGTTAGGGTTATTGTTGGGCTTAGGCTTTAGGGTTAGGGTTAGCTTTAGAGGTTAGGGTTAGGGTTACGGTTAAGTTTAATGTTAGGTTTAGGGTTAGGGTTAGGGTTAAGATTGGGGTTAGAGTTAGGATTAGGGTTAGGATTACGGTTAGGGTATGTAAATAGTTAGGGTTGAGGTTGGGGTTGGGGATAGGGTTAAGGGTTAGTGTTACTGTTAGGGTTAGGGTTAGAAGAAGTTTAGATTTAGGGTTATGGTTAGAATAGGGTTAGGGTTAAGTTTATGGTAGGGTTAGGGTTAGAGTTTGGGTTTGGATTAGGGTTATGGTTAGCTTTACTGTTAGGGTTAGGGTTAGAAGAGGTATAGGTTTAGGGTTAGGGTAAGAATAGGGTTATGGTTAGGTTTAGGGTATTTGGATTATGGTTAGCGTTTAGGATTTAGGATTAGGGTTAGGTTAGTGTTAGGGTTAGGGAGGGTTAGGGCTAAGGTTAGGGTTAGAGTTATGTTTGGGTTAGGGTTAGGGTTAGTATTGGGGTAGGGGTAGGGCTAGGGATAGGCCTAGGGCTAGGGTTAGGTTTAGGGTTTTGGGTTAGGGTTATGGGTAGGGATAGGTTAAGGGGTATGGCTTGGGGTTAGGGTTAGGGTAAGGGTTAGGGTTAGGGTTAGGTTAGGGTTAGTGTTACGGTTTAGGGTTTAGGTTTAGGGTTAGGGTTAGGGTTAGGGTTCCAGTAGGGTTAGGCTTTATGGTTAGGGTTAGCATTATTGGTTATGGTTAGGGTTAGGTTTAGGGTTAGTGTTAGGTTTAGGGTTAAGTTAGGGTTAGGGTAGGGTTAGGGTTAGGTTTACGGTTAGGGTGTAGAGTTTAGGGTTAGAGTTAGTGTTAGGGTTAGGCTTTAGTGTTAGGGTTAGCGTTAGGGGGTTAGGGTTAGGTTTAGGATTAAGGTTAGTGTTCGATTTACGGTTATGGTTAGTGTTAGTGTTAGTGTTAGAGTTAGGGTGAGGGTTAGGGGTGGGGTTAGTGTTAGGTTTAGGGTTAGGGTTAGGTTTAGGTTATGTTTTGGGTTAGGGTTGAGGTTGGCTTTAGAGTTAGGGTTACGGTTAGTGTTACTGTTAGGTTTAGGGTTAGAAGAAGTTTAGATTTAGTGTTAGGGTTAGAATACGGTTAGGGTTAAGGTTAGGATAGGGTTAGGGTTAGAGTTGGGGTTTGGGTTAAGGTTAGGGTTAAGGTTAGCTTTACTGTTAAGGTTAGGTTTAGAAGAGGTTTAGGGTTAGGGTTAGGGTTAGAATAAGGTTAGGTTTAGGTTTAGGGTATTAGGGTTACAGTTAGCATTTAGAATTTAGGGTTAGGGTTAGGTTAGGATTACGGTTAATGTTAGGTTAGGGTTAGGGCTAAGGTAAGAGTTAGAGTTAGTGTTGGGTTAGGGTTAGGGTTAGCATTGGGTTAGGGTTAGGGCTAGGGATTGTGTTAGGTCTAGGGTTAGGTTTAGGTTTTGGGGTTAGGGTTACAGGTAGGGATAGGGGATGGAGTATGGCTTGGGATTAGGGTTAGGGCTAGGGTAAGGGTTACGGTGAGGTTAGGGTTAGGGTTAGGGTTAGGGTTTAGTGTTTAGAGTTAGTGTTAGGGTTAGTGTTCAGGTTAAGGTTAGGCTTTAGGGTTAGGGTTAGCATTATTGGTTAGGGTTAGGGTTAGGGTTAAGTTTAGGGTTAGGGTAGGGTTAGGTTTCGGGTTGGCTTTGGGGTTAGCATTAGCGTTAGGTTTAGGGTTAGTGTTAGGGTTAGGTTTTATGGTTTAGGGATAGGGGAAAGATAGAGTTAAGGTTAGTGTTATGGTTGGTTAGGGTTAGGTTTAGGGCTAGGGCTAGGGCTACGGTTAGGTTTAGGCTTAGATGTAGGAGAAGGGTTGTGGTTGTGGTTAATGTTACTGTTAAGGTTAGGGTAGAAGAGGTTTAACATTAGGGTTACGGTTAGAATAAGGTTAGATTTAGGGTTTTGAATTTAGGGTTAGGTTAGTTTAGGGGTAGAGTTAGGGTTTAGGATTAGGGTTAGGTTCATTGCTTAGGTTTAGGGTTAGGGTTGAGGGAAGGGGTATGTTAGGGGTTGTGATTAGGGTTAGGGTTAGGGTTCAGTGTTAGGATTAGGGTTAGGGATAGAGGTAGGGTTATGGTTAGGGTTTGGTTAGGGTTAGGGTTAGGGGTAAGGGTAGGGCTAGGTTTAGGGCTAGCGCTAGGGCTAGGTTTAGGGTTAGGGATAGGGGTAGGGTTAGGGTTAGAGCTAGGGATAGTGCTAGGGCTAAGGTTAGGGGTAAGTTTAGGGTTAGGGTTAGGGTTAGGGTTTAGGGTTAGGGTTAGGATTAGTGTTAGGGTTAGGTTTACTCTTAGGGTTAGGTGTTAGGGTTAGGGTTAAGGTTATGGTTAGTGTTACGTTTATGGTTAGGGTTAGGGGTTAGGGTTAGAGTGAGGGGTAGAGTTTAGGGTTAGGGTTAGGGTGAGGGTTAGTATTAGTGTTAGGGTTAGTGTTTGGGTTAGGGTCAGGTTTAGGGTTAGGGTATGTTTAGGGTTAGTGTTGGGGTTGGGGTTGGGGTTAGGTTTAGGGTTAGTGTTACTGTTAGGGTTAGGGTTAGAAGAAGTTTATATTTAGGGTTAGGGTTAGAACAGGGTTAGGGTTACGGTTAGGGTTAGGGTTAGGGTTAGAGTTGGGGTTTCGGTTAGGGTTAGGGTTAGGGTTAGTGTTAGGGTTGGGTTAGGGTTGTGTTAGTGTTAGGGTTAGCATTAAGGTTAAGGTTTAGGGTTTATGGTTATGATTAGGTTTAAGTTTAGGGCTAGTGATAGGGTTAGGGCTAGGTTTAGGGTTAAGTTTAGCTTTAGGGTATGGTTAGGGTTAGGGTTGGGGTTGGGGATAGGGTTAGGTTTAGACTTAGGGTTAGGGCTATGGCTAGGGTTAGGGCTAGGACTAGTGCTAGGGCTAGGGTTAGGTTAAGGGCTAGTTTTAGGGTTAGGCTTAGGGTTGGGCCTAGGGCTAGTGCTAGGGCTAGGGCTAGTGCTAGGGCTAGGGCTACATTTAGGGCTAGGGTTCAGGTAAGGTTTAGCATTAGGGATAGGGTTATGGTTAGGGCAGGTTTAGCTTTAGGGTTAGGGTTAGGGTTAGGGTACAGAGTTTAGGGTTAGGGTTCTGGTTAGGGTTTAAGGTTTAGGGTTAGGGTTAGGGTTGGGGTTAGGGTTAGGGTTGAGGGTTAGGGTTAGGGTCAGTGTTAGAGTTAGTGTTAGGGTTAGGGGTTAGGATTAGGGTTAGGGTCAAGGGTTTTGTTTAGGGTTAGGGTTAGGGTTAGGTTTGGGTTAAAGTTAAGGTTAGGGTTAGGGTTAAGGGTAGGATTAGGTGTTTTGGTTAGTTTTAGGTTTAGGTTTAGTGTTAGGGTTAGGGTTGGCTTAGTGTTATGTTTATGGTTAGGATTAGGGTTAAGGTTAGGGTTAGGTTAGGGTTCGGTTTAGGGTTAGGGTTAGGGTTAGGTTTAGCATTAGGGTTAGGGTCAGGTTTCGGTTAAGCTTAGGGTTAGGGTTAGTGTTCAAGGTTAGGGTTAGAGTTCTGGTTTAGAGATAGGGTTTCGAAAAGTGTTAGGGTTAGGGTTAGGGTCAGTTATGGTTATGGTTAGGGTTAATGCTAGGGCTAGGGCTAGGCCTACGGTTAGGGTTAGTGTTAAGTTTAAGGGTAGGGTTAGGGGTTGTGGTTAGGTTTGGGTTTGGGTTAGGGTTAGGGTTAGGGTTTAGAGTTTAGCATTATGGCTAGGGTTAGGGTTAGGGCTATTGCTAGGGTTAGATCTAGGGCTAGGGCTAGAGCTAGGTTTAGGGCTTGGGCTAGGGTTAGGGTTAGGGTTAGAGTTGGGTGAGTTTTCAGGTTAACGTTAAAGGTAGGGGTAGAGTTGGGTTAGGTTTAGGTTAGGGTTAGGTGTAGGGGTAGGTTTGGGTTAGGTTTAGGGTTAAGGGTGGGGGTAGAGGTATGGTTGGGTTATGTTTAGGTTTAGACGAGTTAGTGTTAGGGTTAGGGTTACGTTTAGGGTTAGGGGTTAGGGTTAGTGTTAGGGTTATGGTTACAGTTAGAGTTAGGGTTAGGGTTAGGGTTGGGGTTCAGTGTTAGGTTTTGAGTTAATGTTAGGTGTTAGGGTTAGGGTTATGGTTAGTGTTAGGGTTAGGGTTAGGGTTAGTGTTTAGGGTCAGATTGAGGGTTAGGGATCAGGGTTTTGGGAAAGGGTTAGGGTTAGGGTTGAGGGTAGGGTTAGGGATTGAGGTTAGGGTTACGGTTAGGCTTAGGGTTGAGTAAGCATTAGGGTTAGGGTTAATGCTAGGGCTAAATTCTAACCCTTTCACTAACCGTAACTCAATCCTAACCCTAAGCCAAACCCCAACAGATACCCCTACACCTACCCCTAACCCTAACCCTAACCCCAACCCTAACACTAACCTTAACATTAACACTAACCCTAACACTAACCCTAACCCTAAACACTAACCCTAACCCAAACCCTAACCTTAACCCTAACCCAACCCTAACCCTAACCCTTAATCGTGCAACCCTAATGCTAACTCGTGTAACCCTAACCCTAAACCTATCCCTTACCCTAACCCTACCCCTAACCCTAACCCTAACCATTACCCAAACCTAACTCCAAACCTAACCCTAACCCTAACTGTAAACCCAACCTCAACCCTAACCCTAACCATACCCTAACTCTAACCTAACCATAACCCTAATTCTAACCCTAGCCCTAAACCTAAACCTACCCTAACACAAAACCTAACCCTAACCGCAACACATACACCTACCCTTACCCCTACACCTACCTCTAACCCTAACCAAACCCTAACCCTAACCCTAATGCTAACCCTAAAACTAACCCAAACCCTAACACTAACCCTATCCTAATCCTAACCTTAACACTAACCCCAACCTTAACACTAACCCTAACATTAACACTAACCCTATCCCTAACCCTAACCCTAAACACTAACCACCACCCTAATCGTAACCCTAACCCTAACCCTAACTTGTCTAACCTATCCCTAAACCTACCCTTACCCCAACCCTATCCCTATCCCTAACCCTAACACAAGCCTAACCATAACCCTAACCCTAACCCTAACCCTAACTCGTCCAACACTAACCCTAAACCTATCCCTAACCCTAACCCTAAGTATATCCCTAAACCCTAATCCATAACCTTAACCCTAACCCTAACCGTAAACATTAACCCTAACCCTAACCCTAACCCCTAACCCTAACCCTAACCCTTACCCCAACCCATACACTTACCGTTACCCCTATCCCTACCCTTAACCTTAAAACAACCCTAACCCTAACCTAACCGCAACCCCAACCCCAACCCTAACCCTAACCGTACCCTAACCCTAACCCTAACCCCAACCCTAACCCTAACCCTAAGCCTGACCCCAACCACAATCCCAACCCTAACACCAACCCCAATCCCAACCCTAAACCCAACCCCAACCCAAACCCCAACCCCAACCCTAACACTAACACTAACCCTAACCCTAACCCCTAACCCTAAACTTAACCCTAACCCTAACCCTAAACCTCTTCTAATCCTAAACCTAAGAGTAACGCTAACCCTAACCCTAACCCTAACCCTAATCCTAACCTTAACCCTAACCCTAATCCTAATCCTAACACCAACCCTAACACTAACCCTAACCCCAACCCTAACCGTAACCCTAACCCTAACATCCAACCTAACCCTAACCCGTACCCCAACCCTAACCCTAACCCTAATCCTAAACACTAACCCTAACCCTAAATCCTAACCCTACGCTACCCCTAACAACTAACCCTAACCCTAAACATAAACCTAACCCCCGAACCCTAACCCTAACCCTAATCCAACCATAAACCTAACCCTAACCCTAACCAAAACCCACACATAGCTTTAACTGTACCCCTACCCCTATCCCTAACCCTAACTGTAACCCCTAAACCTACACCTAACCCTTACCCCTTACCCTAACTCAAACTCTAGCCCTAACAGTAAACCCTAATCCTAACCCTAAGTCTAAACCCTAACCCTGGAGATGGAAAAAAAGATGGCGGAGGAATAGGATGGGGAGAACACTTTCTCCCTCTCTACCTCATCAAAAGAACATTTCAACGCTGAGCAAAACCACAAAATAACTTCTGACTGCTGGCAGAGGACATCAGGCATCCAGCAAAGCAGATCATTGGCTCCAAAACCTGGTAGGAATTATTTTATTTTATTTTATTTTATTTTATTATAAAGAACTAAGAGAGCGACAAAGGAGGTAGGGAGGGAACCCCAGCACGGGAAGGGAATCCCGTCCCAGGAAGAGACTCTTAAAGAGAGAGGTTCCCTAAAATTGGGGAACTTTCTCACAGCTGTGCATGGGGCGAGCCCTGGAAGCACAGAGGGCAACATAACAAGAAGGAAGAATAAATAAATAATTAAAACCAACAGATTACGAATTCAACAGCATAACCCCCAGCGGATAAGCAGCGCAAACGCCTGCGTCCAACAGCAGTGGGGGTTGGGAAGGGAGGAGCGCGCCGGCGACAGTGCTCTCTAAGAATTGGTCCGCGGGAGACGTAAGCTGCAAGGCTTTTCTCGAGAATCGGGGCATAACGGGGCCAGAATCGGGTCCGCGCGTGGATAGAACGAATTATCCCAGACTAGCAAACGAGACTGGGGGATAACTAACACGTGAAATGCCCGAACATAAGGCACTGACAGGCCCGCGCACAGAACAAAGGACGGATCGGAAATAGCCGGCTGCAGACCATCCCCCACTGGCGACAGGCAGCCAGAGCCTGAAGCGCTGGAAGAGGGCAGTCACAGCTCAAGAGAGTCATTACCTACCAAATTGCAAGCGGGCCTCTTTGATGAGACTTCTGGGGGTATCTGAGTGGTCATCATCTGCCTGAAAAAGAGCCCCGGCGGAGATCCCAGAAAATTGAGCGACCCGCAAAGCCCAGAAGATGCAACAATAGTCTGCGCCAAACTCCCTAGCCACTCAGACTTGGGACCAAACCCGGCACCTGGAGGGGACTTCCTGAACGCCAATCCTGACCGGCTAAAATCAGGGAATTGCATGAAACATAGGCCAGGCCCCGCACGGTTATCCCGCAGATTGGGAAGGGGAAAGCCCAGTGCAGAGCTCACCACCACCCTCCCTGTGGCAAGACAGAAATCAGACACGGAAGAGACCAGCAAACAGAGGAAGGCAAACAGAGGGAACTGCCTTGGTAGCGACTCCACACAGTCCTCAACGACAGAGAAAGTGACAGATACGCCGTTTCTACTTTTATGATCAAAAAAAAAATTTTTTTTGGGGGTGATGTGGAAGTGTGATTTTTCTTTTAAGATTTTTTTTCTTTCTTTAAAAATTATTATTTTTCCTTTTTAAATTTGCTTATCTTTTTCTTTTTCATCCTTTTTTCCCCCTAAACTTCCTTAAATTTTAAGTCTTCTATATTTCTAGTTATTATTTTTATAACCTAATATTACTTAAAAAAATCCCTATCATTTAAGCAAACGCCGTATGTAGTCTTAATGGTGAAGGAAGTTGCCTTTTAATAATTCTGGACTCTTTTATTATATTTTACTTTTTTTTTTTTTTCTCTATTTTTTTAAATGCCTCTCTCCTCATTCTTCTTCTCTTCAATAATCTATCTTTGAAAATCCAATCTATACTCCAGTTTTTTAATCTTGACATTTTGGTATTTGTTGCCAATTTTGTACTTTTAAAAACCTAATCCTCAGTACCCAGTTTTACATGAGTGCAAGACTACAGGCTTAACCACTCTCTCCACCTCTGGAATCTCTCTTTTCCCCACCAGGTGGCTTTTGTCTCCTCCCTCCCCCTCCCCCTCTCTACCCAACTCTATGAACCTCTGACCGTTCCAGAAGGAGGAGAACTCTAAGGGAACTGGTCACTGACCGGATCTGTATCCCTCCTTCCCATCTCCCCCTTTTATCCTCCTGACCACCTCTATCTACTTCCTTCCTCTCCTCTTCCAAGTATACCTCTGTGACCACCTCTGAGCGGTCCAGACTTCGGAGCACACACAGGAAAGTGGCTATGGGTTAACTTCCTTTTCCCTCTTTTGATTCCACCTCATCCCATTCCACTCACCTCTAACTACTCCCTCCCTCTTCTCTCCACCAAGTAACTCACCTATCCTCTAGGGACGACCCTCAAGGTGGAGAAACCTATCATCATTAACCTAGATGTTTTAACATTAGTGCTGAATATATGGAGAAATCATGAGGCTATTCTAAAAATAAATCTGAAAACCAGAATCAGGAGGTGTAATTCCAAATTCTGTGATCAACAAAGAATTCCTGAACACAGGGAACATTATCCAATTAAGCTCATCAAACGCCTTCATACCTATACTAAAACTGAGCACTGCCCAAGGGCCAACAAGCTCCAGAGCAAGACATACCACGCATATTCCCCAGCAACACAAGAACAAGCCCCTGAGCTTCAATACATAGGCAACTCAAAATACTCCAAAACCATTGACGTCTCATAACCCATTACTTCACACGTCACAACACTCCAGAGAGAGGAAATCCAGATCCACCTACCAGAATTCCAACACAAGCCTCCCTGATCAAGAAACTTTGACAAACCAGTGATATAACACCAAACACAGAGAGGAAACTCTATAATAAAGAGAACTCCACAAATTCCCAGAATATAGAAAAGCCACCCCAAACGCAGCAATATAACCAGGATGAAGAGACAGAGGAATTCCCAGCAGGTAAAGGAACAGGAGACATGCCCACCAAACCAAACAAAAGAGGAAGAGATAGGGAATCTACCTGAGAAAGAATTCCGAATACTGATAGTGAAAATGATCCAAAATCTTGAAATCAAAATGGAATCACAGATAAATAGCCTGGGGTCAAGGATTGAGAAGATGCAAGAAAGGTTTAACAAGGACCTAGAAGAAATAAAAAGAGTCAACATATAATGAATAATGCAATAAATGAGATCAGAAACACTCTGGAGGCTACAAATAGTAGAATATCGGAGGCAGAAGATAGGATTAGTGAAATAGAAGATAGAATGGTAGAAATAAATGAATCGGCGAGGGAAAAAGAAAGACGGATTAAAAGAAATGAGGACAACCTCAGAGACCTCCAAGACAATATGAAACGCTCCAACATTCGAATTATAGGAGTCCCAGAAGAAGAAGAAAAAAAGAAAGACCATGAGAAAATACTTGAGGAGATAATAGTTGAAAACTTCCCTAAAATGGGGAGGGAAATAATCACCCAAGTCCAAGAAACCCAGAGAGTGCCAAACAGGATAAACCCAAGGCGAAACACCCCAAGACATATTTTAATCAAACTAACAAAGACCAAACACAAAGAACAATTACTAAAAGCAGCAAGGGAAAAACAACAAATAACACACAAGGGGATCCCTATAAGAATAACTGCAGATCTTTCAATGGAAACTCTTCAGGCCAGGAGGGAATGGCAAGACATACTTAAAGTGATGAAAGATAATAACCTTCAGCCAAGACTACTGTACCCAGCAAGGATCTCATTCAAATATGAAGGAGAAATCAAAAGCTTTCCAGACAAGCAAAAGCTGAGAGAATTCAGCACCACCAAACCAGCTCTCCAACAAATACTAAAGGATAGACTTTAGAAAGGAAACACAAAAAGGACGTATAAACCCGAACCCAAAACAATAAAGGAAATGGCAACAGGAGCATACTTATCAATAATTACCTTAAATGTAAATGGGTTGAATGCCCCAACCAAAAGGCAAAGACTGGCTGAATGGATACAAAAACAAGATCCCTATATATGCTGCCTACAAGAGACCCACCTCAAAACAATGGACACATACAGACTGAAAGTGAAGGGCTGGAAAAAGATATTCCATGCAAATAAAGACCAAAAGAAAGCAGGAGTAGCAATACTCATATCCGATAAAATAGACTTTAAAACAAAGGCTGTGAAAAGGGACAAAGAAGGCCACTACATAATGATTAAAGGATCGATCCAAGAAGAAGATATAACAATTATAAATATATATGCACCCAACATAGGAGCACCGCAATATGTAAGACAATTGCTAACAAGCATGAAAGGGGAAATTAATAATAACACAATAATAGTGGGAGACTTTAATACCCCACTCACACCTATGGACAGATCAACTAAACAGAAAATTAACAAAGAAACGCAAACGTTAAACGATACAATAGACCAGTTAGACCTAATTGATATCTATAGGACATTTCACCCCAAAACAATGAATTTCACCTTTTACTCAAGTGCACACGGAACCTTCTCCAGAATAGATCACATTCTGGGTCATAAATCTAACCTTGATGAATTCAAAAAAAATGAAATTATTCCAAGCATCTTCTCTGACCATAATGCACTAAGGTTAGATCTCAATTATAGGAGAAAAATTATTAAAAATTCCAACATTTGGAGGCTGAACAACACCCTACTGAATAATCAACAAATCACAGACGAAATCAAAAAAGAAATCAAAATATGCATCGAAACAAATGAAAATGAAAACACAACTACACAGAACCTTTGGGACACTATAAAAGCAGTCCTAAGAGGAAAGTTCATAGCAATACAGGCATACCTCAAGAAACAAGAAAAAGTCAAATAAATAACCTAACTCTACACCTAAAGCAACTAGAGAAGGAAGAAATAGAGAACCCCAGAGTTAGTAGAAGGAAAGAAATCCTAAAAATTAGGGCAGAAATAAATGCAAAAGAAACAAAAGAGACCATAGCAAAAATCAACAAAACAAAAAGCTGGTTCTTTGAAAGGATAAATAAAATTGACAAACCATTAGCCAGACTCATCAAGAAACAAAGAGAAAAAAATCAAATCAACAAAATTAGAAATGAAAATGGAGAGATCACGACAGACAACTCAGAAATACAAAGAATCATAAGAGACTACTATCAGCAATTATATGCCAATAAAATGGACAACTTTAAGAAATGGACAAATTCTTAGAAAAGTACAATTTTCCAAAACTGAACCAGGAAGAAATAGAAAATCTTAACAGACCCATCACAAGCACGGAAATTGAAACTGTAATCAGAAATCTTCCAGCAAACAAAAGCCCAGGTCCAGACGGCTTCACAGCTGAATTCTACCAAAAATCTCGAGAAGAGCTAACACCTATCTTACTGAAACTATTCCAGAAAATTGCAGAGGAAGGTAGACTGCCAAACTCATTCTATGAGGCCACCATCACCCTAATACCAAAACCTGACAAAGACACCACAAAAAAGAAAACTACAGGCCAATATCACTGATGAACATACATGCAAAAATCCTCAACAAAATCCTAGCAATCAGAATCCAGCAACACATTAAAAAGATCATACACCATGACCAAGTGGGCTTTATCCCAGGGATGCAAGGATTCTTCAATATCCGCAAGTCAATCAATGTAATTCATCACATTAACAAACTGAGAAATAAAAATCATGTGATTATCTCAATAGATGCAGAAAAAGCCTTTGACAAAATTCAGCATCCATTTATGATAAAAACTCTCCAGAAAGCAGGAATAGAAGGAACATACCTCAACATAATAAAAGCTATATATGACAAACCCACAGCTAACATTATCCTCAATGGCGAAAAATTGAAACCATTTCCCCTAAAGTCAGGAACAAGACAAGGGTGTCCACTTTCACCACTACTCTTCAACATCGTACTGGAAGTTTTGGCCACAGCAATCAGAGCAGAAAAAGAAATACAAGGAATCCAAATTGGAAAAGAAGAAGTAAAACTCTCACTGTTTGCAGATGACATGATCCTCTACATAGAAAATCCTAAAGACTCGACCAGAAAACTACTAGAGCTAATCAATGAATATAGTAAAGTTGCAGGATATAAAATCAACACTCAGAAATCCCTTGCATTCCTATACACTAATAATGAGAAAATAGAAAAAGAGGTTAAGGAAACAATTCCATTCACCATTGCAACGAAAAGAATAAAATACTTAGGAATATTCCTACCTAAAGAAACTAAAGACCTATATATATCGAAAACTATAAAACACTGATGAAAGAAATCAAAGAAGACACCAATAGATGGAGGAATATACCATGCTCATGGGTTGGAAGAATCAATATAGTGAAAATGAGTATACTACCCAAAGCAATCTACAGATTCAATGCAATTCCCATCAAGCTACCAGCAGTATTTTTCTCAGAACTAGATCAAATAATCTCAAGATTTGTGTGGAAATACAAAAATCCTCGAATAGCCAAAGCAATCTTGAGAAAGAAAAATGGAACTGGAGGAATCAACTTGCCTGACTTCAGGCTCTACTACAAAGCCACAGTCATTAAGACTGTATGGTACTGGCACAAAGACAGAAATATAGATCAATGGAACAAAATCGAAAGCCCTGAGATTAACCCACATACCTATGGACACCTTATCTTCGACAAAGGAGGCAAGAATATACAATGGAGTAAAGACAGTCTCTTTAACAGTTTGTGCTGGGAAAACTGGTCAACCACTTGTAAAAGAATGAAATTAGACCCCTCTCTAACACCATACACAAAAATAAACTCAAAATGGATTAAAGATCTAAATGTAAGACCAGAAACTATAAAACTCCTAGAGGAGAACATGGGCAAAACACTCTCCGACATAAATCACAGCAGGATCCTCTATGATCCATCTCCCAGTATACTGGAAATAAAAGCAAAGATAAACAAATGGGATCTAATTAAAATTAAAAGCTTCTGCACAACAAAGGAAACTATAAGCAAGGTGAAAAGACAGCCTTCTGAATGGGAGAAAACAATAGCAAATGAAACAACTGACAAACAACTAATCTCAAAGATATATAAGCAACTTATGCAGCTCAACTCCAGAAAAATAAATGATCCAATAAAAAAATGGGCTAAAGAACTAAATAGGCATTTCTCCAAAGAAGACATACGGATGGCTAACAAACACATGAAAAGATGCTCAACATCACTCATTATCAGAGAAATGCAAATCAAGACCACAATGAGGTACCATTTCACACCAGTCAGAATGGCTGCGATCCAAAAGTCTACAAGCAATAAATGCTGGAGAGGGTGTGGAGAAAAGGGAACCCTCTTACACTGCTGGTGGGAATGCAAACTAGTACAGCCATTATGGAAAACAGTGTGGAGATTCCTTAAAAATTGCAAATAGAACTGCCTTATGACCCAGCAATCCCACTGCTGGGCATACACACTGAGGAAACCAGAATTGAAAGAGACACATGTACCCCAATGTTCATTGCAGCGCTGTTTATAATAGCCAGGACATGGAAGCAACCTAGATGTCCATCAGCAGATGAATGGATAAGAAAGCTGTGGTTCATATACACTATGGAATACTACTCAGCCCTTAAAAAGAATAAATTTGACTCAGTTCTAATTAGATGGATGAAATTGGAACCGATTATACAGAGTGAAGTAAGCCAGAAAGAAAAACACCAATACAGTATACTGACACATATATATGGAATTTAGAAGACAGTAATTATGACCCTATATGTGAGACAACAAGAGACACAGAGGTATAGAGTGGACTTTTGGACTCTGAGGGAGAGGGAAAGGGTGGGATGGTTTGGGAGAATGGCAGTGAAGCATGTGTATTTTCCTGTAAGAAACGAAGCGCTAATCTATGTTTGGTGTAGGATGCAGGATGCATGGGGCTGATGCACAGGATGATTCAGGTAGAGGATGTGGGGTGGGAGGTGGGAGGGGGCTTCGGCATTGGGCGATTGTGTTCACCTATGGCTGATTCGTGTCAATGTATGGCAAAACAAATACAGTATTGTAATTAAAAAAATAAATAAATTTAATTAAAAAAACCCTAACCCTAACCCTAACTTCTAACACTAACCGCTAAACCTAACCCTAACCCTAACTTGTCTAAACCTAACCCTAACCCTACCTCTACCCCTACCACTAACCCAACCGTAACCTTATCCCCATCTCTAACCAAAACACCTAAACCTACCTGCATCACTACCCCTACCCCTACCCATATCCCTATGCCTAAACCCTAAACCATAACCCTAACCCTAACACTAACACAAAAACTAACCCTTACCTTAACCCTAACCCAACCCTAACCCCAACCCTAACCCTAGCCCTAACAGTAAACCCTAACCCAAACACTAACACTAAACCCTAACCCTAAGCATAACTTCTAACACTAACTGCTAACACTAACCCTAACCCTAACTCATCTAAATCTAACCCTAACCCTATCTCTACCCCTACCACTAACCCAACCATAACCTTATCCCCAACCCTAACCAAAACACCTAAACCTATCTGCATCACTACCCCTACCCCTACTCATAACCCTATCCCTAAACCCTAAACCATAACACTAACCCTAACCCTAACACTAAAAACTAACACTTACCTTAACCCCTACCCAACCCTAACACTAACCCTAACCCTAACACTAACCACAACCTCTAAACCTACCCCTAACCCTAGCCCTAACCCTATTCTAATCATAACCCTAAACCTAACCCTGTATAACAGCAAACCTAATAGTAACGCTAACCTTAACCCTAAACCTAACCCCAACGCCAACCCTACACTAAACCTACCTTAACCCTGGCCCTAGGCCTAACTCTAATCCTAACACTAACTTTAAACCTAACACATATCCTAAGCCTAAACACTTTCCCTAACCTAAACACTAAACTCTAACCCTAACCCTAATCCCTAACCCAAACCTTAACCCTAACACTATCCCTAACCCTAACGCTAACCCCTAACCCTATCCCTAACCTTAACTCTAACACTAACCATAACAGTAAAAACTAACCGTAACCCTAACCCCCTAAAAATAAGCCTAACCCCTAACCCTAGCCCTAACAGCAACCCTAACACTAACCCTAACACCAAACCTAACACTAACCCCAACCCCAACCCTTACCCAAAACCCAACCCTAACCCTCACGCTAGCCCTAACCCTAAAGCTAACCCTAACCCTATCGCTAACCCTAAACCAAAACACTACCCTGACTCTAACCCTAACCCTAATACTAAACCCTAACCCTAACCCAACCAAAACTGCTAACCCTAACCCTAACCCTAAAACAAACCCTAACCCTAACCCTATACCTAACCCTAACCCTAACCCTAAATCAAACCATAACCCTAACCCTAATCTTAACCCTAAACCAAACCCTAACTGTATTCCCTACCCCAACCTAACCCTAACACCAACCCCAACCCTAACCCCAACCCCAACCCCAACACTAACCCCAAGCTCCACCCTAACCATAACCCTAACCCCAATCCCAACCCTGACCCCAACCACAATCCCAACCCTAAACCCAACCCTAAACCCAACCCCAGTCCCAACCCTAACCCAACCCCAACCCTAACCACAACCCCAACCCTAACCCTAACCCAACCCTAAACCTTAACCCTAACCCTTAACCCTAACCCTAAACCTAACACTAAACCTCCTCTAACCCTAAACCTAAGGGTAACGCTAACCCTAACCCTAACCCTTACCCTAACCCCAAACCTAACCCTAACTCTAACCCTAACCCCTAAACCTAACCGTAACCCCTACCCCAAACCTAACACTAACCCTAATCCTAACCACTAACCCTAACCCTAAACCCTAACCCTAACCCTAACCCCTAACCGTAATCCTAACCATAAACCCTAACCCTAAACCTAACGCTAACCCCTAACCCTAACCCTAACCCTAACACTAACCCTAATCCTAACCCTAACCCACACATAGCTTTAACCCTACCCCTACCCCTTACCCCTAACCCCTAACCTGCACCTAACCCTAACCCCTAACCCTAACTCAAACCCTAGCACTAACACTAAACCTAATCCTAACCCTAACACTAAACTCTAACCCTAACCCTAACTCCTAAACCTAACCGCTAATGCTAACCCTAATCCTAACTCGTCTAAACCTCAGCCTAACCCTACCTCTACCCCTACCCCTAACCCAACCGTACCTTATCCCTAACCCTAACCACAACCCTAAACCTACCTGAACCACTACCCCTACCCATAAGAATAACCCTAAGACATAACACTAACCCTAAACCTAACACTAAACACTAACCCTTACCTTAACCCTAACCCAACCCTAACACTAACCCTAACCCTACACTAACCACAACCTCTAAACCTACCCTTAACCCTAGTCCTAACCCTATTCTAACCATAACCTTAAACCTAACCCTCTATAATAACATACCTAAGGGTAACGCTAACCTTAACTGTAAACCTAACCCCAACGCCAACCCTACCCTAAACCTACCCTAACCCTAGTCCTAGGCCTAACTCTAACCCTAACCCTAAATTTAACACAAAAACATATCCTAAGCCTAAACTCTTTCGCTAATCCTAACCCTTAACACTAACCCTAACACTAATCCCTAACCCTAACCTCAACCCGAACACTATCCCTAATCCTAACCCTAACCCCCTAACCCTATCCCTACCCTTAACTCTAACCTTAAACATAACACTAAACACTGACCCTAACCCTAGCCCTAGCCCTAGCCCTAGCCCTATCCCTAGCACTATCCCTAATTATAAACCAATCCCTACCCAGAACCATAAACCTAACAGTAACCATAACCCTAACACTAAACCTAACTCTAAACCAAACCCTAACCCTAACCCTAACCCTAAACAAAACCCCTAACCGTAACCCTAACCCTAACCCCTAACCTTAACCTAACACTAACCATAACCCTAACCCTAAACCCTAAGCCTAACCCTAACCCCTAATCCTAACCCTAACCCTATCCCTAACCCTAACACCAACTCTAACCCTAACCCTATCCTCAACCCTAACCCTAAACCCAACCCCAACCCTAACCCTAACCCCAACCCTACACCTAACGCTAATCCTAACACTAACGCTACCCCTAACGATAACGCTAACCCTAAAGCTAACCCTAACCTTAAACCCTGACCCTGAACCTGACCCTAACCCTCACCCTAACCCTAACACTAACCCTAATCAAAACGCTAAACCTAAATCCTAACACTAACCCTAACCCTGGCCCTAAACCCTAACCCTAACTGTAACCCCCAACCCTAACCCTAATCAAAACCACTAACCCTAACACTAACCCTATACCTAAGCCTAAACCAAACCTCAACCCTAACCCTAACCCTAAACCAAACCATATCCCTAACTCTAACTCTATCCCTAAACCAAATCCTAACCCAAAACCTAACCCTAATGCTAACCCTAAACCCAACCCTATCCCTAACCCTAAACTTAACCACAAACTTAACAGTAACCCCAACCCCAAACCTAACCCCCAACCATGATCCCAACCCTAACACCAACCCCAATCCCTACCCTAACACCAACCCCAACACTAACCCCAATCCCAAAGCTAACCATAACCCTAACCCTAAACCCTAATCCTAACCCTCACCCTAACCCTAACCTAACACTAACCCTAAACCTATCCCTAACACCAACCCTAAACCTAACCCTAACCTCAACCCTAACCCTAACTCGTTGCCAAATCCTAACCATAACCCTAATCCTAACCACTAACCCTAACCCTAACCCTAAACCCTAAACCTACCCTAACCTTAACACCTAACCCTAATCCTAACCACTAACCCTAACACTAATCAAAACACCTAACCCTAACCATAACCCTAACCCTAAACCAAGCCCTAACCCTAACCCTAATCCTAACCCAACCAAACCCTAACCCTAACCTAACCTAACCCTAACTCTAACCCTAAATCCTAACCCTAACACTAACCCCTAACCCTAACTCCAACACATACCCCTACCCCTACCCTTATCTCCTAATCCTAACCCTAACCCGATCCCTAAACCCTATTCCCTAACCCTAACCCTAACCTAAACACTAACCCTAACCCTAACCATAGCCCAAACCTAATCAAAGCCCAAACCCTAACCCCTAACCCTAACCCTAACCTAAAACTTAAACCTACCCTAACCCTAACACCTAACCCTAACCCTAACCCCTTACCCTAACACTAACCAAAACCCCTAAACCTAACCATAACCCTAACTCTAAATCAAACCCTACCCCTAAACCTAATGCTAACCCTAAACCAAACTCTAACCCTAACCCAAACCTTAACCCTAACCCTAACCCCAACCCTAACCCTAACCTAACCCTAATGCTAACCCTAACCCAAATCCTAATCCTAACCACTAATCCTATCCCTAACCCTAACCAAAACCCCTAACCCTAACCCTAAAACCTAAACCCTAACACTAACACTAACCATAACCCTAACAATACAATAACCCTAAATCCTAACCCTAACCCTAAACCTAACTCCAAACCCTAACCCCATCCCTAACCCTAACCCAACCCTAACCGTGAACTAACCCTAACACTAACCCTAACCCCTAAACCTAACCCTAACCATAACACTAACCCCTAAGCTAACCCTAACCCTAACCCCAACCCCAACCCTAACCCTAACGATAACGCTAACCCTAACCCCTAACCCTAACCTTAATCCTAACCCCTAACCCTAACACTAACACTAACACTAACCCCTAACCCTAACCCTAACTCTAACCCTAACGCTAACCCTAACGCTCAACCTAACCCTAAACCCTGACCCTGACTCTTACCGTGACCCTGACCCTGACCCTAACCCTAACCCTAACACTAACCCTAACCCTAAGCCCAACCCTAACCCTAACCCTAAACCAAACCCTATCCCTAACTCTAACCTAATCCTAACCCTAAACCAAACCAACCCTAACCCTAACCCTAACGCTATCCCTAACACTAACACCAACCCTAACCCTAACCCTAACCTTATCCCAACCCTGACCCTAACCCTAACCCAAACCCCTAACACTAACCCTAAACCCTAAACCTAATCCTAACCATAACCTTAACCTAAACCTAACCATAATCCTAACCCTAGCCCTAGCCATAGCCCTTACTCTTTCCCTAGCCTTAACACTAACCCTAACACTAACCCTAAACCTAAACCCTAAACCATAACCCTAATTCTAACCCTATCCCTAACCACTAACCCTAACCCTAACCCCTAACCTAAAACTAGCACTAACCCTAACCCATAAACCTAAACCTAACACTAACCCTAATGCTAACACTAACCCTAAATCTAAACCTAACCCTAAACCCTCACCTGACCCTGACCTAAACATAACCCTAACACTAACACTAAACCTAACCGTAACTTTTATCCTAAACCCTAACCCTAACCCAAACCCTAATCCTAAACACTAACCCTAACACTAACCCTAACCATGAACCCAAACCCTAACCCTAACCCTAACTGCTAAACCTATCCCTAACTCTAACAAAAACGCTTAACCCTAATCCTAACCGTAACCATAAACCAAAACCTAACCCTAACCTAACCCTAACACCAACCCTAACCTAACCACAACGCCAACCCTAACCTAATCCCAACCCTAACCCTAACCCCAAACCTAACCTAAACCTAACCATAACCCCAACCCTAACCAGAAACACAATCCCAACCCTAAACACAACCCTAATCCCAACCCTAATCCCAACCCTAACCTAACCCTAACCCTAACACTTAACCCTAGGCCTAACCTTAACCATAAGGCTAATGCTAATGCTAATGCTAACCCTAATGCTAACCCTAACCCTAAACCCTGACCCTGATCCTGATCCTAAACCTAACCCTAACCTAACCCTAACGCTAACTGTAAACCCTAACCCTAACTGTAATCCTAACCCTAGTCCTAACCCCAAACCCTAACCTAACCCTAAAACTAACCTTAACACCTAACCTAAGCCTAACCTAACCATAACGCTAACCCTAATGGTAATTCTAACCTAATGCTAACCTTAACCCTAAACCCTGACACTGATCCTGACACTAAACCTAACCCTAACCCTAAACCAAACACTAACTCTAACCTAACGCTAACCCTAAACCCTAACCCTAACTGTAATCCTAACCTAATCCTAATCCCTAACCTAACCTTAACCTAACCCTAACCAAAACCCCTAACCCTAACCTAAAATCTAAAACCTAACACTATCCCTAACCATAACCCTAACCCTACAATAACCTAAATCCTAACCCTAACACTAACCCTAACCCCAACCCTAACCTAAACTCAACCCTAACACTAACCTAACCCTAACACTAACCCTAACCTCTAACCCTAACTCTAACCCTAACGCTAACCCTAACACTCAACCTAACCCTAAACCCTGACTCTGACTCTGACCCTGACCCTGACCCTGACCCTGACCCTAACCTAATTCTAACCCTAACCTAAAGCTCTTCTAACCTAAACCTAAGAGTAACGCTAACCCTAACACTAACCCTAACCATAAACCAAACCCTAACCCTAACCTTAACCCCTAACCTAACCTAACCCCTAACCCTAACCTAACCCTAACCTAACCCTAACCCAACACTAACCCTAACCATAACCCTAACCCACACATACCTTTAACCCTACCGCTACCCCTACCCCTAACCTGAAACCTAACTCAACCCACCCCTACCCCTAATTCTAACCTTAACCTAATACAACCCTACCCCTACTACTAACGCTAAATCTAAAACTCACCCTACCTTAACCTAAGCCTAGCCCTAGCCCAGCCCTAACCCTAGCCCTAGCCCTATACCTAACCCAGCACTAACCCTAACCATAACCTTTCCCTAAACTCTAAACCCTAACCCTAACCTAACCTTATCCCAACCCTGACCCTAACCCTAACCCCAACCTCTAACACTAACCCTAAACCCTAACCCTAATCCTAACCCTAACCTTAACCTAAACCATAACCATAATCCTAACCCTAGCCCTAGCCCTAACACTAACCCTAACATTAACTCTAAACCTAAACCCTAAACCCTAACCCTAACACAACCCTAACACTATCCCTAACCCAAACCAATGCCCCTAACCCTACCTCTCCCCCATCTCTAACCCTAACACCTAACCATAAACCTAACACCTAACCCTAACTCAAACGCTAACCCTAACCTTAAACCTAAAACTAACCCTAACCCTAACCCTAAACCTAACACCTAACCTAACCGTAAACCTGACCAAAACTCCTAACCCTAAACCTAACCCCAACCCTAACCCTAACCCCAACCCTAACCCTAACCTAACCTAACCTAACCCTAACCCCTACAGCTAACCCTAACCCTAACTCTAACGCTAACCCTAACGCTAAACCTAACCCTAAACCCAGACCCTGACTCTGACCCTGACCCTGACCCTGACCATAACCCTACCCCTAAACTCTAAACCTAACCCTAACCCTAACCTAACCTTATCCCAAACCTGACCCTAACCCTAACCCCAACCCCTTACACTAACCCTAAACCCTAACCCTAATCCTAACTCTAACCTTAAACCTAAACCCTAACCATAACCCTAACCTAGCCCTAGCCCAGCCCTAACCTAGCCCTAGCCCTAGACCTAACCCTAGCACTAACCCTAACCATAACCCTACCCCCTAAACTCTAAACCCTAACCCTAACACTAACCTTATCCCAACCCTGACCTTAACCCTAACCCCAACCCCTAACACTAACCTAAACACTAACCCTAATCCTTACCCTAACCTTAACCCTAAGCCCTAACCATAATCCTAACCTAGACCTAGCCATAGCCCTAACCCTTTCCCTAGCCCTAACCTAACACTAACACTAACCCTAAACCTAAACCCTAAACCCTAACCCTAACACAACCCTAACACTATCCCTAACCCCAACCAATGCCCCTAACCCTACTTCTCCCCTATCCCTGACCTAACACCTAACCATAAACCTAACACCTAACCCTAACTCAAACGCTAACCCTAACCTTAAACCTAAAACTAACCCTAACCTAAACCTAAACCTAACACCTAACCCTAACCCTAAACCTGACCAAAACTCCTAACCCTAACCCTAACCTAACCCCAACCCTAACCCTAACCCCAACCCTAACCTAACCTAACCCTAACCTAACCCTAACCCCTAAAGCTAACACTAACCCTAACTCTAACGCTAACCCTAACCCTAACGCTAAACCTAACCCTAAACCCAGACCCTGACTATGACCCTGACCCTGACTCTGACCATAACCCTACCCCTAAACTCTAAACCTTAACCCTAACCCGAACCTTATCCCAAACCTGACCCTAACCCTAACCCCAACCCCTAACACTAACCCTAAACCATAACCCTAATCCTAACTCTAACCTTAACCCTAAACCTAACCATAACCCTAACCCTAGCCCTAGCCCTTGCCCTAAACCTTTGCCAAGCCCTAACACTAACCCTAACACTAACCCTAACCCTATCTCTAATCTCAACCAATGCCCCTACCCATACCTCTACCCCTATCCCTAACCCTAACACCTAACCATAGACCTAACACCTAACCCTAACTCAAACGCTAACCCTAACCTTTAACCCTAACACTAACCCTAACCCTACCCCGAAACCTTACCCATAAACCTAACCCCAACCCTAACCGTCACACTAACCCTAATGTTAACCCTTACTTGTCTAAACCTAACCCTAAACCTACTACTATTCATCTACCTACCCTTACCCCTAACCCTAACACATCCCTAACCTTAACACTAATCCTAACTTTAACCACCACCCCTATTCCTACCCCTACTCCTAACACTGACCCTAACATTAAAGCTAACCCTATCCCTAAACCCTAAACCCTAATCCTAATTCTAACCCTAACACTAAACACTAACCCTAACCTAACCCTAACCAAAACCTAACCCTATCCCTAAAACTAACACTAACCACAACCGCTAACCTTACCTCTAACCCTAACGCTAACCCTAAACGTAAACCTAATTCCTAACACTTACCATAACCTAAACCTAAACACTAACCCTAAACCTAATCCAACCGTAACCCTTACCCTAACTCTATCCCTAACCTAACCGTAACCCTAGCCCTAGCCCAAGCCCTAGACCTAACCCTAACCATATCCCTAGCCCTAGCCCTAACCCTAACCATAACGCTAACCCAACCCTAAACCTTACCCTAACTTTAACTCTAATCCTAAACCTAAACCATGAACTCTAACACTAACCCTAAACCTAAGCTATAACTCTAACCCTAACCCAACCCTAACCCTATCCCGAGACCCGAAACCCTAACCCTAACCCTAACCTAAACATTAAACTAAATCCTAAAACAACACCAACCCTAACCCTAACCCTAACACCTAACCCTAAGCCTAACCTAACCCTAAAGCTAACTCTGACCCTGACCCTGACCCTAACCCTAAACCTAACCCTAACATTAACACTAACCCTAACACTAACGCTAACCGTAAGCCCTAACCCAAACCCTAAACCTAAACCCTAATGCTAACACTAACACTAAGCAAAACCTCTAACCCTAACCTAACACCAACCCTAAATTTAACCCAACCCCTACCCTAAACCTAACCCCAATGCTAACCCTAATCCCAAACCTAACACTAACCCCAAACCCAACCCTAACCCCAACCCTAATCCCAACCCTAATCCCAACCCCAATCCCAACCTAACGCCAGCTCCAACCCTAAGCCCAACCCACCCTAACCATAACCCTAACCATATCCCTAACCCCTAACCCTAACCCTACCCCTAACCCTAAGCCTAACACTAACCATAACCTTAAAAGCTAACCCTAAGCCATAACACTAACCCTAACCCTAATACTAAACCCTAACCCTATCCCTAACCCTAATCTTAAACCCTAACCCCAACCCTAACCCTAACCCTAAACCTAACACCAACCCTAACCCTAACCCCAACCACAATCCCAAAACTACCCCAAACCTAATCCCAGCCTAACCCCAACCCCAACCCTAACCCAAACCCCAACCCTAACCTAACTCTAACCCTAACCCCTAACCCTAACCTTAAAGCTAAACATCTTCTAACCCAAAACCTAAGAGTAATGCTAACCCTAACTCTAACCTAACCCTAACCCTAACCCTAACCTAAACCATAACCCTCACACTTACCTTAACCTAATACTAAACCCTAACCCTAACCCTAACCCTTAACCTAACCCTAACCGTATCCCTAACCCCATACCTAAACCTAACTCCAAACCAAACCCTAACCCCAACCACAATCCAAACCCTAAACCCAACCCCAATCCCAACCCTAACACCAACCCCATTCCAAACCCTAACCCCAACCCCAACCCGAACCCCAACCCCAACCCTAACCCTAACTCTAACCCAATCACTAACCCCTAACCCTAACCCTAGCACTAACCCTAACCGTAAAGCTAACCCTAAACCATAACCCTTACACTAAATCTAACTCTAATTGTAAACCCTAACCCTAACCTAATCTTAAACCCTAACCCTAACCCTATCACTAACACTAAACCTAACCCCAACCCTAACCCTAACCTAACACTAACCCTGACCCTAACCTAACCTAACCTAACCTAAACACTAACCCAAACCCTAAACCTAACCCCTAACCCTAACCTAACACTAACCCTGACCCTAACCCTACCCCTAACCTAACCCTAAACCTAACCCAAACCCTAAACCTAACCCCTAACCCTAACCCTAACCCCTAACTCTAACCCTAATCCCTAACCTAACCTAACACTAAACCTAACCGTAAAGCTAACCTAAACCATGACCCTAACACTAAACCTAACCCTAATTCTATACCCTAACCCTAACCCGAATCTTAAACGCTAACCCCAAACCTATCCCTAACCTAAACCTAACCCCAACCTAACCCTAACCCCAACCCAAAGCCTAACCCCAACCACAATCCCAACACTATCCCAACCCCAATCCCAACTCTAACCCCAAACACAACCCTAACCCCAACACCAACCCTAACACTCACCCTAACCCCTTACCCTAAGACTAACCCTAAACCTAAACCTCTTCTAACCCAAAACCTTCGAGTAACGCTAACCCTAACACTAACGCTAACCCTAAACCCTAACCCAAACCCTAAACCTAACCGCTAACCCTAACCCTATCCCTAACCAAACCCCTAACCCAACCTAACTCTAACCCTAACCCCAACCCTAAAACTAACCCCAACCCCGAACCTAACCCCAACCCCAATCCCAACCCTAACCCCAACCCCAACCCCAACCCTAATCATGACCCTAACCCTAACCCTAACTCTAACACTAACCCCTAAGCTAACCCTGACCCTAACCCTAACCCTAACGCTAACCCTAACGCTAAACCTAACCCTACACCCTGACCCTGACTCTGACCCTGACCCTGACCGTGACCCTAACGCTAACCCTAACCCTAACCCTTAACCCTAACCCTAACCCTAACTATAACCCTAAACCTAACCCTAACACTAACCCTTACCATAACCATAACCCCTAACCCTAACCCTAACCCTAAAGCTAACTTGTCTAAACCTAACCCCTAAACCTACCTCTACCCCTACCACTAACCCAACCGTAATCTTATCTCTAACCCTAACCAGAACCCCTAAACCTACCTGCATCACTAACCCTACCCTAACAATAACACTATCCCTAAAGCCTAAACCATAACCTAACCCTAACCCTAACCCTAACACTAAACACTAACCCTTACCTTAAGCGTAACCCAACCCTAACACAAACCCTTACCCTAACACTAACCACAACCCCTAAACCTACCCCTACCCCTACCCCTAGCCCTAAACCTCTTCTAACCATAACGCTAAACATAAACCTCTATAACAATAAACCTAAGAGTAACGCTAACCTTAACCCTAAACCTAACCCCCCACGCCAACCCTACTCTAAACCTTCCCTAAATCTTGCCCTACACCTAACTCTAACCCTAACCCTAACATTAACCCTAACACATATTCTAAGCCTAAACTCTTTCCACAACCCTAACCCTTAACCTTAAACCTAACACTAATCCCTAATCCTAACCTTAACCCTAACCCAAACCCCAACCTTAACCCCAAACATAACCTTATCCATACCCTAACCCTAAACCCTGATCCTGACCCTGACCCTAACCTAACCGTAACCTAACACTAATCCTAACCTAACGCTAACCCTAAACCCTAACCGAAACCCTAAACCTAACCCCTAACCTAAACAAAACCCTAATCATAACCCTAACCCCTAACCCTAAACACTAAACACTAACACTAACCCTAACCATAACCATAACCCTACAATAACACTAAATCTTAACCCCTAACCCTAACCCTGACCCTAACCCTAACCCTAAACCCTAACCCTAAACCTAAACCCTAACGCTAACCCTATCCCGAACCACTAACACTATCCCTAACCCTAACCAAAACCCTAACCCTAACCCTAACCCTAAACAAAACCTAACCCTAAACCAAACCCTAACCCTAACCTAACCCAAACCCTAACCCTAACCATAACCATAACCATAAACCAAACCCTACCCTAACCCCAACCCCAACACTAACCCTAACCCCAAACCTAACCCCCTATCCCTAACCCAAACCCCAACCCTACCAGAACCACAATCCCAATCCTAAACCCAACCGCTATCCCAACCCTAACCCCAACCCCAACCCTAACCCAACCCGAACCTAACCCCAACCCCAACACTAACCCTAACCCTAATCCCTAACTCTAACCCTAACCAAAACCCTAACCCCTACCCTAACCTAACACTAACCTAACCACTAACCCTAAGCCTAACCCGAACCCTAACACTATCCCTAACGATAACACTAACCTAATGCTAACCCTAACCCTAAACCCTGACCCTGACCTGATCCTAACCTAACACTAACCCTAACCCTAAGGCTAACCCTAAACCCTATCCCTAACCTAACCTAAACCTAACCTAACCCTAACCTAACCTAACCAAAACCCCTAACCAAAACTTCTAACCCTTTAGGGATAGGGCTGGGTTTAGGGACAGGGCTACTGCTAGGGCTAGGGGCAAATTTTAGGGTCAGGGTTGGGGTTTAGGGGTTAGGGTTAGGGTTAGGATTTAGAGTTAGTGTTGAGGTTATTGGTTAGGTTAGAGTTAAGATTAGTTTAGATTTAGGTTTAGGTTTAGGGTTAGTGTTAATGTTTTTGTTAAGGTCGTGGATATTGTTAGGGTTAGGGTAGGGTTAGGGTTAGGATAGGTTCATGCTTAGGGTTTCGGTTAGGGCTAGGGTAAGGGTTAGGGTTAGCGTTACTGTTAGGGTTAGGGGTTAGAAGAGGTTTAGATTTGGGGTTAGGGTTAGAATAGGGTTAGGTTTAGGGTAGGTTTAGGGTTAGAGTTGAGTTAGGTTTAGGGGTAGGGGTAGGGGTTAGGATTAGGGGTTGAGGGTAGTGTTGGGGTTAGGATTAGGGTGGCGTTAGGGTTAGGTTTGGGTTTGGGGCTAGTGCTAGGGCTAGGATTTAAAGCTAGGGCTATATCTAGGGATAGGTCTGGGACTAGGTTTAAGGTTACGGTTAGGGATAAGGGTAGGATTAGGGGTTGAGGTTAGTGTTAGTGTTAGGGTTAGGGTTGGGGTTAGGGTTATGTTTGGGATTAGGGTTAGTGTTAGTGTTAGGTTTAGGGTTAGGTCTAGTTTTAGGGTTGGGGTTATGGTTTAGGGGTTAGGGTTAGGGCTAGGGTTAGTTTTAGGGCAAGGACTAGTGCTAGAGCTATTGTTGGGGTTAGAGTTTAGGGTTAGTGTTGGGTTTAGGTTTAGGATTTAGGGTTAGTGTGGGTTTAGGGGTAGGGTTAGGGTTACTGGTAGCTTTTGGGGTTTAGGATTAGGTTTAGGGTTAGGGTTAGGGCTAGGGATACGGTTAGGGCTAGGGTTAGGGTTAGGATTAGGGGTTAGTGTTATGGGTAGGGGTAGGGGTAGGAGTAGGGTAAGGTGTATGGCTTGGGGTTGGGGTTGGGTTTAGGGTTAGGTTTGGGTTAGGGTTAGGGTTGGGTTTAGAGTTTATGGTTAGGTTTAGGGTTAGGGCTAGGGATAGGGTTGGGGCTATGGCTAGTGCTAGGGCTAATGTTAGGGTTAGGGTTAAGGTTAGTGTTAGGGGTTAGAGGCAGCAGTAGGGGTAGGGGTTTGGGTTTGGTTTGGGTTATCTTTAGGGTTGGGTTAGGGTTAGGGTTTAGAGTTTAGGGTTAGGTTTAGGGTTAGGGTTAGGATTAGGGCTAGGGATCGGGTTAGGGCTAGGGCTGGTGCTCGGGTTAGGGCTGGGCTGGGGCTGGGGTAAAGGTTAGGATTGGGGTTTGGGGCTGGGGCTAGAGTTGGGGTTAGGAATTAGAGCTAGGGCTAGGGCTGGGTCTAGAGTTAGGGTTAGGGTTAGGGTTGGGGTTGGGGTTAGGGCACGGTTAGGGGTTAGGGTTGGGGTTGGGGTTGGGGTTGGGGTTAGGGTTAGCATTACTGTTAGTTTTGGGCAAGAAGAGGTTTAGATTTAGGGTTAGGTTTAGCGTTAGGGGTTCGGGTTACAGTTAGGGTTTAAGATTACAGGTAGGGGTAGTGGTAGGGGTAGGGGAAGGGGTATGGGTTGGTGTTGGGTTTAGGGTTAGTATTAGGGTTGTGTTAGTGTTAGGTTTAGCATTAAGGTTAGGGGTTGGGGTTTATGGTTATGGTTGGGTTTAGGTTTAGGGCTAGGGATAGGGTTAGAGCAAGTGGTAAGGCTAGGGCTAGGGTTAGGGTTAGGGTTTAGTTTAGGTTTAGGGTAGTGTTAGGGTTAGGGTTGGGGTTGGGGTTAGGGTTAGGGGTTACACTTACGGTTGGGGCTATGGCTAGGGTTGGGGCTAGGGCTAGTGCTAGGGCTGGGGCTACGGCTAGGGTTGGGGTTAGGGTAAGGTTTAGCATTAGGTTTAGGGTTAAGGATAGGGCAGGGTTAGCTTTAGGGAAAGGGTTTAGAGTTATGGTTTAGGGTAAGGGTTAGGATTAGGATAAGGGTTAGGGTTACTCTTAGTGTTAGGAGTTGGGGTTAGGGTTAGGTTTATGGTTATGGTTAGGGTTATTTTTAGGGTTCGGGTTAGGGATTAGGGTTAGGGTGAGGAATAGAGTTTAGGGTTAGGGTTAGTGTTAGGGTTAGGGTTGGGTTAGGTTTAGGGTTGTGGTTGGGGTTAGGGTTAAGTTTAGGGTTAGAGTTACTGTTAAGGTAAGTGTTAGAAGGGGTTTAGGTTTAGGGTTAGGTTTAGAAAAAGGTTACGGTTGGGGTTGGGGTTTAGAGTTAGGATTAGGGTTAGTGTTAGTATTGGTGGTTACAGTTAGGGTTAGCATTAGGGTTAGGGTTGTGTTAGCATTAGTGTTAGGGTTGGTGTTTGGAGTTAGGGTTAGGGTTAGTGTTAGTATTGGTGGTTACAGTTAGGGTTAGCATTAGGGTTAGGGTTGTGTTAGCATTAGTGTTAGGGTAAGTGTTTGGAGTTAGGATTAGGGTTAGTGTTAGTATTGGTGGTTACAGTTAGGGTTAGCATTAGGGTTAGGGTTGTGTTAGCATTAGTGTTAGGGTAAGTGTTTGGAGTTAGGGTTAGGGTTAGGGTTTAGGGTTTAAGGATTGAGTTAGGGTTATGGTTATGGTTAGGGTTGTGTTAGGGTTAGGGTTACGGGTAGGGTAAGGGGTAGGGGTACGGTTTGTGTGTAGGGTTAGTGTTATGGATAGGTTTTGGTTAGCGTTTGGGTTAGGGTTAAGGTTAGGGTATAGGGTTTAGGGTTGGGGTTAGGGTTTAGGGTTTACGGTTATGGTTATGGTTAGGGTTAGGGCTAGGGCTAGTGTTAGGGCAAGGGCTAGTGCTGGGGCTGGGGCTTCGGCTAGGGCTAAGGTTAGGGTTAGGGTTAGTGTTTAGGGTTAGGGTTGGGTTTAGGTTTAGGAATTAGGGTTAGGGTTAGGGTTAGGGTTAGGAATATGTTTGGGGCTAGGGTTAGGGTTAGGGTTAAGGGTTGGGGTTATGTGTAGAAGTAGGGGTAGCGGTAGGGGAAGGGGTTAGGGTTAGGATTAGTGTTGGGTTTTAGGGTTTAGGATTAATGTTAGGTTTGGGGTTAGGTCAAGGGATAAGGTTAGGGCTAGGGTTAGGTTTAGTGTTAGGGTTAATATTATGGTTAGGGTTAGGTTTAGGTTAGTGTTAGGGTTAGGGTTAGTGTTACTCTTAGGGTTTGGGTTGGGGTTAGGGTTAGGTTTAGGGTTTAGAGTTAGGATTATATTTACATAAAGGGTTAAGTTTAGGGGAAGTGCTAGGGCTAGGGTTGGGGTTCGGTTTAGGGTTAGGGTTGGGTTAGGGTTAGGTGTAAGTGTAGGAGTAGGGTTAGTGTTAGTGTTACGGTTAGGGGTTAGGGTTAGTATTAGTTTTAAGGGTAGTGGTATGGGGATGGGTTGGGGTCAGGGTTAACTTTAGTGCTATGGTTGGTTTAGGTTTGTTTTTAGGGTTAGATTTAGGGTTAGTGTTAGGGTTAGGGCTAGAGATAGGGTTAGAGCTAGGGCTATTGCTAGGGCTATGGCTAGGGCTTAGACTAGGGTTAGGGATAGGGTTAGACTTTTGGGTTAGGGTATGGTTTAGGTTTATGGTTAGTGTTAGGGGTTAGGGTTAGGGTTAGTGTTAGAGTTATTGGTTAGGGGTAGGGTTTATGGTTAGGGAATGGGCTGAAGTTTTTGTTAGGGTTGGGGTTTGGTTACGGTTAAGGTTAGGGTTAGGGTTTATGGTTTAGTGTTAGAGTTAGGGTTGGGTTTAGGGTTAGGGATGGAGTTAGGGTTAGGGTTCAGAGTTAAGGTTAGGGTTAGATTTAGGGTTAGGGATTAGTGACAGGCGTAGGGGTATATGATGTGTTACGTTTAGGTTTGAGGGTTAGTGTTAGGATTTAGGTTTAGGTTTAGGGTTAGGGTTAGGGTTAGAGGTAAGGTTAGGGGTTGTAGTTAGTGTCAGGTTTAGGGATAGGGTTAGGTTTGGGTTAGTGTTAGGATTAGGGTTAGTGTTTAGTGCCAGTGTTAGGTTTAGGGTTAGGGTTTAGGTTTTAAGGATAGTGTTACCTTTAATGTTAGGGTTAGTGTTCGGAGTAGTGGTAGGGATAAGGGTGGTGGTTAAGGTTAGGATTAGTGTTAAGGTTAGGGTTGTGTTAGGGGTAGGGGGTAAGTGTAGGTAGATGGGAAGTAGTAGGTTTAGGGTTAGGGTTAGACGAGTTAGGGTTAAGATTAGGGATAGGGTTACGGTTAGGGTTAGGGTTAAATGTAAAGTTTCGGGTTAGGGTTAGGGTTAGGCTTAGGGTTTGGTGTTAGGTTTAGTGTTCGGGTTAGTGTTAGGGGTTAGGATTAGAATAAGTGTTAGGGGGTTAGGGTTAGGCTTAGGCTTAGGATTGGCGTTGGGGTTAGGGTTGGGATTGGGGTTAGGGTTGGGATTCGGGTTCGGGTTATGGTTGGGATTGTGGTTCTGGTTAGGGTTGGGGTTGGGATTAGGGTTAGGGTTGTTGTTAGGGTTAGGGTTAATGTTAGCGTTGGGGTTGGGGTTAGGGTTGGGGTTGGGTTTACGGTTCGGGTTGGGGTTAGGTTTAGGGTTAGGTTTGGTGTTAGGGTTAGGGTTATGTTTAGAGTTAGGGTTAGGATTTGGTTTAGGTTTAGGGTTAGGTTTAGGGTTGGGTTAAGGTTTAGGGTTAGGGTTAGGGTTAAGGGTTTTGGTTAGGGTTAGGGATAGGGTAGGGGTTAGGGTTAGGGTTAGTGTTGGGGTTTAGGATTTAGGGTCAGGGTTAGCGTTAGGGTTATGGTTAGGGTTTAGGATTAGGGTTAGGGTTAGGTTTAGGGGGTAGGGGTTAGGGTTAACGCTACGGTTAGTGTTAACGTTTGGGTTAGGGTTAGGGTTAGAGGTTAGGGTTAGTGTTAGGGTCAGAGTTAGGGTTAGGGGTTAGGGTTAACGTTACGGTTAGGGGTTAGGGATAGGGTTATGGTTAGGGTTAGAGTTTGGGTTGGGGTTAGGGTTGGTGTTTGGGTTAGGGTTGGGATTGGTTTTGGGGTTAGGGTTGGGATTGGGGTTGGGATTGGGGTTGGGGTTGGGGTTAGGGTAAGGGTTCGGGTTAGGTTTAGGGTTAGGATTGGGGTTAGGATTAGGGTTGGTGTTGGGGTTAGGTTTAAGGTTGGGGTTTTGGTTAGGGTTAGGGTTTGTTTTAGGTTTAGGGTTGGGGTTAGGTTTAGGGGTTGGGGTTTGGGTTAACGTTTAGGGGTAGGGTTAAGGTTAGGGTTAGTGTTAGGGTTAGGTTTAGGGTTAGGGGTTTTGGTTAGGGTTAGGGTTAGGGTTTGGTTTACGGTTGGGTTTATGGTTAGGATTAGTGTTAGGGTTATGGTTCGGGCTAGGGATAGGTTTAGAATTAGGGGCTAGTGCCAGAGCTAGGGATAGGACTAAGGCTAGGTCTAGGGTTAAGGTTCGTGTTTAGTGTTATGGTTAGGGTTAGAGTAAAGGGTATGGATAGGGTTAGGGTTTAGGTTTGAGGCTTAGGGATAGTTTAAGGGTTAAGGTAAAGGTTAGGGATTAGGGTTAGGGTTAGGGTTAGGGTTTAGGGTTAGGGTTAGGTAAATTGTTTAGGCTTAGGATATGTGTTCGGGTTAAAGTTATGGTTAGGGTTCGAGTTAGGCCTAGGGCTAGTGTTACGGTAGGTTTAGGGTAGGGTTATCGTTGGGCTTAGGTTTAGGGTTAAGGTTAGCGTTACTATTAGGTTTATTGTTATAGAGGGTTTGGTTTATGCTTATGGTTAGAATAGGGTTAAGGCTAGGGTTAGGGGTAGGTTTAGGGGTTGTGGCTAGTGTTGGGGTTAGGGTGAGTGTTAGGGTTGGGTTACGGTTAGGGCTAGGGTTAGGGTTGGTGTTAGGGTTAGGGTTAGGGTTAAGTTAGGGATAGGGTTAGGGTTAGCGTTAGGGTTAGCGTTACTCTTAGGTTTAGGGTTAGAAGAGGTTTAGGGTTACGGTTAGGGATAGGGTTAGGGGTTAGGGTTAGGGTGAGGGTTAGGGTTTAGGGTTAGGGTTAGGGTTAGGGGTTAAGGTTAGGTATAGGGGTAGAGTTAGGGTTATGGTTTGGGGTTAGTTTTAGGTTTGGGTTGGGTTTAGCGTTAGGGTTAGAGTTAAAGTAGGGCTAGGGATAGGGTCACGACTAGGGCTAGTGCTAGGTTGAGGGTTAGGGTTAGGGTTAGGGTTAGGTTAAGGTTAGGGTTTAGGGTTTAGGGTTAGGGATATTGTTAGGGTTGGTTTAGGGTTAGGGTTAAGGTTAGCGTTTAGGGTTTAGGGTTAGGGTTAGGGTTAGGGTTAGGGATAGGGTTACAGCTTGGCATAGTGCTAGGGTTAAGGTTAGGGTTAAGTTTAGGGTTAAGGTTAGGGGTAGGGGTAGGATTAGGACTTCTTGTTGGGGTTAGGGTTAGGTTTATGGTTGGATTAGGGTTAGGATTAGGGTTACGGTGTAGAGTTTGGGGTTAAGGTTAATGTTAGGGATAGGGTTTAGGGTTAGGGTGAGGTTACGTTTAGGATTTGGGGTTTGGGTAGGGTTAGGGTTAGAGTTAGGATTAGGGTGTAGAGTATAGGGTTAGAGTTAGTGTTGGGGTTAGGATTAGGGTTAGGATTAGCCTTAGGGTTTAGGGTTAGGGTTAGGGTTAAGGTTAATGTTAGATTTGGGGTTAGGATTAGGGTTAGTGTTAGTGTTAGGGTTAGGGATGGGGTTAGTGTAAGGGTTAGGATTAGGTTTAGGTTTGGGGTTGGGGTTGCGGTTAGGGTTAGGGTTAAGGGTAGGCCTATGGCTGGGGTTACGCCTAGGGCTAGTGCTAGCTCTGGGGCTATGGCTAGAGCTAGGGTTGGGGTTAGTATTAGAGTTTACGGTTGGGGTTATTGTTAGGGTTAGTGTTAGGTTTTTGGGGTTTAGGGTTTGCGTTAGGGTTAGGGCAGGGTTAGGTTCAGGGTTAGGGTTTAGGGTTAGGGTTACTGTTAGAGTTTAGAGTTTGGATTAGGATTAGTGTTAGGGTTAGTGTTACTCTTAGGGTTAGGAGTTAGTGTTAGGGTTATGGTTAGGGTTAGGGTTACGTTTACGGTTAGGGTTAGGAGCTAGGGTTAGGGTTAGAGGAGGTATAGAGTTTAGGGTTCGGGTTAGGGTGAGCTTTAGTGTTAGTGTTAGGGTTAGGGTTAGGGTTAGTGTTAGGGTTAGGGTTATATTTGGGGTTTGGGTATGTTTAGGGTTAGTTTTTGGGTTGGGGTTAGGTTTAGGGTTAGTTTTACTGTTAGGGTTAGGGTTAGAAGAAGTTTAGAGTTAGGGTTAGGGTTAGGGTTATTGTTAGAGTTGGGGTTTGGGTTAGGTTTAGGGTTAGGGAAAGGGTTTAGGTTTTAGGGTTAGGGTTAGGGTTCAGGTTAGGGTTAGGCCTTAGGGTTAGGGTGAGTGCTATTGGTTAGGGTTATTGTTAGGGTTAGGGTTAGGGTTAGGGTTGGGGTTAGGGTTAGCATTAGGATTAGGTTTAGGGTTATGTTAGGGTTAGGGTTAGTGTTAGGGTTAGCGTTAGTGTTAGGGTTAGGTTTTGGTTAGGGTTAGCGGTAGGGGTAAGTGTAGGCTTATGGGTTGCGGTTTGCGTTAGGTTTTGGGTTAGGTTTGGGTTAGGGTTAAGGTTAGTTTTAGGGTTAGAGTTTAGGGTTTATGGTTAGGGTTAAGGTTAGGGGTAGGGTTAGACCTAAAGATAGGGTTAGGCCTATGGCGAGTGCTAGGGGTAGGGCTAGGGCTAGACTAGGGTTAGGGTTAGGGTTTAGTGTTAGCGTTAGGGTTAGGTTTTAGAGTTAGGGTTAGGGTTAGGTTTAGTGTTAGTGTTAGGGTTGCTGTTAGTTTTACGGTTAGGGTTATGTTTTGGCTTAGGATAGGTTTAGGTTTAGGGTTGGGGTTGGGGTTAGGGATAGGATTAGGGTTAGCGTTACTGTTAGGATTACGGTTAGAAGAGGTTTAGGTTTGGGGTTATGGTTAGAATAGGGTTTGGGTTAGGGTTAGGTTATATTTGGGATATGGTTAGGGTTAGGGTTGGGGTTGGGGTTAGGGTTAGAGTTAGGGTTAGGGGTTAGGGTTAGGTTTAGTGTTAGGTTTGCGTTATGGTTAGGGTTACGGTTAGTGTTTAGGGTTAATGTTAGGGTTAGGGATTAGGGTTAGGGTTAGGGTTAGAGTTGGGTTAGGGTTAAGGTTTAAGGTTTATGGTTATGGTTAGGGTTAGGGCTTATGGTTAGGGTTTGGCTCAGTGTTAGGGTTAGGGGTTAGGGGTATGGGTAGTGTTAGGGTTAGGGTTGGGTTAAAGTTAGGGTTACGTTTATTGTTCAGGGTATAGGGATAGGGTTAGGGTTATTGTTAGGCCTAGGGAGAGGGTAAGGATTAGGGTTAGGGTTAGAGTTGGGTTAGGTTTAGGGTTAAGATTTAAGGTTTAGGGGTAGGGATATCTGTTGCGGTTTGGGTTAGGGTTAGGATTGGGTTAAGGTTAGTGAAAGGGTTGGAATTCAGCCCTAGCATTAACCCTAATGCTAACGCTAATCCAAACCTAACCCTAACCATAACCCTACCCTCAACTCTAACCCTAACCTAACCCCCTTTCCCAAATCCCTGATCCCTAACCCTCAATCTGACCCTAAACACAAACCCTAACCCTAACCCTAAAACTAACCATAACCCTAACCCTAACTCAAAACCTAACACTGAACCCTAACCTAACCTAACCTAACCCTAACCCTTAACCCTAACCATAACCCTAACCCTAACCCTAACACTAACTCGTCTAAACCTAAACATAACCCAACCATACCTCTACCCCCACCCTTAACCCTAAACCTAACACAAAGCCTACCCCTACACCTAACCCTAACCTAAACCTAACAAAACCCTACCCCTACACTTAACATTAACCCGAAAACTCACCCAACCTAACACTAACCCTGGCCCTGGCCCAAGCCCTAACTCTGGCCCTAGCCCTAGATCTAACCCTAGCACTAGCCCTAACCTAACCCTAGCCATAACACTAAACTCTAAACCCTAAACATAACCCTAACCCAAACCCAAACCTAACCACAACCCCTAAACCTACCCTTAAACTTAATACTAACCTAACCATAGGCCTTGCCCTAGCCCAGCATTAACCCTAACCCTAAACATAACCGACCCTAACCATAACCGACCCTAACCCTAACGCTAACACTTCCCGAAACCGTATCTCTAAACCAGAACTCTAACCCTAACCCTGAACACTAACCCTAACCTAAAGCTTAAACAGAAACCTGAACCTAACCCTAATGCTAAACCTAACCCAGACCATAACCCTAATCCTAAGCCCTAACCTAACACTAACCCAAACCCTTAACCCTAACCCTAACCTAAGTCTAACCCCAACCCTAACCCTAACCCCTACCCCTGACCCTGACCCTGACCTAACCTAACTCTAACACTAACCCTAACCTAATGCTAACTCTATACCTAACCCTAACCCTAACCCTAAACCCTAACTCTACCCCTAACCCTAACCTAAACCAAACCCTAACTCTAAACCTAACACTAACCCTAACCCCTAACCCTATCCCTAACCTAAACCTATGAGTAATGGAGACCTAAACCTAACACTAACCCTAAACCAAACCCTAACCTAACCTGAACCCCTAACCTAAACCAAACTCTAACACTAAACCTAACCCCTAACCTTAAGGCAAACCTAGGCCCCTAACCTAGCCCAAGCCAAAGCCCCTAACCCTAACCTAACACTAATCCTAACCTCAACCCTAAACCTATTCTAACACTAAACCTAAGAGTAACACTAACCCTAACCTAACCTAACCCTAACAATAATCCCTAACCTAACCCCTAACCTAACCCTAACCCTAACCGTAACACTAACCTAACCTAAACCCTTAAACCTAACCCTAACCCTAACCCTAACCCTAAACCTCTTCTAACACTAAACCTAAGGGTAACACTAATTTTAACCCTAAAGGTAACCTAACTCTAACCCTAACCCTAAACCCTAACCCTACCCCTAAATCCAACCCTAACCCTAACGTCAACTTCAACCTTATCACTAACCCCAACCCTAACCCTAACCCTAACCCCAACCCTAAACCTAACCTAAACCCAACCTAAATCTAACCCCAACCCCAACACAAACCCTAACCCCTAACATAACCCTAACCCTAACCCCAAACCCTACCTAAACCCTACCCCAACCTAACCTAACCTAATCCTAACCCCTAACACTAACCCTAATCCTAAACCCTAACCTAACCTAACCTAACAATAAACCTAATTGTAATGATAACCTTAACCCAAAACCTAACCCCAAAGCCAAACCTACCCTAACCCTACCTAACACTAACCTAGCCCTAGGCATAACTCTATCACTAACTGTAACTTTAACTCTAACACATATCCTAAGCCTAAACGCTTTCCCTAACCCTAACCTAAAACTCAAACCGTAACCCTAACCTTAATCACTACCCTAACTCTAACCCTAACCCTAACCCTAACCTAAAGCCAAACCCTAACCTGAACCTTAAACCAAGCCCTAACCCTAACCTAACCTAACCTGAACCTAACCGGCCAAATCCTAACACTAACCTGGCCTAAGCAAAGGCCCTAACCCTAACCCTAACTGTAACCCTAAACCCTAGCCCTAGCCCTAACTCTAACCCTAACTCTAACCCTAACCTAACCCTAATCCTAACACTAACACTGACCTAAGCCTTAATGCTAACCTAACCCTAACTCCTAAACCTAACCCTCACTATAACCCTAAACATAAAACCAACCCTAACCCTAATCCTAACCCTAACCCTAACCTAACCTAACCCTAACCCCAACCTAAACCTAACCCTAACTGCTACCCCAACCCTAAATCCAACCACATTCCCAACCCTCACCCCAATCCCTACCCCAACCCCAACCCCAAACTCATCCCTAAACGCAAAGCCCAACACTAACCCTAACACTAACCCTAATCCTAACCCCTAAAATTAATCCTAACCCTAACCCAAACTCCTAATCTTAACTCTAACCTAACCTAACCCTAACACCAACCCTAACACTAACCCTAACCCTAACCTTAACGCTAACCCTAACCCTTCATCCTGACCCTGACCCTGACCCTAACGCTAACCCTAAGAGTAACCCTAACCCTAACGCTAACCGTAAACCTTAACCCTAACCCTAACCCTAACCTAACACCAACCCTAACACTAACCCTAACCCTAACGGCTAACCCTAACCCTTCATCCTGACCCTGACCCTGACCCTAACGAGTAACCCTAACCCTAACGCTAACCGTAAACCTTAACCCTAACCCTAACCCTAACCCTAAACCTAACTCTAACTCTAACCTAACACTAACTCTAACCCTAAACCAAACCCTAATCCTAAACCTAACCCTAACTCTAACCCCTAACCCTAACCCTAATCCTAAACCTCTTCTAAGCATAAACCTATGAGTAATGGAAACCCTAACCCTAATCAACACTAACACTAACCTAAACCAAACCCTAACCCTAAACCGAACCTAAAACTACACCAAAGCTCTAACACTAAACCTAACCCTAACCCAAACCAAAACCCCTAACCCTAACCCTAATCCTAACTCTAATCCTAAACCTCTTCTAACCCTAAACCTAAGAGTAACGCTAACCCTAACCCTAACCCTAAGCCTAACCCTAACCCAATCCTAATCCTAACCCCTACCCCAACCTAATCCTAACCCTTAATCCTAACCCTAACCCTAAACCCTAACCCTAACCTAACCTAATCCCTAGCCCTAACTTTAACCCTAAAACTATCCCTAACCTAACCCTTACCCCTAACCCTATCGCTACACTTAACTTTAATTCTAAACGTAACACTAAACACTAACCCTACCCCATCCCTAGCACTAGCCCTATCCTAGCCCTAGCACTAGGCCTAGTCCTAAACCAATCCCTAGCCCGAACCCTAACCCTAACCCTAACCTAACACCAACCCTAACCCGAACCCTAACCCCAATCCTAAACCTAAACCGAATTCCAACCCTAACCCTAACCCCAATCGTAACCCTAACCCCAAACCTAACCCTAAACCCTACCCCAACCCTAACCCTAACCCTAATCCTAACCCCTAACACTAACCCTAACCCTAAACCCTAACGCTAACCTTAACCCTTACCTAACAATAAACCTAATAGAAACGCAAACCTTAACCATAAACCTAAACCCAACACCAACCCTATCCTAAACCTACACTAACCTAACCCTAGCCCTAGGCCTAACTCTACCCCTAACCCTAACTTTTACTCTAACACATATCCTAAGCCTAAAATCTTTCCATAACCCTTACCCTAAAACCTAACACTAACCCTAACCCTAATCCCTACCTTAACCTTAACCCTAACACTATCCCTAACCCTAACCCTAACCCCTAACCCTATCCCTACCCTTAACTCTAACCTAACCATAACACTAAACACTAACCCAAACCCTAGCCCTATTCCTAGCCCTATCCCTAGCCCTAATCATAAACCTATTCCTAGCCCAAACCATAACTCTAACACTAACCTAACCTAAGCAAAACCCTAACCCTAAACCTAACCTAAATTAGGTTAGGGGTCAGAAGAGGTTTTGGTTTGGGGTTAGGATTAGAATAGTGTTGGGGTTAAGGTTAAGGTTAGGGTTAGGGTTAGGGTTAGGGTTACAGTTAAGGTTGGGGTTTAGGGTTAGGTTTGGTTCAGAATTAGGGTTAGGGGTTAGGGATAATGTTAGTGGTAGGAGTATGGGTTTGGGTTTGGGTTGGGGTTAGGGTTAGATTTCTGGTAATGGTTGGTGTTACGATTAGCGTTAGGGTAGGGATAGTGTTGGGTTAGGGGTTAGGGGTAGGGGTATGTTTAAGGGTAGGGTTTAGGGTAAGGTTAAGGTTAGGGTTGAGGTTAGGGTTGGGGTTAGGGTTAGGGTTTAGGGATAGGGTTAGGGTTAGGGTTAGGGTTTAGGGATAGGGTTAGGGTTAGGGTTAGGGGTTAGGGCTAGGGGTATGGGTTGGAGTTAGGATTAGGGTTAAGATTGGGTTAGGGTTAGTGTTAGGGTTAGGGTTTAGGGTTAGGGTTATTGTTAGGCTAGTGTTAGGGGTTAGGGTTAGGGGTAGGGTTAGGGTTTTGGTTAGGGTTAGGTTAGGGTTTAGGGTTAGGGTTAGGGATAGGGTTAGTGTTAGTGTTAGAGTTAGTGTTAAGATTGGATTTAGGGTTAGGGTTAGGTTTAGGTTTAGGGGTAGGGTTAGGGATAGGGTTAGTATTAAGGTTAGCGTTAGGGTTTGGGTTAGGGTTTGGTAAGGGTTAGGGGAGGAGTAGCGATAAGGTCAGGGGTATGGGTTGGGGTTAGGGCTAGGGTTTGGGTTAGGGTTGGGTTAGGGTTAGGGTGTTTTTAGGGTTAGGATTTGGGGTTTAGGGTTAGGGTTGAGGGTAGTGGTAGGATTAGGCCTAAGGATAGGCTTAGGCCTGGGGCTAATGTTGGGGCTGTGGCTAGGGCTAGGCTAGGGTCGGAGGGTTAGGGTTTAGGGTTTAGGGTTAGGGTTTAGGGTTAGTGTTAGTGTTAGGGTTAGTGTTAGGGTTGGGGTTAGGGTTAGCATTAGGATTAGGTTTGGGGTTATGTTAGGGTTAGGGTTAGTGTTAGGGTTAGCGTTAGTGTTAGGGTTAGGTTTTGGTTAGGGTTAGCGGTAGGGGTAAGTGTAGGCTTATGGGTTGCGGTTTGCGTTAGGTTTTGGGTTAGGTTTGGGTTAGGGTTAAGGTTAGTTTTAGGGTTAGAGTTTAGGGTTTATGGTTAGGGTTAAGGTTAGGGGTAGGGTTAGACCTAAAGATAGGGTTAGGCCTATGGCGAGTGCTAGGGGGTAGGGCTAGGGCTAGACTAGGGTTAGGGTTAGGGTTTAGTGTTAGCGTTAGGGTTAGGTTTTAGAGTTAGGGTTAGGGTTAGGTTTAGTGTTAGTGTTAGGGTTGCTGTTAGTTTTACGGTTAGGGTTATGTTTTGGCTTAGGATAGGTTTAGGTTTAGGGTTGGGGTTGGGGTTAGGGATAGGATTAGGGTTAGCGTTACTGTTAGGATTACGGTTAGAAGAGGTTTAGGTTTAGGGTTATGGTTAGAATAGGGTTTGGGTTAGGGTTAGGTTATATTTAGGATATGGTTAGGGTTAGGGTTGGGGTTGGGGTTAGGGTTAGAGTTAGGGTTAGGGGTTAGGGTTAGGTTTAGTGTTAGGTTTGCGTTATGGTTAGGGTTACGGTTAGTGTTTAGGGTTAATGTTAGGGTTAGGGATTAGGGTTAGGGTTAGGGTTAGAGTTGGGTTAGGGTTAAGGTTTAAGGTTTATGGTTATGGTTAGGGTTAGGGCTTATGGTTAGGGTTTGGCTCAGTGTTAGGGTTAGGGGTTAGGGGGTATGGGTAGTGTTAGGGTTAGGGTTGGGTTAAAGTTAGGGTTACGTTTATTGTTCAGGGTATAGGGATAGGGTTAGGGTTATTGTTAGGCCTAGGGAGAGGGTAAGGATTAGGGTTAGGGTTAGAGTTGGGTTAGGTTTAGGGTTAAGATTTAAGGTTTAGGGGTAGGGATATCTGTTGCGGTTTGGGTTAGGGTTAGGATTGGGTTAAGGTTAGTGAAAGGGTTGGAATTCAGCCTAGCATTAACCCTAACGCTAACGCTAATCCAAACCTAACCCTAACCATAACCTAACCTCAATCCCTAACCCTACCCTTAACCCTAACCCTAACCCTTTCCCAAATCCCTGATCCCTAACCCTCAATCTGACCCTAAACACAAACCCTAACCCTAACCCTAAAACTAACCATAACCCTAACCCTAACTCAAAACCTAACACTGAACCTAACCCTAAGCCTAACCTAACCCTTAACCTAACCATAACCTAACCCTAACCTAACACTAACTCGTCTAAACCTAAACATAACCCAACCATACCTCTACCCCCACCCTTAACCTAAACCTAACACAAAGCCTACCCCTACACCTAACCCTAACCTAAACCTAACAAAACCCTACCCCTACACTTAACATTAACCCGAAAACTCACCCAACCTAACACTAACCCTAGCCCTGGCCCAAGCCCTAACCTGGCCCTAGCCCTAGATCTAACCCTAGCACTAGCCCTAATCCTAACCCTAGCCATAACACTAAACTCTAAACCCTAAACATAACCTAACCCAAAGCCCAAAGCCTAACCACAACCCCTAAACCTACCCTTAAACTTAATACTAACCCTAACCATAGGCCTTGCCCTAGCCCAAGCATTAACCCTAACCCTAAACATAACCGAAACCCTAAACCCAACCACAATCCCAATCCTAAACCCAACCCTTATCCCAACCCTAAACGCAAACTCAACCCTAAACGCATACCCAACCCTAACACTATACCTAACCCTAACCTTAAACCCAACCCTAACCCTAACGCTAACTCTTACCCTACACCCTGACCCTGACCGTGACCCTAACCCTAACCTAACGCTAACCCTAAATCCTAACCCTAACCTAAGCCCCTAACTCTAACCTAACCCTAATCCTAAACCTAAACAAAACCATAACCCTAAACCTAATCCTAACCCTAACCCTAACACCTAACCCTATCCCTAACCCAAAACCTAAACCCTAAACCTATGAGTAGCGGAAACCCTAACCCTAACCTAACACTAACACTAACCCTAAACCAAGCACTAACCTAACCTAACCCTAAATCCTAACCTAACCTAACCCTAACCTAACACTAACGCTAACCCTAAACCTTAATGCTAACTCTAACCCTAACCCCTAAACCAAACCCTAACCTAATCCTAACCTAACCCTAACACCAATCCTAACCCTAACCCTAAACCCAACCCCAACCCTAAACCCAACCGCATTCCCAACCCTTACCCCAACCCCTATCCCGACCCTAACCCAAAACTCAACCCTATACACAAACCCAACACTAACCCTAACACTAACCTTAACCCTAATACTAACCCCTAACCCTAACCCTAACCCTAACGCTAACACAAACCCTAACCCTAACCCTAAAAGCAACCCCAACCCTAACCAAAACCCCAACCCCATTCCCAACCGTAACCCCAACCCTAACCCCTACCCCAACCCATAACCCTAACCCTAACTCTAACACTAAACCTAACCCTAACTCGTAACCCTAAACCTAACACAAACCCCTAACCTCTAACCCTACCACTAAACGTAACCCTAACCCTAGGCCTAACAATAAACCTAATAGAAACGCAAACCTTAACCATAAACCTAACCCCAACTCCAACCCTACCCTAAAACTACACTAACCCTAACCCTAGCCCTAGGCCTAACTCTAACCCTAACCTAACATTTACCCTAACACATATCCTAAGCCTAAACTATTTCCATAACCCTTACCTAAAAGTTAACACTAACCATAACCCTAATCCCTACCTTAACCTTAACCCTAACACTATCTCTAACCCTAACCACTAACCCTATCCCTACCCTTAACTGTAACCTAACCATAACACTAAACACTAACCCTAACCCTAGCTCTATTCCTAGCCTTATAAATAGCCCTAGCACTAGCCCTAATCCTAAACCTATTCCTAGCCCGAGACCATAACCTAACACTAACCCTAACCTAAGCCAAACCCCTAACCCTAAACCTAACCCTAAACCCTAACCTAACCTAACCCTAACTCTAACCCTAACCTAACCCTAACCTCTAAACCTAACCCTAACTATAACCTAAACATAAAACCAACCCTAACCTAATCCTAACCCCAACCCTCACTCTAACCCTAACCGCACCCTAACCCCAAACCCGAACCCTAAACCCAACCACAATCCCAACCCTAACCCCAAACCCTATCCCAACCCTAAACCCAAACTCATCCCTAAACGCAATCCCAACCCTAACACTAAACCTAACCTTAACCTTAACCCCAACCCTAACCTAATGCTAACTCTTACCCTACACCCTGACCTGACCCTGACCCCAACCCTAACCCTAACACTAACCTAAGACTAACGCTAACCCTAAACCCTAACCCTAACCCTAAACCCTAACTCTAACCCTAACCCTAACCTAAACCAAATCATAACCCTAAACCTAACCTAACCCTAATCCCTAACCCTATCCCTAACCTAAACTATTCTAACCCTAAACCTATGAGTAGCGGAAACCCTAACCCTAACCCTAACCTAACACTAACACTAACCTGGACCAAACCCTAACCTAACCCTAACCTAAATCCTAACCTAACCTAACCTAACCTAACACTAACGCTAACCTAAACCTTAACGCTAACTCTAACCCTAACCCTAAACCTAACCTAACCTAACCTAACACCAACACTAACCCTAACGCTAAACCCAACCCCAACCCTAAACCCAACCACATTCCCAACCCCTACACCAACCCCTATCCCTACCCTAACCCCAAACTCAACCCTAAACACAAACCCAACACTAACCCTAACACTAAACCTAACCCTAATCCTAACCCTAACCCTAACCTAAAAGCAACCCCAACCCTAACCAAAACCCCAACCCCATTCCCAACCTAACCCTAACCCTAACCCCTACCTCAACCATAATCCTAATCCTAACTCTAACACTAAACCTAACCTAACTCATAACCCTAAACCTAACACTAAACCTAACCTCTAACCCTAACACTAAACATAACCCTAACCCTAACCCTAGCCCTAACCTAAACCTAACACTAAACCATAACCCTAACCCTATCCCTAACCCAAACCTAACCCTAATACCCTAAACCTAACCCTAAATTTATTCTAATGCTAACCCTAAACCTAAACCTCTTCTACACTCAACCTAACAGTAACGCTAAACCTAACCCTAACCTAACACCAAACCAACCCTAACCTAACCCTAATCCTAACCTAACCCTACCCCGAAACCTAAGCCTTAAACTAACCTAGCCAGAGCCTAGGACTAGCTCTAGCCCTATTCCTAACCCTAGCCCTATTCCTAATGCTAACCTCTAACCCTATCCCTAACCCAAACCTAACCCTAACCCTAACCCCTAACCCTAACCTAACCCTCACCCTAACACCTAACCCTAACCCTAACCCTAACCCTGGCACTAACCCTATCACCTAAAAATAACCTAACCTATCGCTAAAACTAACGCTAAGGCTAACCCTAACGCTAACCATAGCCCTAAACCTGACCCTGACCCTAACCCTAACCCTAACACTAACCGTAAACCTAACCCTAACCTTAAAACCTAACCCTAACCTAAACTTAAACACTAACCCTAACACTAACCCTTAACCCTATCCCTAACCATAACCCTAAACCTAACCCCTAACCCTAACCCTAACCCTAACCCTAACCTAACCCTAGACCTCTTCTAACCTTAAAACTAAGAGTAACGCTAACGCTAACCCTAAATTAAACCTAACCCTAAACCAAACCATATCCCTAACCCGAACCCTAATCCTAACCCTAAACCAAACTCTAACCCTAAACTTAACCCTAACCCTAACCCTCACCCTAACCCGAACCCCTACCACTAACCCTAAAACCAAACCCTAACCCTAAACCTAACCCTATCCTAACCCTAAACCTCTTCTAACACTAAACCTAAGAGTAATGCTAACCTAACACTAACCCTAACCTAAACCAAACCTAAACCTAACCCTAATCCTATCCTAAACCAAACCCTAACCCTAAAGCTAACCTAACCCTAACCCAAACAAAAACCCTAACTGTAACCCTAACCTAATGCTAACCTAACACTAAACTTCTTCTAACTCTAAACCTCAGAGTAATGCTAACCCCTAACCCTAACCTAACTGTAACCATGAACCCTAACTCTAACCCTAACCTAACACCTAACCTAACCCTAACCTAAACGTAACCTAAACCTTGCAAAACCCTCAACCTAACCCTAACTCTATACCTAACCCTAAACCTCTTCTAACCTAAACCTAAGAGTAACGCTAACCCTAACCTTAACCCTAACCCTAAACAAAGCCCCTAACCCTAACCCTAACCTAAACCTAACCTTAAAGCTTTTCTAAACCTAAACCTAAGAGTAATGCTAACCTAACACTAACCTAACCCTAACCCTAAGCCCTAACCGTAACCTAACCTAACCTAACCTAACACCAACCCTAACCCTAACACCAACCTAACCTAGCACTAGCCCTAACCTAACCTAATGCCAACCCTGACCCTAAACCTAACCCCAAACCTAACCCTAACACCAACCCCAACCTTAACTCTAACCCTAACCCTAACCCAACCCTAATCCTAACCCCCAAACCAACACTACCTAATACTAATCCTAACCCCTAATCCTAACCATAACCCTAAACCCTAACCCTAACCCTAAGGCTAACAATAAACCTAATATTAACGCTAACCTTAACCCCAAACGTAACCCCAATGCCAAACCTACCCTAACCCTACCATAAGCCTAACCCTAGCCCTAGGCCTAATTCTAACCCTAACCTTAACTTGAACCCTAACACATATCCTAGGCCTAAACTCTTTCCCTAACCCTAACCCTAAACCTAATCCCTAACCCTAACTTTAACCCTAACTCTATCACTAACACGAACCCTAACCGCTAAACCTATCCCTACTCTTAACTCTAATTCTAACCATAACACTAAACACTACCCCTAACCTAATCATAGCCCTAGCCCTATACCTAGATTAGCACTAGCCCTAGTCCTAAACCTATCTCTAGCCCTAACCATAACCCTAACCCTAAGCCTAACCCAAACCTTAACCTAAGCCCTAATCCTAAACCTAAACCTAGCAACAACCCTAACCCTAACCCTAAGCCTAATCCCTAACCTTAACCTTAACCCTAACACTATCCCTAACCCTAACCCTAATCTCTAACCCTATCCCTACCTTTAACTCTAACCTAAACATAACATTAAACACTAACCTTAAACCTAGCCCTAGCCCTAACACTAGCCCTAGTCCTAAACTTATCCCAAGCCTGAACCATAACCCTATCCTTAAACCTAACCCTAACCCTTACCCTAACCTAACCCAAAACCAAAACTTAACCCTAACCCTAACCGAAACCCCTAACCCTAACCCTAATCCTAGCCCCTAACCCTAACCCTAACACTAAATCGAAACTTAAACATTAACCCTAACCCTCACCTTAAACTCAACCCTAACACTAACCCCAACCCTAAACCTAACCCTAAACCTAAACCTAACCCTAAAACCAAACCTAACCCTAACCCTGACATCAACTCTAACCCTAACCCCAAACGCAACCCTAACCCTAACCCCAACCTAACTCTAAACCTAATCCCAACCCTAACCCTAACCTCAATGCCACCCCTAAACCAAAACACAATCCCAACCCTAACCCGAACCCCAGTTTCAACGCTAACCCCAACCTCAACACTAAACGCAAGCCCAACCCTAAACCTAACCTAATCCTAACCACTAACCCTAGCCCTAACCCTAACCAAACCCCCTACCCCTAAACCTAACACTAACCCTAACACCTAACCCTAAACCTAATCCTAACCCTATCGCTAACCCTAACCCTAAACCCTGACCTGACACGGACCCTAATGCTAACCTAACCTAACACTAACCCTAACGCTAACACTTAACCCTAACCCTAACTCTAACCCTAAACCCTAACCCTAACCCTAACACTAAACGTAACCTTAACCCTTAAGAAAACCCCTCAACATAACCCTAACCCCTAACCCTAAACCTTTTCTAAACCTAAACCTAAGAGTAATGCTAACCCTAACCTAACCCTAACCTAAACCTAACCATAACCCTAAGCCTAAACTTAACCTAACTCTAAAACCAACCCTAACCCTAACACCAACCCCTAACCCTAACACCAACCCTAACCCTAACCTAAACCTCACCCCAAACCTAACCCTAACACCAACCGCAAACCTAAACCTAAACCTAACCCTAACCCAACCTAATCCTAACCGCTAACCAACACTAACCCTAACACTAATCCTAACCCCAAATCCTAACCCTAACCCTAAACCTAACACTAACACTAACCCTAACAATAAACCTAATAGTAACGCTAACCTTAACCCTAAACCTAACCTGAACGCCAAACCTACCCTCACCCTACCATAGCCTAACCCTAGCCCTAGGCCTAACTCTAACCCTAACCTTAACTTGAACCTAACACGTATCCTAGGACTAAACTCTTTCCCTAACCCTAAATCTAAACCCTAACCCTAACCTAATACCTAACCCTAACTTTAACCCTAATACTATCCCTAACACTAACCCTAACAGTTAACACTATCCCTAACCTTAACTCTAATTCTGAACATAACACTAAACACTACACCTAACCCTAGACCTAGCCCTAGCCCTATACCTAGCATTAGCACGAGCCCTAGTCCTAAACCTTTTCCTAGATCGAACCCTAAACTAACCCCTACCCCAAACCTAACCCTAACCTAATCCTAACCCTAAACCTAACCCTAACCCTAACCCCAAGCCTAAACCTCTTCTAACTCTAAACCCAAGAGTAACGCTAACCTAACCCTAAACCTAACCTAACCCCTAAACCTAACCCAAACCCTAACCCTAACTCTAAACCTCTTCTAACCCTAAACCTCAGTGTAACACTAACCCTAACGCTAAACCTAACCCTAACACTAACCCTAACCAAAACCCCTAACCCTAACCCTAAACCTAACCCCCAACCTCTTCTAACACTAAACCTAAGAGTAATGCTAACCTAACAATAACCTAAACCTAAGAGTAATGCTAACCTAATCCTAACCCTAACCACAAACCTAACCCTTACTCCATACCCAACCCTCACTCTAACCCTAATCTTAACCCCTAACCCTAACCTAACCGTAAACCCTAACCTAACAATAAACCAAATACTAATGCTAACATTAACCCTAAATCTAACCCCAACGCCAACCCTTCCCTAACCCTACCCTAAACCTAACCCTAGACCTAGGCGTAACTCTAATCCTAACCCTAACTCTAACCTCAACACATATCCTAAGACTAAATTCTTTCTCTAGCCCTAACCGTAAACACTCACCCTAACCTAACCTAACACCTAACCCTAACCCTAACCACTAACCCTAACACTAACCCTAAACACTAACCTTAATCGTAACCCTAACCCTAACCAAAACTCCTAATCCTAACCCTAACCCTAACCCTAAACCTCTTCTAACCCTAAACCTCAGTGTAACGCTAACCCTAACTCTAAATCTAACCCTAACCCTAAACAAAACCCCTAACCATAACCCTAATCCTAAACCTAAACCTCTTCTAACTTTAAACCTAAGAGCAATGCTAACCTTAACCCTAACCTAACACCAAACCTAACCCTAACTCCTACCCCAACCCTAACCCTAACCCTAACCCTAACCTAAACCTAACCGTAAACCCTAAATCTAACCCTAAACCTAATAATAAACCTAATACTAATGCTAACCGTAACCCTAAACCTAACTCCAACGCCAACCCTTCCCTATAACTACCCTAACCCTAACCTTATACGTAGGCCTAACTCTAACACTAACCCTAACTTTAACCCTAACACATATCCTAAGCCTAAACTCTTTCCCTAGCCCTAACCTTAAGCCCTAACCCTAACCTAACACTAATCGCTAACCCTAACCTTAACCTAATACTATCCCTAACCTAATCCTAACCCCTAACCCTATCCCTAACCTTAACACCAACCCTAACCATAACAGTAAACACTAACCCCTAACCTAGCCCTAGCCCGAGACCTATCCCTAGCCCTAGTACTAGCCCTAGTCCTAAACATATCCCTAGCCCTAACCATAACCTAACCTAACCTAACCATAACCATAACCCTAAACCCTAACCCAACCTAACCTAATCATAACCTAACACTAACCCTATCCTAAGCCCTAACCCTAAACCTAACACTAACCCTAACCCTAAAGCTAACCTAACCCTAAACTTAACCTTAACACCAACCTAACCATAATTCTAACCCCAACCTAACCTAACCCCAACCCCAACCTAACCCTAACCCCTACCTAACCTAATCCTAACCCCAACCCTAACCCTAAGCCCTACCCCAAACCTAACCTAATCCTAATCCTAACCCCTAAACCTAACCTTAACCCTAACCCCAAGCCTAAACCTCTTCTAACCCTAAACCCAAGAGTAATGCTAACCGTAACCGTAAACCTAACCCTAACCCCTAACCTAACCTAACCACTAACCTAAACCCTAACCTTAATCATAACCTAACCCTAACCAAAACTCCTAACCCTAACCCCAACCCTAACTCTAAACCTCTTCTAACCTAGACCTCAGTGTAATGCTAACCCCAACCCTAAACCTAACCCTAAACCTAACCTAACCAAAACCCTAACCCTAACCTAAACCTAACCTAAACCTCCTCTAACACTAAACCTAAGAGTAATGCTAACCCTAACCTAACCTAACCCCAAACCTAACCCTTACTCCATCCCCAACCCTCACCCTAACCCTAATCCTAACCCCTAACCCTAACCCTAACCCTAATCCTAACCTAACCCTAACAATAAACCTAATACTAATGCTAACTTTAACCCTAAATCTAACCCCAACGTGAAACCTTCCCTAACCCTACCTAACCTAACCTAGACCTGGGCGTAACTCTAATCCTAACCCTAACTTTAACCTAACACATATCCTAAGCCTAAACTCTTTCCCTATCCATAACCGTAAACACTAACCCTACCCTAACCTAATCGCAAACCCTAACCTTAACCTAACATTATCCTAATCCTAACCCTTACACCTAACCCTATCCCTACCCTTAACTCTAACCTAACCATAACACTAAACACTAACCCTAACCTAGCCGTAGCCCGAGACCTATCCCTAGCCCTAGCACTAGCCCTATTCCTAAACATATCCCTAGCCCTAACCATAAACTTAACCTAACCCTAACCCTAAACCAAACCTAACACTAAACCTAACCTAAGCAAAACCACTAACCTAACCCTAACCTAAACCCTAACCTAACCTAACCTAACCGTAACCTAAAACTAACCTTAACCTAAACCCTAACCCTAAAGCCTAACACTAAACCTAACCCTAACCCCTAAAGCGAACCTAATCCTAACCTTAACCTTAACACCAACCTAAACATAATTCTAAACCCTACCTAACCTAACCCCAACCCCAACACTAACCCTAACCCCTAATCTAACCTAATCCTAACTCAAACCCTAACCTAAACCCTACCCCAACCTTAACCCTAAACCTAATCCTAACCCTAACCCTAACCTAAATCTAACCCTAACCCCAAGCCTAAACCTCTTTTAACCCTAAACCTAAGAGTAACGCTAACCTAACCTTAAACCTAACCCTAACCCCTAACCTAATCCTAACCCTAACCACTAACCTAACACTAACCTAAACCCTACCTTTAATCGTAACCTAACCTAACCCTAACCCTAACTAACCTAACCTAACCTAACCCTAAACCTCTTCTAACCCTAAACCTAAGACTAATGCTAAGCCTAACCTAACCCTAACCCCAAACTTAACCTAACTCCTACCCCAACCCTAACCTAACCTAACCTAACAATAAACCTAATACTAATGCTAAACTTAACCTAAACCTAACCCCAGTGCCAACCCTTCCCTAACCCTACCTAACCCTAATCCTAGATCTAGGCCTAATCTAACCCTAACCCTAACTTTAACCTAACACATATCCTAAGCCTAAACTCTTTCCCTGGCCCTAACCGTAAAACCTAACCCCAACCCTAACCTAATCGCTAACCCTATCTTTAACCTAACACTATCCCTAACCTAACCCTAACCCCTAAACCCATCCCTACCCTTAACTCTAACCTAACCATAACACTAAACAGTAACCTAACCCTTGCCCCTGCCCGAGACCTATCCCTAGCCCTAGCACTAGCCCTAGTCCTAAACATTTCCTTAGCCCTAACCATAACCCTAACCTAACTCTAACCCTAACCTAAACCAAACCTAACACTAACCTAACACTAAGCAAAACCCTAACCCTAACCCTAACCTAAACCCTAACCTAATCCTAACCTGACACTCACCCTAACCCTATGCCCTAACCTAAACCCTAACACTAACCTAACCCTAACCCCTAAAGCTAACCCTAAGTCTAACCTTAACCTTAACACCAACCTAACCATAATCCTAACCCCAACGATAACCCTAAACCCAACCCCAAACCTAACCCTAACCCCTACCTTAACCTAATTCTAACTCCAAACCTAACCCTAAACCCTAACCAACTCTTACCTAAACCTAATCCTAACCCCTAACCCTAACCTAACACCAATTCTAAACCTCTTCTAACCCTAAACCTAAGAGTAATGCTAACCCTAACCCTAAACCTAAACCTAACCCCTAACCCTAACCGTAACCTAACCACTAAACCTAACACTAACCCTAAACCCTAAAGTTAATAGAAACCCTAACCCTAACCAAAACTCCTAACCCTAACCCTAACCCCAAACCTGTTCTAACCTTAAACCTCAGTGTAACGCAAACCTAACCTTAACCTGACCTGACCCTAACCAACAAAACCCATAACCCTAACCCTAACCCTAAACCTCTTCTAACCCTAAACCTAAGAGTAATGCTAACCGTAACCCTAATCCTAACCCTAAACCTAACCATAACCGTAAACCCTAACCTAACCCTAACAATAAACCTAGTACTAATGCTAACCTTAACCTAAACCTAACCCCAACGTCAATCCTTCCCTAACCCTATCCTAACCTAAGGATAGACCTAGGCCTAACTCTAACCCTAACCATAACTTTAACCCTAACACATATCCTAATCCTTAACTCTTTCCCTAACCTAACCTAAGCCTAACCTAACCTAACCTAATCCCTAACCCTAACCTTAACCTAACACTATCCCTAACCTTAAACCTAACACCTAACCCTATCCCTACCCTTAACTCTAACCGTACCCATAACATTAAACACTAACCCTAACCCTAACCCTTACCTAACCTAACCCAAAGCCAAAACTTAACCCTAACCCTTACCTAACCAAAACCCTAAACCTAACCTAATGCTAACTCCTAACCCTAACTCTAACACTATCTCTAACCTAGGACTAAGGCTAGTGCTAATGCTAGGGATAGGGATAGGGCTAGGGATAGGGTTAGGGTTAGTGTTTAGTGTTATGGTTAGAATTAGAAGTAAGGGTAGGGATAGTGTTAGTGGTTAGGGTTAGGGTTAGGGATAGTGTTAGGGTTAAATTTAGGGTTAGAGATTAAAGTTAGGGTTAGGGTTTCGGGTTTAGGGTTAGGGTTAGGGAAAGATTTTAGGCCTGGGATATGTTTTAGGGTTCAACTTAGGGTTAGGGTTGGAGTTAGGCCTAGGGCTAGGGTTGGGCTTATGGTGGGGTTAGGGTAGGGTTGGCGTTGGGGTTAGGTTTAGGTTTAAGGTTAGCGTTACTATTAGGATTATTGTTGGGGTTAGGGTTAGGTTAGGGTTGGGGTTAGGTTAGGGTTAGGGTTTAGGTTGGGTTTGGGGTTAGTATTAGGGGTTAGGATTAGTGTTAGGGTTAGGTTGGGGTAGGGGTTGGGATTGGGTTTGGGTTAGGGTTAGGGTTAGGGTTAGGGTTGGGATTGGTATTAGGTTTGGGTTTGGGGTTAGGTTTAGGGTTTGGGTTTGGTATTAGGGTTGGGGTTAGGGTTCAGAGTTTGGGGTTAGGGTTAGGGTTAGGGTTGCGGTTGGTGTTGGGGTTGGGTTTGGGGTTAGGGTTAGGGGTTAGGGTTGGTGTTAGGGTTAGGTTAGGGTTAGGGTTAGGGTAGGGTTTAGTGTTGGGGTTGGTGTTAGGGTTACAATTACTCTTGGGTTTGGGGTTGGGGTTGAGGGTTTGGTTAGGGTTGGTTGGGGTTACGGTTTGGGTTAGCGTTACTCATGTTTAGGGTTAGAAGGGTTTAGGGTTAGGGTTAGGTTGGGGTTAGGGAGGTTAGGGTTTGGTTAGGGGTTGAGGGTTACGTTTAGGATTTAGTGTTAGGGTTGGGTGTTAGGGTTAGGGGTTGGGGGTTAGATGTAGGGTTAGGGTTAGGTAGTTACTCTTTGGTTTGGGTTAGAAGGGGGTTAGTGTTGGGGTTAGGGTTAGGGATGTTGGTTTTGGGTTGGGGTTGGGGTTGGGTTTAGGGTTAGGGGTTTGGTTTAGGGTTAGGTTTAGGGTTTAGGGTTAGGGTTAGGGTTAGGTTAGTGTTACTCTTGGGTTTAGTGTTAGAAGAGGTTTAGGGTTGGGGTTAAGGTAGGGGTTAGGGTTAGGGTTAGGTTTAGGGTTAGTTGGGGTTTGGTTTGGGGTTAGGGTTAGAGATCAGGATAGGGTTCGGGTTTGGTTTAGCATGGGGTTAGGGTTGGGGTTAGGGTTGGGGTTGGGGTTTCCGTTATTCATGGGTTTGGGTTTAGAAGAGGTTTGGGGTTGGGTTAGGATTGGGGTTTAGGGGTTGGGTTTGGGTTTAGTGTTAGGGTTAGGTTTAGTGTTTGGTTTGGGTTAGGGTTGGGGTTTAGACTTAGGGTTTGGGGTTGGGGTTAGGGTTAGAGTTAAGTGTTAGCATTGGGTTTAGGGTTAGTGTTAGGGGTTAGGGTTAGGGTCAGGGTCAAGGTCAGGGTTTATGGTTAGGGATAGCGTTAGGGTTAGCATTAGCATTATGGTTGGCGTTGGGGTTAGGATTAGGGTTAGGTTTAGGGGTTAGGGTTAGGATTAGCGGTTTTGTTAGGGTTAGGGTAGGGGTTAGGGGTTAGGATTAGGGTTAGGGTTAGGTTTAGGTTTGGGTTGCGTTTAGGGTTGAGGTTGGGGTTAGGGTTGAGATTGGGGTTGGGGTTAGGGTTGGGATTGTTGCTGGGTTTAGGGTTGGAGTTGGGGTTAGGGTTAGGGTTTAGGATTAGGGTTAGGGTTAGGTTTAGTGTTGGGGTTGTGTTTATGGTTGTGGTTGGGTTTAGGGTTGAGATTGAGGTCGGGGTTAGGGTTGGGTTTGTGGTTGGGTTTAGGTTTGAGGTGGGTATAGGGTTGAGATAGGGTTTGGGGTTAGGGTTAGTGTTAGGGTTAGGGTTAGTTTAGGGTTGGGGTTAGGGTTAGGTTTAGGTTTATGCTTAGGTTTAGGGTTAATGTTAGGGTTAGCATTAAGATTAGGGTTGGCGTTTGGTTTAGGGTTAGGGTTATGGTTAGGGTTAGGGTTATGGTTGGGTTGGGGTTATGGTTAGTGTTAGGGTTATGGTTCGGGCTAGGGATAGTTTTAAGACTAGGGCTAGTGCTAGGGGCTAGGGATAGGTCTGGGCCTAGGGCAAGGGTTCGAGTTAGTGTTTAGTGTTATGGTTAGGGTTAGAGTTAAGGGTAGGGATAGGTTTAGGGGTTAGGGTTAGGGTTAGGGATAGTGTTAGGGTTAAGGTTATGGTTAGGGATTAGGGTTAGCGTTAGTGTTAGCTTTAAAGGTAGGGTTAGGGGAAAGTGTTTAGGCTTAGGATATGTGTTAGGGTTAAACTTAGGGTTAGGGTTAGGGTTAGGCCTAGAGCTAGGGTTAGTGTTAGGGTGCGGTTAAGGTAGGGTTGGCGTTGGGTTTAGGTTGAGGGTTACGGTTAGCGTTACTATTAGGTTTATTGTTAGGGTTGGGGTTAGGGTGAGGGTTTCGGGTTAGGGGTTAGGATTATGGTTAGGGTTAGCGTTGGAATAGGGGTTAGGGTTAGGGTTGGATTTAGGGTTAGCGTTACGGTTGGGTTTGGGGTTGCATTTAGGGTTGATGTTGGGGTTAGAGTTGAGATTGGGGTTCGGGTTGGGTTTGGGATAGTGGTTGGGTTTAGGGTTGGGGTTGGGGTTACGGTTAGGGTTGTGGTTAGGGTTAGGGTAAGGGTTATGGTTGGGGTTAGGGGTAGGGTTGTGTTTGAGGTTAGGGTTAGCATTGGGGTCAGGGTTGGGGTTAGGTTTGATTTTAGGGTTAGGTTTGGGGTTAGGGTTAGTGTTTAAGTTTAGAGTTAGTGTTAGGGTTAGGGTAGGGGTGAGGAGTTGGGGTTAGGATTAGGGGTTTTGGTTGGGTTAGGGTTGGGGTTGGGGTTGTTTTGGTCTTGGGTTGGGGTTAGGGTAAGGGTTAGGTTAGGGTTATGGCTCGGGCTAGGGATAAGTTTAGGACTGGGGCTAGTGCTGGGGCTAGGGTTAGGGTTGGGAGTGTTTAATATTATGGTTGGGGTTTGAGTTAAGGGTAGGGATAGGATTAAGGATTAGTGTTAGGGATAGAGTTAGGGTTAAGGTTAGGGTTAGGGATTAGGTTTAGGGTTAGGGTTAGGGTTTGGGGTTAGGGTTAGGGAAAGAGTTTAGGCTTAGGATATGTGTTAGGGTTAAAGTTAGGGTTAGGGTTAGAGTTAGGCCTAGGGCTAGGGTTAGGGTTGGGGTTAGGGTAGGGTTAGGGTAGGGTGGCGTTGGGGTTAGGTTTAGAGTTGGGGTTTGCGTTACTATTAGATTTATTGTTAGGGTTAGGGTTAGGGTTAGGTTAGGCATTAGAGTTAGGGTTGGGGTTGGGGTTAGGGTTAGCGTTGGGGTTAGGATTATGGTTAGAGTTGGTGTTAAGGTTAAGGTTATGTTTAGCGTTAGCTTTGGTGGTTGGGGTTGGGGTTAGTGTTAGGGTTTAGGGTTAGTGTTAGGATAGGGTTAGGTTAGGGTTAGGGTAGGATTAGCGTTTAGGGTTAGGGTTACTTTTAGGGTTAGGGGTTTTGCTTAGGGTTAGGGTTAGTGATAGGGTTTGGTTTAGGGTTGGGGTTATGGTTTGGGCTAGGGCTAGGATATGTTTAGGACTAGGGCTAGTGCTGGGGCTAGAGATAGTTCTCGGGCTGGGGCTAGGGTTAGGGTTAGTGTTTGGTGTTATGGTTAGTGTTAGAGTTAAGGGTAGAGATGGGGTTAGGGGTTAGGGTTAGGGTTAGGGATAGTGTTAGGGTTAAGGTTAGGGTTAGCGATTAGGGTTATGGTTAGGGTTAGGGTTTACGGTTAGGGCTAGGGAAAGAGTTTGGGCTTAGGATATGTGTTGGGGTTAAAGCTAGGGTTAGGGTTAGGGTTAGGCCTAGGTCTGGGGTTAGGGTTAGGGTAGGGTTAGGGAAGGGTTGGCGTTGGGGTTAGGGTTAGGGTTAAGGTTAGCATTAGTATTAGGTTTATTGTTAGCGTTGGGTTTAGGGTTAGGGTTTACAGTTGGGGTTAGGGTTAGGGCTTAGGATTAGGGTTAGGGTTAGGGTTGGGGTAGGAGTTAGGGTTAGGTTTGGGGTTAAGGTTAGGGTTAGGGTTAGCATTACTCTTAGATTTGGGGTTAGAAGAGGTTTAGGGTTAGGTTAGGGTTAGGGTTAGGGGTTTTGGTTGGGGTTCGTGTTAGGGGTTGGGTTTAGGGTTAGCGTTCACTTAGTTTTAGGGTTAGAAGGGGGTTTAGGGTTAGGATTAGGAGTTTTGGCTAGGGTTGGGGTTACGATTAAGGTTGGGGTTTGGGGTTAGTGTTATGGTTAGTGGATAGGGTTAAGGTTAGGGTTTGGGGTTAGGGTTGGGTTTGGGGTTAGGGTTAGCGTTACTCTTGGGTTTAGGGTTAGAAGGGTTTGGGCTTGCGGTTGGGGTTAGGGTTGGGGTTAGGGGGTTAGGTTTAGGGTTAGGGTTAGGGTTGGGGTAGGTTTTAGGGTTAGGGTTGGTTTAGGATTTAGGGTTGGGTTAGGGGTTGGGGTTAGGGTTGGGGTTGGGGTTGGGGTTGGGGTTGGGGTTGGGGTTAGGGTTAGGGTTGGGGTTAGGATTATGGTTAGGGTTGCTGTTAAGGTTGGGGTTACGGTTAGGGTTAGCTTTAGGGGTTAGGGTTAGGTTTAGTGTTAGGGTTTAGGGTTTAGGGTTAGGGTTTAGAGTTAGGATTAGTGTTAAGTTTAGGGTTAGGTTAGGGTTAGGGTTAGGGTTAGGGGTTTTGCTTAGGGTTAGGGTTAGTGTTAGGGTTTGGTTTAGGGTTAGGGTTAGGGTTAGGGTTAGGGTTATGGTTATGGTTAGGGCTAGGGATATGTTTAGGACTAGGACTAGTGCTAGGGCTAGGGATAGGTCTCGGGTTGGGGCTGGGGTTAGGGTTGGTGTTTAGTGTTACCATTGGGGTTAGAGTTAAGGGTAGGCATAGGGTTAGGGGTTAGAGTTAGGGTTAGGTATAGTGTTGGGGTTAAGGTTAGGGTTAGCGATTAGGGTTAGGGTTAGGGTTAGGGTTTACGGTTGGGGCTAGGGGAAAGAGTTTAGGCTTAGGATATGTGTTAGGGTTAAAGTTAGGGTTAGGATTAGAGTTAGGCCTAGGTCTAGGGTTAGTGTTAGGGTAGGGTTAGGAAGGTTTGGCATTGGGTTCAGGTTTAGGGTTAAGGTTAGCATTAGTATTAGGTTTATTGTTAGGATTAGGGTAGGGGTTTACAGTTAGGGTTAGGGTTAGGGGTTAGGATTAGGGTTGGGGTGAGGGTTGTGGTAGGAGTTAGGTTTAGGTTTGGGGTTAGGGTTAGGGTTAGGGTTAGCATTACTCTTGGGTTTAGGGTTAGAAGAGGTTTAGGGTTAGGGTTAGGGTTAGAGGTTTTGGTTATGGTTAGGGTTGGGGTTAGCGTTACACTGAGGTTTAGGGTTAGAAGAGGTTTAGGGGTTAGGGTTAGGGTTAGGAGTTTTGGTTAGGGTTAGGGTTATGATTAAGTTTAGGGTTTAGGGTTAGTGGTTAGGGTTAGGGGTTAGGGTTAGTTTTAGGCTTAGGGTTAGCATTACACTTAGGTTTAAGGTTAGAAGGGTTTAGGCTTGGGGTTGGGGTTAGGGTTAGGGGTTAGGATTAGGTTTAGTGTTAGGGTTGGGGTAGGGTTTAGGGTTAGGGTTCGAGTTAGGATTAAGGGTGGGGGTTAGGTTTAGGGTTGGGGTTGGGGTTACAGTTAGAGTTTAGGGTTGGGTTTAGGGTTGGGGTTGGGGTTACAGTTAGAGTTGGAGTTAGGATTATGGTTAGGGTTGGTGTTAAGGTTAAGGTTAGGGTTAGTGATAGCTTTAGTTGTTGGGGTTAGGGTTAGTGTTAGAGGTTAGGGTTAGAGTTTAGGGTTAGGGTTAGTGTAAGGGTTAGGTTAGGGTTAGGGTTAGGGTTAGGGTTTATGGTTAGAATTAGGGTTAGGGGGTTTTGCTTAGGTTTAGGGTTAGTGTTAGGGTTTGGTTTAGGGTTAGGGTTAGGGCCAGGGGTCAGGGCTAGGGATATGTTTAGGACTAGGGCTAGTGCTAGGACTAGGGATAGGTCTCAGGCTAGGGCTAGGGTTAGGGTTAGTGTTTAGTGTTATGTTTAGCGTTAAAGTTAAGGGTAGGGATAGGGTTAGGTGTTAGGGTTAGGGTTAGGGATAGTGTTAGGGTTAAGGTTAGGGTTAGCGATTAGGGTTAGGTTTAGGGTTAGGGTTTACAGTTAGGGCTAGGGAAAGAGTTTAGTCTTAGGATATGTGTTAGGGTTAAAGTTAGTGTTAGGGTTAGAGTTAGGCCTAGGTCTAGGGTTGGGGTTATGGTAGGGTTAAGGAAGGGTTGGCGTTGGGGTTAGGTTTAGGGTTAAGGTTAGCATTAGTATTAGGTTTATAGTTAAATTTGGGGTTAGGGTTAGGGTTTACAGTTAGGGTTAGGGTTAGGGGTTAGGATTAGGGTTAGGGTTAGGGTTGAGGTAGGAGTTAGGGTTAGTTTTGGGGTTACGGTAAGGATAGGGTTAGCATTACTCTTAGGTTTAGGGTTAGAAGAAGAATAGGTTTAGTGTTAGGGTTAGGGTTAGGGGTTTTGGTTAGAGTTAGGGTTAGCATTACACTGAGGTTTAGGATTAGAAGTGGTTTAAGGTTAGGGTTAGGGTTAGGAGTTTTGGTTAAGGTTAGGGTTACGATTAAGGTTATGATTTAGGGTTAGTTTTAGGGTTTTGGTTAGGGTTATGCTTAGGGTTAGGGGTTAGGATTAAGTTTAGGGTTAGGGTTAGCGTTACTCTTAGGTTTAGGGTTAGGGTTAGGGTTAGTGTTAAGGGTTTTGGTTAGGGTTAGGATTAGGGTCAGGGTTAGGGTTAGGGTTTGGTTTAGGGTTAGGGTTAGGGTTAGGATTAGGGTTTGGTTTACAGCTAGGGTTAGGGTTAGGTTTGGGGTTAACGTTAGTCTTAGGTTTGGGGTTAGAAGAGGTTTAGGGTTAGGGTTAGGGTTGGGGGTTGGGGTTAGGGTTAGTGTTAGGTTTAGGGTTAGGGTTTGGTTTAGGGTTAGGGTTGGGGTTGGGGTTTTGTTTAGGGTTGGGGTTAGGGTTAGCGTTACTCTTAGGTTTAGTGTTAGAAGAGGTTTAGGGTTAGGGTTAAGGTAGGGGGTTGGGGTTAGGGTTTTGGGTTGGCTTTAGGGTTAGGGTTAGCGTTACTCTTAGGTTTAGATTTGGAAGTGGTTTAGGCTTGGGGTTAGTGTTAGGGTTAGTGTTGGGGGTTTTGGTAAGGGTTAGGTTTGGGGTTAGGGTTAGGGTTAGGTTTGGGGCTAGGGTTAGTGTTAGGTTTAGGGTTAGTGTTACTCTTAGTTTTAGAGTTAGAAGAGGTTTAGTGTTAGGGTTAGGGTTAGGGGTTAGGTTTAGGGTTAGTGTTAGGTTTAGGTTTAGGGTTTGGTTTAGGGTAAGGGCTTTTGGTTACGGTTAGGGTTGGGTTAGGTGTTAGGGTTAGGGTTAGGGTTAGATTTTAGGGTTAAGTTTAGGGTTAGTGTTCGGGTTAGCATTAACTTTAGGGTTAGCGTTAGCGTTAGGGTTACGGTTAGTTTTAGGGTTCTGATTATTGGTTAGTGTTCGTGTTAGGTTTAGTGGTAGGGGTTATGGTTAGAGTTAGGTTTAGGGGTTAGGGTTGGGGTTAGGGTTATAGTTTGGATTGGGGTTAGGGTTGAGGTTGGGGTTAGTGTTGGGATTGGGGTTGGGGTTATTATTGGGATTGTGGTTGGGTTTAAGTTTCGGTTTGGGGTTAGGGTTAGGGTTGGGTTTAGGGTTAGGGTTAAGGTTAGGGTTGGGTTTAGGGTGAGGGTTTGGGTTGGGTTAGGGTTAGGGTTGGTGCTAGGTATAGGTTTAGGGTAAGGGCTTAGGGTTAGGGTTTGAGTTAGGGTTAGGGTTAGGTTTACTGTTTGGTTTAGGGTTAGGGTTAGGGTTATGTTTCGGGCTAGAGATAGGTTTAGGACTATGGCTAGTGCTAAAGCTAGGGATAGGGCTATGACTAGGGCTAGGGTTAGTGTTTAGTGTTATGTTTAGGATTAGAGTTAAGGGTAGAGACAGTGTTAGCGGTTAGAGTTAGTGTTAGGGATAGTGTTAGGTTTAAACTTAGGGTTAGGGATTAGGGTTAAGGTTAGGGTTTAGGGTTAGGGTTAGGGAAAGAGTTTGGGCCTAGCATACGTATTAGGGTTCAAGTTAAGGTTAGGGTTAGAGTTAGGCCTAGGGCTAGGGTTAGGCTTATGGTAGGTTTAGGGTAGGGTTGGCGTTGGGGTTAGGTTTTAGGGTTAAGGTTAGCGTCACAATTAGGTTTATTGTTAGGGTTAGGGTTAGGGTTAGGATTAAGGTTTAGGGTTAGGGTTAGGGTTGGGGGTTAGGATTAGTGTTAGGGTTAGTGGTGGGGTAGGGGTTAGGATTAGGGCTGGGTTAGGGTTAGGGTTAGGTTTAGGGTTGGGGTTGGTGTAAGGGTTAGGTTTGGGGTTAGGTTTCTGGTTAGGGTTGGTGTTAGGGTTAGGGTAGGTGTTAGGGTTAGCTTAGGGTTGGGGTTAGGGTTAGGGTTAGGATAGGGTTAGGGTTAGGATTTAGAGTTAGGGTTAGGTTTATGTTTATGGTTTAGGGTCACGTTAGGGTTAGGGGTTAGTGCTAGGGATAGTGTTAGGATTAGGGATTAGGTTTAGGGGTAGGGTTAGGGGTAGGTTTAGGAGTTGTGGTTAAGTTTATGGTTGGTGTTGGTTTAGGGTTAGGTTTAGGTTTCGGGTTAGGGTTAGTGTTAGGGTTTAGGGTTTCCAACACGGTTAGGGTTCATGTTAAGGTTAGTGATAAGGTTAGGGGTTGTGTTTAGGGTTAGCGTTATGGTTATGGTTAGGGTTGGGTTAGGATTAGAATTAGAGCTTACGTTTAGGGTTAGTGTTAAAGTTCAGGGTTTAGGGTTAGGATTAGGGTTAAAGTTAGGGTTAGGTTTAGGGTTTGGGTTGGGGGTTAGGTTTAGGGTTAGGGCTAGGGCTAGGGATATGGTTGGGCCTAGGGCTGGGGCTTGGGCTGGGGCTAGTGTTATGGTTGGGATTAGGGATAGAATTGGGGTAAGGGTTAGGTTTGGATTAGGTTTAGGGTTAATGTTTAGGATTAGGGTTAGGGTTAGTGTTAGGATTTACAGTTAGGGATAGGGTTAGGTTTGGGTTAGTGTTAGGCTAAGGTTAGTGTTTGGTGATAGGGTTAGGGTTGGAGTTGGGGTGTGGGGTTTAGGGATAGGGTTAGGTTTAGTGTTAGGGTTAGTGTTAGGGGTATGAGTAGGGATAAGTGTGGTGATTAGGGTTAGGATCAGTGTTAGTGTTAGGGTTAGGGTTGTGTTAGGGGTAGGGGTAGGGATAGGTGGAGGGGTAGTGGTAGGGTTAGGGTTAGCTTTAGACGAGTTAGGGTTAAGGTTTCGGTTAGGGTTACAGTTAGGGTTAGGGTTAGTGTTAGAGGTAACTTTCATGTGAGGGTTAGGGTTAGTGTTAGGATTAGGGTTAGAGTTTAGGGTTAGGGTTAGGTTCAGGGTTAGTGTTAGGGTTTAAAGTTAGGGTTAACGTTTGAGTTAGGGTTAGGGATTAGGTTTATGGTTAGGTGTTACGGTTAGAGATAGAGGTAGAGGTAGGGGTAGGGATATTGGTTGGGGTTAGGGATAGGGTTAGGATTGTGTTAGGGTTAGGATTTAGGGTTTAGAGTTAGGGTTAGTGTTAGGGTTCATGTTAGGGCGAGGGATAGGGTTAGGGCTGGGGCTAGGGCTAGGGTTAGGGTTCTGTTTAGGGTTTAGTGTTGGGGTTAGGGTTTGAGTTAGGTTTAGTGTTAGGGTTAGGGTTAGGGCTTGAGTTAGGGTTAGGGGTTAGGGTTAGGTGTAGGTTTAGGTGTTAGGGTTAGGGTTAGGGATAGGTGTGGGGGTAGGGTTAAAGGTATGTGTGGGTTAGGGTTAGGTTTGTGTTAGGGTTAGGGTTAGGGTTAGGTTTTAAGGTTAGGGTTAGGGTTAGTGTTAGGTTTTAGGATTAGGGTTAGGGTTTGGTTAGGGGTTAGGCTTAGGGTTGGGTTTAGGTTTTAAGGTTAGGGTTAGGGTTAGGATTATAGTTAGGGTTAGCGTTACTCTTAGGTTTAGGGTTAGAAGAGGTTTAGGGTTAAGGTTAGGGTTACGGTTACGGTTGGGGGTTTTGGTTAGAGTTAGTGTTACGGTTAGGTATAGGTTTAGAGTTAGGATTAGGATTAGGGTTAGGGGATATGGTTAGGGTTAGACGTATTGGTTAGGGTTTGGGTTAGGGTTAGGTTTAGGGTTAGGGTATGGTTAAGGGTTAGGGTTAGGGGTTTTGGTTGGGGTTAAGGTTAGGGGTTTTGGTTAGAGTTAGGGTTAGCATTACACTGAGGTTTAGGATTAGAAGTGGTTTAAGGTTACGGTTAGGGTTAGGGTTAGGAATTTTGGTTAAGGTTAGGGTTACGATTAAGGTTATGATTTAGGGTTAGATTTAGGGTTTTTGGTTAGGGTTATGCTTAGGGTTAGGGGTTAGGATTAAGTTTAGGGTTAGGGTTAGCGTTACTCTTAGGTTAGGGTTCGAAGAGGTTTAGGCTTGTGGTTAGGGTTAGGGTTAGTGTTAAGGGTTTTGGTTAGGGTTAGGATTAGGGTTAGGGTTAGGGTTAGGGTTAGGGTTTGGTTTAGGTTTAGGGTTAGGGTTAGGATTAGGGTTTGGTTTATGGCTAGGGTTAGGGTTGGGTTTGGGGTTAACGTTACTCTTAGGTTTAGGGTTAGAAGAGGTTTGGGGTTAGGGTTAGGGGTTATGGTTGGGGTTAGTGTTAGGTTTAGGGTTAGGGTTTGGTTTAGGGTTAGGGTTAGGGTTAGGGTTTGGTTTAGAGTTAGGGTTAGGGTTAGGGTTAGGATTAGCGTTACTCTTAGGTTTAGTGTTAGAAGAGGTTTAGGGTTAGGGTTAAGGTAGGGGTTAGGGTTACGGTTTTGGGTTAGCTTTAGGGTTAGGGTTAGCGTTACTCTTAGGTTTAGATTTAGAAGTGGTTTAGGCTTGGGGTTAGTGTTGGGGTTAGTGTTAAGGGTTTTGGTAAGGGTTAGGTTTGGGGTTTGGTTTAGGGTTAGGGTTAGGTTTAGGGCTAGGGTTAGGGTTTGGTTTAGGGTTAGTGTTACTCTTGGGTTTATGGTTAGAAGAGGTTTAGGGTTAGGGTTAGGGGTTAGGGTTAGGGTTAGTGTTAGGTTTAGGTTTAGGGTTTGGTTTAGGGTTAGGGGTTTTGGTTAAGGTTAGGGTTGGGTTAGGTTAGGGTTAGGGTTAGGGTTAGGATTAGGTTTTAGGTTTAAGGTTGGGGTTAGCGTTCGGGATAGCATTAACTTTGGGGTTAGCGTTAGCGTTAGGGTTCTGATTGGGTTTAGGGTTATGATTATTGGTTAGGGTTCGTGTTAGGTTTAGTGGTAGGGGTTATGGTTATGGTTAGGTTTAGGTGTTAGGGTTAGGGTTAGGGTTAGGGCTAGGGTTAGGTTTATGTTTAGGGTTTAGTGTTAGGGTTAGGATTAGGGTTATGTTTAGGTTTAGGGTTAGGGTTAGGGCTTGAGTTAGGGTTAGGGGTTAGGGTTAGGTGTAGGTTTAGGTGTTAGGGTTAAGGTTAGGGATAGGGGTAGGGGTAGGGTTAAAGGTATGTGTGGGTTAGGGTTAGGTTTGTGTTAGGGTTAGGGTTAGGGTTAGGTTTTAGGGTTAGGGTTAGGGTTAGGTTTAGGATTATAGTTAGGGTTAGCGTTACTCTTAGGTTTAGTGTTAGAAGAGGTTTAGGGTTAAGGTTAGGGTTACGGTTACGGATAGGGATTTTGGTTAGGGTTAGTGTTACGGTTAGGTTTAGGGTTAGGGTTAGGGTTTAGGGTTAAGTGTACGGTCAGCTTTAGGGTTAGGGTTAGGGCTAGGGAATGGTTTGGTCTAGTGCTAGTGCTAGGGCTAGGTCTAGGAGCTAGGGCTAGGGCTAAGGTTAGTGTTAGATTTAGGGTAGGGTTCGGTTTAGGGTTGTGGTTGGGGTTAGGTTTAGGGTTAGGGTTAGTGTTACTGTTAGGTTAGCGTTAGAATAGGTTAAGGTTTAGGGTTAGGGTTAGGGGTAGTGGTAGGGGAATGGGTTGTGGTTAAGTTTAGGGTTAGTGTTAAGGTTGGGTTAGGTATGAATTAGGGTTAGGGTTAGGTTTAGTTTTAGAGTTTGGGTTAGGTCTAGAGATAGGGTTAGGGCTAGGGCTTCAGCTAGGGTTAGTGTTAGGGTTATAGTTTCGGGTTAGGGCTAGGTTTATCGTTAGGGTTAGGGGTTGGGGTTAGAGTTAGCAGTTAGGGATAGGGGTTAGGGTTAGGGTTAGGGTTTAAGGTTAGAGTTAGGGTTAGGTTCAAGTTTAGGGTTAGAATTATGGTTTAGGGTTAAGTTTAGGGTTAGATTTAGTGTTAGGGGTTAGGGGTAGGGGTAGAGGTATGGGTTGTGGTAAGCATTAGGGTTGTGTTAGGGTTAGGGCTGGGGTTGGGGCTTGTGCTAGGTCTAAGGCTACAGCTGGGGGAAGGGTTAGAGTTAGGGTTAGTGTTTGGGTTAGGGTTAGGTTTAGGATTTAATGTTAGGGTTAGGGTTAAGGTTAAAGTTAGGGTAGGGTTGGGTTAGGGTTTAGGTTTAGGGTTAGGGTTAGGTTTAGGGTTTAGGGATAAGGATAGGGTTAGATATAGGGATTAGTGTTAGTGTTAGTGTTAGGGTTAGCGGTTAGGGTTAGAGTTAGGATTAGGGTTAGTGTTGGTTAAAGGTTAAGTTTAGTGTTAAGCTTATGGTTAGTGTTGATTTTAGGGTTGGGTAAGGGTTATGGTTAGAGCTTAGGGTTAAGGTTAGTGTTAGTGTTAGGGTTAGGGTTGGTTTTAGGGTTGGGTTAGGGTTAGGGCTAGGGCTAGTCTTAGGTCTAGGGCTGGGGATATGGTTGGGCCTAGGGCTACTGCTTGGTCTAGGACTAGGGTTTTGTTTGGGTTTAAGGATAGAGTTAGGGTTAGGGTTAGGGTTGGATTAGGGTTAAGGTTACTGTTTAGGGTTAGGGTTAAGGTTTGGGGTTAAGTGCTAGGGCTGGGTTTGGGTATAGGGCTAGGGTTATTGCTAGGGCTAGGACTAGGGTTAGGGGTAGGGGTAGGGTTATAGTTAAGGGTAGTTTTAGGATTGGGTTAGGGTTATGGTTAGGTTTAGAGTTTGGGGTTAGGGTTAGGGTTAGGGTTTAGGGTTAGTGTTATTTTTAGTGTTAGGGTTAGGGTTAGGGTTTGGGTTGAGGTTGATGTTAGGGTTAAGTTTAGCGGTACTTTTAGACTTATGGTTAGAAGAGGTTTAGGTTTAGGGTTAGAATAGGGTTAACGTTAGGTTTAGGGTATTAGGGTCAGGGTTAGGTTTTAGTGTTTTGGGTTAGGGTGAAGGTTAGTGTTATGGTTCGTGTTCGGGGTTAGGGTTAGGTTGGGGTTAGGGTTAGGGTTTAGGGTTAGAATAAGGGTTAGGGTTAGGGGTTAGGGTTAGGCTTAGGGCTAGGCTTTGGTAGGGCTAGGGCAAGTACAATGTCTGGGGCTATGGCTAGGGCTAGGTTTGGGTTTGGGTTAGGGTTTAGGTTTAGGGTTGGAATTAGGGTTAGGTTTTGGGTTAGGAGTGCAGTTAGGTTTATGGTTAGTGTTTAGGGTTAGGGTTGGGTTAGGGGTAGGTGTAGGGGGTAATGGTTAGGGTTATGGTTAGGGTTAGGTTTAGTGCTAGGGCTGGGGCTAGGCCTACGATTAGGGTTAGTGTTAGGGTTAGGGGTAGGTTTAGGGGTTCAGGTTAGTGTTAGGGTTAGGTTTACGGTTAGGGTTAGTGTTAGGGTTATGGTTAGGGTTACGGTTGGGTTAGGTTTAGGGTTAGGGTTAGTGTTTAGGGTTAGGGTTAGGGTTCACGGTTTTGGGAAAGGGTTAGGGTTAGTGTTAAGGGTAGAGTTAGCAGTTTTGGTTATGGTTAGGGTTAGGTTTAGGGTTAGGTTAGGGTTAGGGGTAGGGGTAGGGGTTGTGGTTAGGGTTAGCTTTAGGGTTAGGGTTAGGGTTTAGGGTTAAGTACTAGGGCAAGGGTTTTGGCTAGGGCTAGGGTTGGGGCTAGGGCTAGTTCTGGGGTTAAGGTTAGGGGAAGGGATAGTGGTAAGGTTAAGTGTTTTGGTTAGGGTTAGTTTTAGGGGTAGGTTTGGGGTTTGGTTAGGGTTAGGGTTAGGGTTTAGGGTTAGGGTTAGGGTTAGGGTAAGGATTTAGGTTTAGGGTTGGGGTTAGGGTTTAGGATTAGTGTTAGGGTTAGGGTTAGGGCTAGTGCTAGGATTAGGTCTAGGTTTAGGGTTAGGGTTAGGGTTTGGGTTAGGGTTAAGGGTTAGTGTTAGGGTTATGGTTAGTGTTAGGGTTAGGGTTAGGGTTACGGTTTAGGGTCAGGTTTATGGTTAGGGTTCAGGGTTTTGGGAAAGGGTTAGGCTTAGGGTTAAGGGTAGGGTTAGGGATTGTGGTTAGGGTTAGGTTTAGAGTTAGGGATGGGTAACGTTAGGGTTAGGGTTGGGGTTTGGGGTAGGGTTAGGTGTTTCTGTTAGTTTTAGGGTTAGGTTTAGGGTTAGGTTTAGGGTGGGGTTAGGGGTAGGGTTTAGGGTTTTGGGATAGGGTTAGGGTTAGGCTTATGATTAAGGTTAGTGATAGGGTTAGGGTTTGTGTTTAGGGTTAGGGTATTGTTATGTTTAGGGTTGGGTTAGGTTTGGAGCTTACGGTTATTGTTCATATTAGAGTTCAGGGTTTAGGGGTAGGATTAGGGTTAAAGTGAGGGTTAGGTTTAGGGTTGGGTTAGGGTTAGCTTTAGAGTTGTGGCTAGGCTAGGGATATGGTTAGGGCTTGTGCTAGGACTTGGGCTAGGGCTACGGTTATGGTTAGGGTTAGGGAAAGAGTTAGGGTAAGGGTTAGGGTTGGATTAGGATTAGGGTTAGTGTTTGGGATTACGGTTAGGTTTAGTGTTAGGTTTAGGGCTAGGGGTAGTTTTGGGGCTAGGGCTAGTGCTAAGGCTAGGGTTGGGGGCTCGGGCTAGGGTTAGAGCTAGGGTTAAGGTTTAGGGTTAGGGTTAGGTTTAGGGCTAGGGGATACTTTTAGGGCTAGGGCTAGTGCTATTATTAGTGTTAGGGTTTAAGGTTAGGGTTAGGGTTAGGGTAGGGTTGGGTTAGGTTGGGGTTGGGGGTTAAGTTTAGTCTTAGGGTTAACGTTACTGTTAGGTTTAGGGTTAGTAGAGGTTTAGGTTTAGGGTAAGGGTTAGAATAGGGTTTGGGTTAGGTTTGGGGTATGAGGGTTAGATTTAGTGTTTAAGATTTAGGGTTAGTGTTAGTTTAGTGTTAGGGTTAGGGTTTATGGTTCAGTTTAGTGTTAGGGTTAGGGTTGACTAAGGATTAAGGTTAGGGTCAGGTGTTAGTGTTAGAAGTAGGGGTAGAGGTAGGGTTGTGGTTTAGTGTTAGGGCTAGGGTGGGTTAGGGATAGGGTTAGGGTTAGGGTTAGGATTTAGTTATTAGGGTTAGGGTTAGGATTAGGGTTAAGGTAGGGCTAGGGATAGGGTTAGGGCTAGAGGTAGTGCTAGGGCTAGGGCTACGGCTGGGGCTAGAGATAGTGTTCAGGTTAGGGTTTAGGGTTAGGTTTACGGTTGGGGTTATGGGTAGGGCTAGAGTTAGGGCTAGGTTTAGGGGCTAGAGCTAGGGTTAAGGTTAGAGATAGGGTTAGGGGTGGTGGTTAGTGTTAGGCCTAGAGTTAGGGTTAGTGTTGGGTTAGGATTAGGGCTATGGTTTGTGTTTAGTGTTAGGGTTAGGGTTAGGGCTATGGTTTAGGGTTTAGCGATAGGGTTAGTTTTAGGGTTAGAGGTAGGGTTAGAGGTAGGGTTAAAGGTTGCGGTTATGGTGAGGGTTAGGGTTAGAGTTATGGATGGGTTAGTGTTAGGGGAAGGGGTAGGGTTAGGTTGGGGTTAGATGAGTTAGGGCTAGGGTTAGGATTAGGGTTATGGTTAGGGTTAAGGTTAGGGTTAGGGATAAGGGTTAGGGTTAGGGGTTAGGGTTAGGGCTAGTGCTAGGGTTAGGGCTAGGGCTAGGGCTAGGGGTTGAGACTAGGGCTAGGGTTAGGGCTAGGAATAGGTTTAGTGTTAAGGTTAGGGTTAGGGTTGGGTTAGGGTTAGGGTTAGGGCTAGGGTTTAGAGTTAGGGTTAGGTTTTTGTTGGCGGTTAGGTTTGGGTGTTAGGATTACTGTTAGGGTTAGGGTTAGGTGTAGGTGTAGGGTTAGATTTGTGGTTAGGGTTTGGGTTAGGTATAGGTTAGGGTTTTGGTTGGGTTAGGGTTTGTGTTAGGGTTAGATTTACGGTAGGGTAAGTGTTAGGTTTAGGGTTCAGGGTTTATTGTTACGGTTAGGGTTAGAGTTAGGGTTTGGGCAAGGGTTGGTTTAGGGTTAGGGTTAGGGCTAGGGCTAGGTTTAGTGCTAGTGCTAGGGATAATGTTATCACTAGGGCTAGGGCTAGGAGCTAGGGTTAGGGTTAGGGGTAGAGGTAGAGGTAGGGTTAGAGGTTTGGTTAGTGTTAGGGTTATGGTTAGGGTTAGGGTTTGGTTAGGGTTAGGGTTAGTGTTTAGTGTTAGGGTTAGGGTTTAGGGTTTAGGGATATGGTGTGGGTTAGGGTCAGAGTTAGGGTCAAGGGGAGGGATAGGTTTAGGGGTTGTGTTTAGGGTTAAGATTAGGGTTAGGGTTGGGTTAGTGTTAGGGTTATGGTTAGGGTTTACAGTTTAGGATTAGAGTTAGGGTTAGGGTTAAGGTATAGGGTAGGGTTAGAGTTATGGTTAGGGGTTAGTGTTAGGGTTATGGATAGGGCTAGGGATAGGGTTAGGGCTAGGGCTAGTGCTAAGGCTAGGAATATGGCTAGAGCTAGGGCTAGGGTTAGGGTTCGTGTTTAGTGTTATGGTAGGGTTAGAGTTAAGGGTAGGGATAGGGCTAGGGGTTAGGGATAGGGTTATGGTTAGGGATAGGTTTAGGGTTAGGGTTAGGGTTTGGGATTAGGGTTAGGGTTAGGGTTAAGGTTTTGGGTTGGGGTTAGGGTTAGGGGAAAATGTTTACGCTTAGGAGAGGTGTTAGGGTTACAGTTAGGGTTAGAGTTAGAGTTATGCCTAGGGCTAGGGTTAGGGTTAGGGTTAGTGTTTAGTGTTAGGGTTAGAGTTAAGGTTAGGGTGTAGGGTAAGGGATAAAAATAGGGTTAGGGTTAGGTTTAGGGCTAGGGATATTTTTATGGCTAAGGCTAGTGTTAGGGCTAGAGCTCAGGCTGTGGTTACGGTTGGGCTTAAGGTTTTAGTTTAGGGTTACGGTTAGGGTTTAGAGTTAGGGTTAGGGTTAGGGTTAGGGATAGGGTTAAGGTTTGAGGTAGGGTTAGGGGTTAGGGTTAGGGTTAGGGTTACAGTTAGAATTAGTATTGGGGTTAGGGTTTAGGGTTTGTGTTAGAGTTAGTGTTAGGGTTAGGGTTTAGGGTTAAGGTTTGAGTTAGGGTTAGGGTTTAGGGTTTGTGTTAGGGTTAGGGTTTAGTGTTAAAGATTGAGTTAGTGATAGGGGTTAGAGTTATGGTGATGGTTAGTCTAAGGGTTAGGGTTAGTGTTCAGGGTTAGATTGAGGGTTAGGGTTTAGGGTTTTGGGAAAGGGTTAGGGTTAGGGTTAAGGGTAGGGTTAGGAGTTGTGGTTAGGTATAGGGTTAGGGTTTGGGTTGTCTTAGGGTTAGGGTTAGCATTTATGGTTAGGGTTAGGTTTAGGGTTTAGGGTTAGGATTATGGTTAGGGTTTAGATTATGGTAGAGTGCTAGGGCTAGGTTTAGGGCTAGTGTTACGGCAATGGCTATGTTTAGTGTTAGGGTTATGGTTAAGGTTAGATTTAGGATAGCATTAGGGTTACGGTTTAGGTTTAGGGTTAGGCTTATGTTTAGGTTTTAGGGTTAGGGTTAGGTTGAGGTGTTAGTGTTAGGGTTGGTGTTAGTATTAGGGGTTAGGTTTAGGTGTAGGATTAGGGGTAGGTTTAGGGGTTGTGGTTAGGTTTAGGGTTGGTGTTGGTTTAGGGTTAGGTTTAGTGTTTAGGGTTAGGGTTAGTGTTTAGGGATTTGAATAGTGTTAGGGTTAGGGTTAGGGTTAAGGTTATTGATAGGGTTAGGGGTTGTGTTTAGGGTTAGGGTTATGGTTATGGTTAAGGTTGGGTTAGGATTAAAGTTAGAGCTTACGTTTAGGGTTAGTGTTAGAGTTCAGGGTTTAGGGTTAGGATTAGGCATAAAGTTGGGGTTTGGTTTAGGGTTAGGTTTGGGTTAGGTTTAGGGTTAGGGCTAGGGCTAGGCAAATGGTTAGGGCTAGGGCTAGGGATTGGGCTAGGGCTAGGGTTACGGTAAGGTTTAGGGATAGAGTTAGCGTAAGGGTTAGGATTGGATTAGGTTTAGGGTTAGTGTTTAGGGTTAGGGTTACAGTTAGTGTTAGGATTTAGGGTTAGGGTTAGGTTTAGGTTAGTGTAATGGTTAGGATTAGTGTTTGGTGATAGGGTTAGGGTTAGGGTTAGGTTTTAGGGTTTAGAGATAGGGTTAGTTTTAGTGTTAGTGTTAGTGTTATGAGTAGGAGTAGGGATAGGTGTGGTGGTTAGGGTTAGGTTTAGTTTTAGGGTTAGGGTTGAGTTAGGGGTAGTGGTAGGGGTAGGTGGAGGGGTAGTGGTAGTGTTAGGGTTAGGGTTAGATGAGATAGAGTTATGGTTTCGGTTAGGGTTACGGTTAGGGTGAGGATTAGAGTAGGGTTAGAGGTAAGGTTTCGTGTTAAGCTTAGGGTTAGGGTTAGTGTTAGAGTTAGAGGTTTTAGGGTTAGGGTTAGGTTCAGGGTTAGTGTTAGGGTTTAAAGTTAGGGTTAACGTTTGAGTTATGGTTAGGGATTAGGTTTAAAGTTAGGTGTTAGGGTTAGAGATAGGGGTAGAGGTAGGGGTAGGGATATTGGTTGGGGTTAGGGACAGGGTTAGGGCTTTGTTAGGGTTAGGGTTTAGGGTTTAGCGTTAGGGTTAGTTTAAGGGTTACTGTTAGGGCGAGGGATATGGTTAGGGCTAAGGCTAGGGATAGTGTTATGGTTAGGGTTTAGCGTTAGGGTTAGGGTTAGTGTTATGGTTAGGGTTAGAGTTAGGTTTAGTGTTTAGGGTTAGGGTTAAGGTCAGGGTTTATGGTTTAGGGATAGGGTTAGAGTTAGGGTTATGGTTAGGTGTAGGGTTAAGGGTTATGGTTAGGGGTTAGGGTTAGGGATAGGGATAGGGTTGGGTTAGGGTTAGGGTTAGGGTTAGAGTTTAGGGTTAGGGTTAGTGTTAGGGTTAGGATTCAGGCCTTAGTGTTAAAATTAGGGTTGGGTTAGGGTTAGGGTGGGTTAGTGTTTCGTCTTAGGGTTAGGGTTTAGGGTTAGGGTTAGGGTTAAGGTTACGTTTAGGGTTAGTGTTAGGGTTTAAAGTTAGGGTTAACATTTGAGTTAGGGTTAGGGATTACGTTTATGGTTAGGTTTTAGGGTTAGGGATAGTGGTAGAGGTAGGAGTAGGGATATTGGTTGGGATTGGGGATAGGGTTAGGGTTGTATTAAGGTTAGGGTTTATTGTTTAGAGTTAGGGTTAGTGTTAGGGCTAGGGCTAGGGGTAGGGCTAGGGCTAGGGCTAGGGGTAGGATTATGGTTAGGGATTAGTGTTAGGGTCAGGGTTAGAGTTAGGTTTAGTGTTTAGGGTTAGGGTTAGGGTCAGGGTTTACAGTTTAGGGATAGGGTTAGGGTTAGGATTAGGGTTAAGGTTAGGGGTAAGGTTAAGGGTTGTGGTTAGGATTAGGGTTAGGGATAGGGTTGGGTTAGGGTTAGGGTTAGGGTTAGGTAGCTTTAGGGTTAGGGTTAGTGTTAGGGTTAGGGTTCAGGCTTTAGTGTTAGTGTTAGGGTTGTGTAAGGGTTAGGGCTAGGATTAGTGTTTAGTCTTAGGGTTAGGGTTTACGGTTTAGGGATAGGGTTAAGGTTAGTGTTAGGGTTAAAGTTAGGGATAACGGTAGGGTTAGGGTTTGTGTTTAGGGTTAAGGTTAGAGTTGGGTTAAGGTTAGGGTTAGCTGTAGAGGTAGGTGTAGGGGTTGGGGTGAGCATTAGGGATAGGGTTAGGGTTAGGGTAGGGTTAGGGTTATGGTTAGGGTTTAGGGTTTATGGTTATGGTTAGGGTTAGGGATAGGGTTTGGGTTTAGGGCAGGGTAGGGTTATGGTTAGTGGTTAGGGTTAGGTTTAGTGTTAGGGTTAGGGGTTAGGGGTAGGAGTAGCGTAGGGGTATGGGTTGGGGTTAGAGTTAGAGTTAGTGTTGGGTTAGGGTTAGTGTTACTATTCCAGTTAGGGTTTAGGGTTTAGTGTTATTGTTAGGGTTATGGTTAGTGCTAGGGCTAAGGTTAGGACAAGGGTTATGGTTTAAGGTTAGGGTTAGTGTTAGTGTTAGGGTTTATGGTGACGGTTAGGGTTAGGGTTAGGGATTAGGGTTAGGTGTTAGGGTTAGTGTTAGGTTTGGGGTTAGGGTGTGAGTTAGGGTTAGGGTTGGTTTAGGGTTGGGGTTAGGGTTGAGGTTTCGTATTTAGGGTTAGGGTTAGGGTGAGGGTTATTGCTAGGGATAGGGTTAGGGCTAGGGCTGGGGCTAGGTCTGGGGCTAGGGCTAGGGTTAGGGGTAGGGTTAGAGTTTAGGATTAGGGCTAGGGATAGGGTTATGGTTAGGCTTGGTTAGGGTTAGGGTTAGGGTTAAGGTTAGTGATAGGGTCAAGGTTAGGGTTAGTGTTAGGGTTAAGGTTAGGGTAAGGGCTAGGGCTAGGTTTGGGGATAGGGCTACGGCTGGGGCTAGGTTTAGGTTTAGGGTTAGGTGTTAGGGTTAAGGTAAGTGTTAGGATTACACTTAGGCTTTAGGGTTATTGTTAGGTTTAGGGTTAGGGTTAGTTTTAGGGGTTAGGGTTAGGGTTATGGTTAGGGTTAGTTTAGGGTTAGGGTTAGTGATATTGTTTAGGGTTAGGGTTAGTGTTATTGTTTAGGGTTAGGGTTAGACTTTACGGGTTAGAGATAGGGTTTCGGAAAGAGTTAGGGTTAGGGTTAGGGTTGGGTTAGGGTTAAGGTTTGGGTTAGTGCTAGGGCTAGGGCTGGGCCTACGGTTGAGTGTTAGTGTTAGGGTTAGGGGGTAGGGTTAAGGTTTGTGGTTAGGGTTGGGTTAGGGTTAGGGTTAGGGTTAGGGTTTAGTGTTTAGGGTTATGGTTAAGTTGAGGGTTAAGGTTAGGATTAGTGCTAGGGTTAGGTCTAGAGCTAGGGCTAGGGTTAGGTCTGGGGCTAGGAGCTAGGGCTATGGTTAGGGTTGGGTGTGGGTTAGGATTAGGGTTAGGGGAGGGGAGGGGGAGTGTTGGGTTAGAGTTACGGATAGGGGTAGGGGTAGTGGTAGGGTTGGGTTATGTTTAGGGTTAGACGAGTTAGTGTTAGGGTTAGGGTTAGGGTTATGCTTACGGTTAGGGTAAGGGGTTAGGGTTAGGGTTAGGGTTAGGGTTAGGGGTTAGGGGTTAGGGTTAGGGTCATGGTTAGTGTTAGTGTTAGGGTTAGTGTTAAGGTTAAGGTTACAGTTTAGGGTCATATTTATGGTTAGGGTTCAGAGTTTTGGGAAAGGGTTAAGGTTAAGGGTAGGGTTAGGGATTGTGGTTAGCGTTAGGGTTAGGATTAGGTTAAGGTTAGGGTTAGGGTAGGGGTAAGAGTAGAGTTAGGGGTTTCGGTTAGTGCTAGGGTTAGGGTTAGAGTTGGGTTAGGGTTAGGGTTAGGGTTTAGGTTTAGGGTTAGTGTTAGGGCTAGGGCTTAGGGTGTGGATTAGGGTTAGGGTTAGGGTTAAGGTTAGGGTAAGGGCTAGGGCTGGGCTTAGGGCTAGGGCTACAGCTAGGGCTAGGTTTAGGGGTTAGGTTTAAGGTTTAGGTTTAAGGTTAAGGTTAGGATTTACAGTTAGGGTTTAGGGTTCATGGTTATGGTTAGGGTTAGGGTTAGTGTTAGTGTTTAGGGTTAGGGTTAGTGTATACAGTTTAGAGATAGGGTTTCAGAAAGAGTTTGGGTTATGCTTCTGGTTGGCTTAGAGTTAGGGTTTGGGTTAGTGCTAGGGCTAGGGCTGGGCCTACGGTTAGGGTTAGTGTTAGGGTTAGGGGTAGGGTTAGGGGTTGTGGTTAGGATTGGTTAGGGTTAGGGTTAGGGTTAGGGTTTAGTGTTTAGGGTTAGGGTTAGGGTTAGGTCTAGTGCTAGGGTTAGGTCTAGGGCTAGGGCTAGGGTTAGGGCTGAGGCTAGGGCTAGGGTTAGGGTTAGGGTTATGTGAGGGTTAGGGTTAGGGTTAGGTGTAGGGGTGGGGGAGGGTGTAGTGTTGGGTTGGGTTAAGGGTTAGACGAGTTAGTGTTAGGGTTAGGGTTAGGGTTAGTGTTAGGGGTAAAGTTAGAGTTAGGATTAGGGTTAGGCATTAGGGTTAGGGTCAGGGTAAGGGTTAGGGTCTGAGTTAGGGTTAGTAGCTGAGTTAGGGTCATGGTTAGTGTTAGTGTTAAGGATAGTGTTAGGGTTAGGGTTAGTGTTTAGGGTCAGATATAGTGTTAGGGTTCATGGTTTTGGGAAAGGGTTAGGGTTAGGGTAAAGGGTAGGGTTAGGGATTGTGGTTAGGTTTAGGGTTAGGGTTAGGATTGGATTAAGGTTAGGGATAGGGTTAGGGTTAGTGGTTGGGTTAGAGGTTTCGGTTAGTGTTAGGGTTAGGCTTAGATTTAGTGTTAGGGTTGGGTTAGGGTTAGGGTTAGAGTTAGGGTTAGGGTTTAGAGTTAGGATTAGGGTTGGGGTTAGGGTTAAGATTAGGGTAAGGGCTAGGGCTAGTTTTAGGGCTAGGGCTACGGCTATGGCTAGGTTTAGGGTTACGGTTAGGGTTTAGGGTTAAGGTTAGGGTTAGGATTAGGGTTAGTGTTCGGGTTTAAGGTTAGTGTTAGTTGTTGGGGTTAGGGTTAGAATTGGGGCTGAGTTAAGGTTAGGGTTAGGGTTTGTGTTCAGGGTTAGGGTTAAGGTTAGGGTTTAGGGTTTAGGTATAGGGTCAGGGTTATAGTTAGGGTTAGGGTTATGGTTAGGGAAGGGTTAGAGTTTGTGGTTAGGGTTAGGGTTAGGGTTTGGTGAGGTTAGGTTTCGAGATTGGGTTAGTTTTAGGGTTAGAAGAGTTTCTGTTAGAGTTAGGGTTACAGTTAGGGTCATGGTTATGTTTAGGGGTTAGGGTTAGGGGTATGGTTAAGGTTAGTGTTAATGTTAGGGTTGGGGTTGGGGACTGAGTTAGGGTTAGGGGGTAGGGTTAGAGTCATGGTTAGTGTTAGTGTTATGGTTAGTGTTTAGGGTCATATTTAGTGTTAGGGTTAGGGTTAGGGTTAAGGTTTAGGGATAGGGTTCGGGTCTGAGTTAGGGTTAGGGGTTAGGGTTAGTTTTATGGTTAGTGTTAGTGTTAGGGCTATTGTTAGGCCTAGGGTTAGTGTTTAGGGTCAGATTTAGGGTTAGGGTTCACGGTTTTGGGAAAGGGTTAGGGGTTAGGGTTAAGGGTAGGGTTAGGGATTGTGGTTAGGATTAGCGTTAGGGTTAGGGTTGGGTTAAGGTTAGGGTTAGGATTAGGGTTAGGGGAAGGGTTAAGGGTTTCAGTTACTGTTAGGGTTCGGTTTAGGGTTAGGGTTTTGTTCAGTTAGGGTTAGGGTTAGGGTTAGGGTTAGGGTTTTGTTAGGGTTAGGGTTAGGGCTAGGGCTAGGTTTAGGTCTACAAATAGTGCTAGGGCTAGGGCTGGGTGTGGGGTTAGGGTTTAAGGTAAGTGTTAGGTTTAGGGTTTAATGTTAGGGTTAGGGTTAGGTTATTAGAGTTAGGGTAGGGTTAAGGATAGGGTTTAGGGTTAGGGTTAGCGTTAGGTTTAGAGTTTGGGGTTATGGTCAGGATTAGGTTTAGTGGTTAGTGTTGGGGTTAGTGTTAAGATTAGGAGTTACTGTTAGGGTTAGGGGTAGATTTAGTGGTTGTGGTTAGGGTTAGGGTTAGGGTTGCTGTTGGTTTAGGGTTAGGTTTAGTGTTTAGGGTTAGGGTTAGAGTAAGGATTTAGGGTTTCGGGATAGGGTTAGGGTTGGGTTAGGGTTAGAGTTAGTGTTAGAGTTCAGGGTTTAGGGTTAGGATTAGGGTTAAAGTTAGGGTTAGGTTTAGGGTTGGGTTTGCGCTAGGTTTGGGATTATGGCTAGAGCTAGGGATATGGTTAGGGCTAGGGCTGGGGCTTGGGCTAGGGCTAGGGTTATGGTTAGGTTTATGGATAGAGTTAGTGTAAGGATTAGGGTTGGATTAGGTTTAGAGTTAGGGTTAAGGTTAGTGTTAGGATTTAGGGTTAGTGTTAGGGTTAGGGTTGGATGTAAGGTAGGGGGTAGGGTTAGGGGTTGTGGTTATTCTTAGGATTAGGGATCGGGTTCAGTTTGGTTTAGTGTTAGGGTTAGGATTAGTGTTTAGTGTTAGGGTTAGGGTTAGGGTTTAGGGTTTAGGGATAGGGTTAGGTTTAGTGTTAGGGTTAGTGTTAGGGGTAGGGGTAGGGATAGGGGTGGTGGTTAGGGTTAGGATTAGTGTTAAAGTTAGTGTTTTGTTAGGGTTAGGGGTAAGTGTAGGTGGAGGGGTAGTAGTAGGTTTAAGGTTAGGGTTAGACGAGTTAGGGTTAAGATTAGGGTTAGTGTTACGGTTAGGGTTAGGGTTGGGGTAAGGTATCGGTTTAGGGTTAGGTTTAGGTTTAGGGTTAGTGTTACGGTTTAAGGATAGGGTTAGCGTTTGAGTTACGGTTTGTGGTTAGGTTTATGGTTAGATGTTAGGGTTAGGGATATGGGTACAGATAGGGGTAGGGGTACTGTTTGGGGTTAAGGATAGGGTTATGGTTGTGTTAGGGTTAGCGTTTAGGGTTTAGGGTTAAGGTTAGGGTTAGTGTTAGAGTTAGTGTTAGGGCTAAGGATAGGGATAGGGATAGGGCTAGGGCTAGGGTTAGGGTTATTGTTAAGGTTTGTGTTATGGTTAGAGTTAGTGTTAGGGTTAGGGTTAGGGTTAGTTTAGTGTTTAGGGTTAAGCTTAAGGTCAGGGTTTATGGTTTAGGGATAGGGTTAGGGTTAGGGTTAAAGTTAGGGGTAGGGTTAGGGGGTTGTGGTTAGGGTTAGGGTTAGGGTTAGGGATAGGGTTGGGTTAGGGTTAGGATTAGGGTTATAGTTAAGGGTTAGGGTTAGTGTTAGTGTTAGGGTTAGGGTTACGGTTTAGGGTTTAGGGATAGGGTTAGGGTTAGGGTTAGGGTTAGAGGTAGGGTTAGGGTTAGGGGTTAGGGTTAGGGTTAGGGTGAGGGTGAGGGTGAGGTTAGGGTAGGGTTAGGGTTAGGGCTAGGGCTAGGACTAGGGTTAGGGTTAGGTGTAGGTTTAGGGGTTGTGGTTAGTGTTAAGGTTAGAGTTAGGGTTAGGGTTGGGTTATGGTTAGAACTGGTGTTAGTGTTTAGTGTTAGTGTTAGGGTTAGGGTTATGGTTTAGGGTTTTAGGGATAGGGTTAGGGTTAGAATAGGGTTAGGGCTAGGGTTAGGGGTAGGTTTAGGGGTTGTGGTTAGTGTTAGAATTAAGGTTAGTGTTAGGGTTGGGTTAGGGTTAGAGTAAGGGTTAGTGTTTAGTGTTAGGGTTATGGTTATGGTTATGGTTTAGGGTTTAGGGATAGGGTTAGGGTTAGGGTTAGGGTTAGGTTAGTAGGGTTAGGGTTAGGGTTAGGGTTAGGGTTAGGGTTTAGGGTTTAGAGATAGGATTAGAGTTAGGGTTGGGGTTGGGGTTAGGGTTAGGATTAGGGTTAAGGTGAGGGATAGGGTTAGGGGTTTTTAGGGTTAGGGTTAGGGTTGGGTTAGGGTTAGGTTTGGACTTGGGTTTAGGTTTAGTTTTAGGGTTAGTGTTACTGTTAGGATTAGGGTTATAAGAGGTTTAGGGTTATGGTGAGGAGAGAACAGGGTTAGGGTTAGGTTTAAGGTATAAGAGGTAAGGTAAGTTTTTAGGATGTAGGGTTAGTGTTAGGTTAGTGTTAGGGTTAGGGTTTTGGGTTAGTTTAGCGTTAGTGTTAGTGTTGGGTTAGGGTTAGGTTAGGGTCAGGGGTTAGGGTTAAGGGTAGGGGTAGAGATAGGGTTATGGTTTGGGGTTAGCGTTAGGGTTGAGTTAGGGATAGGGTTAGGGTTAGGGTTTAAGGAATAGGGTTCTGGTTAGGGTTAGGGTTAATGTAGGGCTAGGGCTAGGGCTACACTCCCAAAACCCTAAACCCTAACCCTAACCTAAACATTAAACCTAACCCTAAAACAACACCAACACTAACCCTAACCCTAACCCTAACCACAACCCCTAAACCTACCCCTAACCTTAACCCTAACCCCTAATCCTAACACTAACCCAAACACTAACCACTAAACCTAACCGTGACCCTAACCCTAAATCCTAAACCTAACCCTAAACCCTAACCCTAACCCAACCCTAACTCTATCCCTAACCCTAACCCTAACATTAAACCCTAAACCTAACTCTAACCCTAAAGCCTAACCCTACACCTAGCCATAGCACTAGCTCTGGCACTATTTCTGAACCTAATACTAGCCCTATCCCTAACCCTAACACAACACAAACCCTTAACCTAACCCCAACCCATACCCCTACCCCTATCCCTAATCCCTAACCCTAAATCTAACCCTAACCTTAACTCTGAACCCTAACCCTAACTCCGTCCCCAACCCTAAACCCAACCCTAACTCTAACCCTAAACCATAAACCCTGACCCTAAATCTAACCGTAACCAAACCCTAACCCTAACCCTACCTTAACACTAATCCTAAACTCTAAAATATTACACTAACCCTAACCAAAACTCTAACCCTACAATAACCCTAAATCCTAACCCTAAACCTAACCCTAACCCTAACCCCAACCCTAACCTTAACCCTAACACCAACCCCAACCTTAACCCTAATCCCAACCCTAAACCTAACCCTAACCTTAAACCTAACCCCAACCTCAACCCCAACCCCAACCCCAAACCTAACCCCAACTACAACCCTAACCCTAATGCTAACCCTAACCCCTAACCCTAACCGTAATCCTAACCCTAACCCTAACACTAACTCTAACCCCTAACCCTAACCCTAACACTAACCCTAATGATAAACCTAACCATAAACCCTGACACTGACTCTGACCCAGACCCTGACCCTGATCCTGACACTAACCCTAACCCTAACCCTAAACTTAACCCTAACCCTAGCCCTAGCACTATCCCTAGCTCTAACCCCTATCCCTAGCCCTAACCCTACCCCAACCCTAACCCTAACCCTAACCCTAACCCCCTAGCCATACTCCTTCCCCTACCGCTACCCCTACGTCTACACATAAACATAACCCCTAACCCTAATCCTAAACCTAGCCCTAAACCTATCCCTAACCCTAACCCTAAGCCTAAATCCTAAAACCTAACACTAAAGCTAACCTTAACCCTAACCATAACCCTAACCCTAAATCCTAGACGTAAACCTAACCCTAACTCTAATCACTAACCCTAACCTTAGCCCTAGCCGTAGCCCTAGCTCTAGCACTAGCCCTTGCTCTAACACTAGGCCTAGCCCCTAACCCTAACCCTAAACATAACCATCAAACTAAAGCCTAAACCTTAACCCTAACCCTAAACCCTATACCCTAACCTTAACCCTAACCCAAACGATAACCTAACCCTCTCCCTAATACTAACCTTACACCCAAACCATACCCCTACCCCTTACCCTACCCATAATCCTAACCCTAACACAACCCTAACCATAACCATATCCCTAACCGTATCCCTAAACCCTAAACCCTAACCATAACCCTAACTCCAAACACTTACCCTAACCCTAATGCTAACACAACCCTAACCCTAATGCTAACTCTAACTGTAACCACCAATACTAACACTAACCCTAATCCTAACTCTAAACCCTAGCCCTAACCATAACCTTATTCTAAACCTAACCCTAAACCTAAACCTCTTCTAACCCTTACCCTAACAGTAACGCTAACCCTAAACTTAACCATAATCCCAACCACAACCCTAAACCTAACCCTAACCCTAACCATAACCCTAACACTAACTCTAACCCTAAACTCTATTCCTCACCCTAACCCTAACCCTAACCATAACCATAACTGTAACCCTAACCCTAACCCCCTAACCCTAACCCTAACTGTAACCCTAACCATAACCGTAACCCTAACCATAACCCTATCTCCTAACCCTAAGAGTAACCCTAACCCTAACCCTAATCCTAACCCTAACCCTAAACCCTAACTCTAAACAGTAACCCTAAACCCTAACCCTAAAGTTAATCCTGCCCTATCCCTAACCCTAACCCTAACATTAACCCTTACCCGAACCCTAGCCCTAGCCGTAGCCTTAGCCCTAGCACTAGCCCTTGCCCTAACCCTAGCCATAACGCTAACCCTAGCCATAACCCTAACCATAAGCCTAACCCTAAGCCTAACCCTTACCCTAACCCTAGCCCTAGCCGTAGCCCTACCCCTAGCACTAGCCCTAGCCCTAACCCTAGCCATAGCCCTAACCCTAAGCTTGAGACTAACCCTAACCCCAACCCAAACCCTAACCCTAACACTACCCTAAACCTAAACTTAACCCTAACACTAACCCTAACCCTAGCCCTAACCCTACCCCCTTGCCCTAACCCTATCCCTAGCCCTAAACCTAAACCTAACCTTAACCAAAACCCTAAACCCTAACCTTAATGCTAACCCTAACACTACCCCAACCCTAACAATAACCCTAACCCCAACCCATACCCCTTCCCTACCCCTACCCCTACCCCTACCCGTAACCTTAACCCCTAACCCTAACCCGAACCCCTAATGCTAAACCTAACCCTAAATCCAAACCTCTTCTTACCCTAACCTAACAGTAACGCTAACCCTAACCCTAACCCCAACCCCAGCCCTAACCCTAACCTAAACCTAACCCTAACCCTAACCCAAAACCAATCCCTAACCCTAAACCTAACTCTAAACCTAACCCTAACTCCTAACCCTAACCCTAAACCTCTTCCTACCCTAAACCTAAGAGTAACACTAAACCTAACCCTAACCCTAACACTAAATCAAACCCTAAACCAAACCCTAACCCTAAACCTAAACCAAAACCTAAACCTAAATGTAACCCTAACCCTAAACAAAACCCATAAACCTAACACTAACCCTAACCTTAACTCTAAACCTCTTCTAACTCTGAACCTAAGAGTAATGCTAACTCTAACCCTAACCCTAACCCTAACCCCTAACCCTAACCCTAACCCTAGCCCTTGGTCTAACTCTAACCTTAACCCTAACTTTAACCCTAACACATATCCTAAGTGTAAACTCTTTCTCTAACCCTAACCCTAAACCCTAACCCTACACTAACATTAATCCCTAACCCTAACCTTAACCCTAACCCTAACCCGAACCCTAATCAAAACCCCGAACCCTAACCCTAAACCCTAACTCTAAAACTCTTCTAATCCTAAACCTAAGAGTAACGCTAACCCTAACACTAATCCTAACCAAAAACCCTAATCCTAACCCTAACCCTAACCATAACCCTAACTCTAAACATAACCCCTAACCCTAACCCTAACCCTAACAATAACCCTTACCGTAAAACTCTTCTAACCCTAAACCTAAGAGTATAGCTAACCCTAACCCTAATCCCAACCAAAAACCCTAATCCTAACCCTAACCCTAACCATAACCCTAACTCTAAACATAACCCCTAACCCTAACCCTAACGCTAACCCTAACCCTAACAATAACCCTTACCCTAAAACTCTTCTAACCCTAAACCTAAGAGTAACGCTAACCCTAACCCTAACCCTAACCGTAACCCTAAACAAAACCCCTAATCATAACCCTAACACTAACCCTAAACCAAACCCTATCCCTAAACCTAACCCTAACCCTAACCCCTAACCCTAACCATAACCGTAAACCTCTTCTAACTCTAAACCTAAGGAAAACGCTAACCCTAACCCTAACCCTAACACTAAGCTAAACCAAACCCTACCCCTACCCCTAACCCTAAACCCTAACCCTAACCCTAACCGTAGCCCTCAGCCCTAGTCCTATCCCTAACCCTAGCACTAGCCCTAGTCCTAAACCTATACCTAGCCCGAACCATAACCCTAACCCTAAACCTAACCATAAAGCTAACCCTAAACCTAACCTTAAACCCTAACCCTAAAGCTAATCCTAACACCAACCGTAACCCTAACCCTAAACCCAACCCTAACCATAACCCCAACCCCAACCCAACCCTAACCCTAACCCTAACAATAACCCTAACCCTAACCCCAACCCCAACCCTAAACCCAACCACAATCCCAACCCTAACCCCAACCTCTATCCCAACCCTAACCCCCAACCTCAACCCTAACCCCAACCCCAACACTAACCCTAATTCTAATGCTAACCCTAACCCTAACCTAACCCTAAGCCTAACCCTACCCCTAAAACTCTTCTAAACCTTAACCTAAGAGTAACGCTAACCCTAACCTTAACCAAAACCCCTAACCCTAATCCTAACCCTAACCCTAACCTTAAACCTCTTCTAACCCCAAACCTAAGAGTAAGGCTAACCATAACCATAACCCTAACCCTAACCCAAACAATAAACCTAATAGTAACGCTAACCTTAACCCTTAACCTAACCCCAACGCCAACACTACCCTAATCCTACCCTAATCCTAACCCTAACCCTAACCCTAACCCTAACCCTAACCCTAATATTTTCCCCTACCCCTAACCAAACCCTAACCCTAATACTAACCCTAATCCCTAACCTAACCTTAACCCTAACACTATCACTAACCCTAACCCCTAACCCTAACCCTAACCAAAATACCTAACGCTAAACCTAACACTAACCCTAACCCCTAGTACTAACCATAACACTAACTCTAAACCTAACCCTAACCCAAAACCCTAACCCTAACCCTAACCCCTAACCCTAACCCTAAGCCTAACCCTAACCCCTAACCCTAACCCTAACACCTAACCCTAACCCTAACCCCTAACCCCTAACCCTAACCCTAAACCCTAACCCACCAACCCCTAGCCATACCGCTTCCCCTACCCCTACTCCTACCCCTACACACAACCCTAACCCCTAACCCTAAACCTAACCCCTAGCCATAACCTTATCCGTAGCCCTAACCCTAACCCTAACCCTAACGTTAACCCTAAACCTAACCCTAACCCCTAATGCTAACCCTAACACTAAAGCCTAAACCCTAACACTAACTCTAACCCCAAACACTACACCCCTAACCCTAAACCTAACCCTTACCCTACCCTACCCTAACTTAACCCTAATCCTAACACTAACCCTGAACCTAACCCAAACCATAAACAATAATGCTAACCCTAACCATAAAGCCTAACCCTAACCAGAACCCTAACCCCTAACCCTAAACCTAAACCCTAAACCATAACAGTAACGCTAACCCAACCCTAACCCTAACCCTAACCCTAACCCTTACCCCAAGCCATACCCCTTCCCCTATTCCTACCTGTAACTGTAACCCCAAACCCTAAACCTAACCCTAGCCCTAACACTCTCCCTAGCCCTACCCCTACCTCAATACTAACCCTAACCCAACGATAACTCTAACCCTAACCTTAGCCCTAACCCTCCCTAAGCCTAACACTAACCTAACCATATTCCTAAATCCTAAACGCTAACCGTAACTCTAACACCCTAAACCTAACCCTAACCCTATTCTAACCCTAACCCTAAACAGAAACCTCTTCTAACCCTAACCCTAACAGTAAAGCTAACCATAACCCTACCTACCTCAATACTGACCCTAACCCAACGATAACTCTAACCCTAACCTTAGCCCTAACCCTCCCTAAGCCTAACACTAACCTAACCATATTCCTAAATCCTAAACGCTAACCGTAACTCTAACACCCTAAACCTAACCCTAACCCTATTCTAACCCCTAACCCTAAACAGAAACCTCTTCTAACCCTAACCCTAACAGTAAAGCTAACCATAACCCTAACCCTAACCCAAACCCCAACTCTAATCCTAACCCTACCTTAACATTAATGCTAACCCTTTTCTAACCCTAACCCTAAATCTAATTTCTTCTAACCTTAACCCTAACTGTAACACTAACCCTAACCAAAACCCCAACCCCAACCCCAACCCTAACCCTAAACATACCCTAACCCTAAACCTAACCCTAACCGTAACACTAAGCCCAACCCTAACCCTAACACTAAAACTAACACTAACCGTAACACTTATCCTAAATCTAACACTAACCTTAATCCTATCCCTAACCCTAACCCATAACGCTAACCCTAATCTTAAAGCCTAACCCTAACACTAACCCAACCCCTAAACTCTACACCCTAACCCTAACAGTAACCCTAACCATACCATAACCCTAAACTTAACCCTAAACCTAACACTAATCCTAACCATATCCATAACCAATAACGCTAACCCTAACCATAAAGCCTAACCCTAATCGGAACCTAACGCTAAACCTAACCCTAAACCCTAAACCATAACCCTAATCCTAACTCAACCCTAACGCTAAACCTAACCCTAAACCTAACCCCAAGCCATAACCCTTCCCCTTCCCTTCCCGTAACCCTAACCACAAACCCAAAACCTAACCCTAGCCCTAACCCTAGCCCTAGCCCTAACCCTACCCCAATACTAACCCTAACCCATTCCTAACTGTAATCCTAACCTTAGTCCTAACCCTACCCCTAACCCTAAACCTAACCTAACCCTAACCCAAAATTCTAAACGCTAGCTGTAACCCTAATACCCTAAATCTAACCCTAACCCTTTTCTAACCCTAACCCTAAACCTAAACCTCTTCTAACCTTAACCCTAACAGTAAAGCTAACCCTAACCCTAACCCTAACCCAAACCCCAATCTAACCCTAACCCTACCATAAACTTAACCCTAACCCTATTCTAACCCTAACCATAAATCTAAACTTCTTCTAACACTAACCCTAACAGTAACACTAACCCTTGACCCTATCTCCAACCCCAACACCAACCCTAACCCTAAACATATCCTAACCCTAACCTTAACCCTAACCCTAACACTAACCCCAACCCTAACCCTAACCCTAAATCTAACATTAACCTTAACCCTAACCCCAACCCTAACCTCTAAAGCTAACCCCAACCCTAAAGCCTAAGCCTAACACTAACCCTAACCATAAACTCTACACCTTAACCCTATCCTACCCTAACCCTAAATCCTAAACCCTAAACCTAACCCTAACCCTAACCCCCTAACCCTAACCCCTAACCTTAACCCTAAACTCTACACCCTAACCCTAACCCTAACTCTAATCCAACCATAACCAAAAACCTAACCCTAACCAGAAGTCCTAACCCTATCCCTAACCCGAGCCTAAACTTAACCCCTAACCTTAGCCCTAGCACTATCCCTAACTCTAACCGTATCCCTAGCCCTAACTCTAACCCTAATCCTAACCATAACCCAACCATAACCCTAATCCCTAACCCTAACCCCTAACCCTAGCACTAACCTATCCCTAACCCTAACCCTAACCCTAAACCTAACCCCTAACCCTAAGCCTAAACCCTAAAACATAACACTAACGCTAAACCTAACCCTAACCCTACCCCTAAATCCTAATTCTAAACCTAACCCTAACCCTAAATACTAATCCTAACCCCAACCTTAGCACTAGCCGTAGCCCTAGCCCTAGCACCAGCCCTTACCCTATCCCTATCCCTAGCCCTAACCCTAACCCTAACCCTAAACCCTAAACTTAACCCTAACACTAAACCCCATACCCTAACCTTAACCCTAACCCAAACGCTAACCCAAACTTATCACTAACCCTAACCTTCACCCTACACCCAAACCCCAAACCTACCCCTTGCCCTACCCGTATCCCTAACCCTAACCATAAACCTGACCCTATCCCTAAACCCTAAACCTAACCCTAACTCTAAACACTTACCCTAACCCTAATGCTAACACCTCCCTAACCCTAACGCTAACCCTCACCATAACCACGTATACTAACACTAACCCTAATCCTAACCCTAAATCCTAACACTAACCCTAACCCTTTTCTACACCTAACCCTAAACCTAAACCCTAACAGTAATTCTAACCCTAAACCTAACCCTAACCCCAACCACAACCTTAACCCCTAACCCAACCCTAACCATAACCCTAACACTAACCCTAACCTTAACACCTAACCCTAACCCTAACTAACTCAACTAACCCTAACCGTAACCCTAAACCCTTACCCTAACACTAACGCAAACCTATCCCTAACACTAACAATGACCCGAACACCTAACCGTAACCCTAATCCTAACCCTAACCCTAACCGTAACCATAACCCTAACCTAACCCTAGACTAAGACCTAGCACTAGCCCTATCTGTAGCCCTAGCCCTAACCCTAACTCTTACCCTAACCCTAAACACTAAACCCTAACCCTAACCTTAACCCAACCCTAACCCTAACTGTAACCCTATCACTAAAACCTAAACCCTAACCCTAACCCTAACCCTAATCCTAAATACTAACCTAACATACACCCTATCCCTAAAACCTAAACACTAATCCTAAACCTAACCCTAACCCTAAACACTAACCCTAACCTAACCCTGACCCTAACCCAACCTTAACCTAACCCTAACTCTAACCCCTAATCCTAACCCTAACCCTGACCCTAACCCAACCCTAATCCTAACACTAACTCTAAACTCTAACCTTAACCCCTTATCCTAAACCTGACCCAAACCCTAACCATAAATCCTAACCCTCACACTAACCCTAAACCTTAAACCTTAACCCTAACCCTAACGCTAACCCTAACCCCAACCCTAACACTAACCCTAACACTAACTCTAACCCTAACCCTAACCCTAACAAAATCCCCTAACACAAACCCTAACCATCACCCTAACCATAAACCCTAAACTCTAACCCTAACCCAATCCTAACACTAACCCTACACCTACCCTTGACCCTAACCCAAACCCTAACCCTCACACTAAACCGAACCTCTTTAGCCTTACCCTAAGCGTAACGCTAACTGTAACCCTAACCCTAAACCCAACCCCAACCCTAATCCTAACCGTACCCTAACCCCTAACCTTAACCCTGTTCTAACCGTAATCCTAAACCTAAACCTCTTGTAACCCTAATCCTAACAGTAACTCTAACCCGAATCCTATCCCTAACCCCAAACCGAATATTAAACCTAAACCTACCCTAACCCTAAATCTAACCCTAACTCTAAACCTTACCCAAACCCTAAACCTAACCCTAACACTAACCCTAACCCTAACCCTAAATGCTAAACCCTAACCCCTAACCTAACCCTAACCCTAACAAACCCTAAGCCTAACCCTAAACGTAACCACAACCCATACCCCTAATCTTACCCCTACCCCTACCTCTAAACGTAACCCAACCCTAACACTAACGCTACCACTAACCCTAACACTAAGTCTAAACCTAACCCTAACCCTAATGCTAACCCTAACCCCTACCCTAACACCAACCCTATCCCTAAACCCTAACCCTAACCCTAACCCTAACCGTAACACTAAATCTAACCCTAAACCTTAACCCTAACCTTAAACCCTAACTGTAACCCTAACCACAACCCCTAATCCTACCCCTAAACCTAACCCTACCCTAACACTATCCCTAACCCTAAACCTAACCTAACCCTAACCCTAAACCCTAAACCCTAACCCTAACCCTAACCCTAACCCAATGCTAACCCTAACCCTAACTCCAACCCACATCCCTACCCCTAACCCTACCCTAACCCCTACCCCCTAACCCTACACCTAACCCCTAACTCAAACCCTAAGCCTAACCTTAACCTAACCCTAACCCTAATACCCTAACCTAACCCCAACCCTATTCTAATGCTAACCCTAAACCCAAACCTCTTCTAACCCTAAACCTAAGAGTAATGCTTACCCTAACCCAACCATAACTCCCACCACACCCGAACCCAAACCCTACCCTAACCCTAAACTAACTACAACCCTAACCCTGAACCCTAATATTTACACTAACCCTAGCCCTAGCCCTAGCCCTAACCCTAGCACTAGCCCTAGCCTAACCCTCTTGCTAGCCCTAAAACTAACCCTACCCCTAACTCTATCCCTAAAACCTGAGCCCAACCCCTAACCCAGCCCAACCCTAACCCTAACCCTAACCCAAACTCCAACAGATACCCCTACCCCTTACCCTAACCCATAACCCTAACCATGACCCAAACCCTAACAATAAACCCTAACCCTAAACCCTAACCCTAACCTAACCGTAAACCTTAAAACTTAACCCTTAACCTAACCCAACTATAACCCTAACCCTAATCCTTACCCTCTCCCTAGGCTTAATAATAACCCTAACCTTATCCCTATACTCTGAACCCTAACCGTAACCCTAACCCTAACCCAACCCTAACTCTAACACTACCCCTTACCCAACCCCTAACCCTAACCCCTAACCCCTAATCCTAACACTGAGACAAACCCTAACCATAAGCCCTAACCATAACCATAACCATAAACCCTAAACCTTAACCCTAACACAACTCTAACCCTAACCCTAAACCCTAACCCTAACCCTAATCCCTAACCCTAATACTAACCCTAAACACTAACCCTAACCCTAACCCTAACCCTAAAACCTAACTCTAAACCTAACCCTAACCCCTAACCCTAACTCTAACCCTAACCCCCAACCCCAACCCTAACCATAACCATATCTTAACTATAACCTAACCCTAACCCAAACCCTATTCTAACCCTAACCTAAACCTAAACCTCTTCTAACCGTAATCCTAACAGTAACACTAACACTAATCCTATCCCTAACCCCAACCCCAACCCTAAACCTAAACCTATCCTAAGCCAAAACATAACCCAAACGGTAAACCTAACAGCAACCCTAACATTAACACTAAACCTAACCCTAACCCTAACTCTAAAACCTAAACCTAACCCTAAATACTAATCCTAACCCTAGTCTAGCCCTAGCCCTACCCCTAGCACTCGCCATAGGCCTAACCCCTATCTTTAGGTCTAACCCTACCCCTAACCTTAACCCTCACCCTAAACCCTAAACTCTAACCCTAACCCTAACCCTAACCCTAACCCAAACCTAACCCAAAACCTAACCCAAATCCGCAACCCATAAGCCTACACTTACCCCTACCCCTACCCCTAACCCTAACCAAACCCTAACCCTAACACTAACGCTAACATTAACCCTAACACTAACCCTAAACCTAATCCTAACCCTAACACTAACACCAACCCTAACACTAACCCTAACAGTAACACTAACACTATCACTAACCTCAACCCTAAACCCTAACCCTAACCCGAAACCCTAACCCTAACCCTATCCCTGACCCTAGCCTAGCCCTAGCCATAGCCCTAACACTAGCCCTAGGCCTAACCCTATCCTTAGGCCTCACCCTACCCCTATCCTTAACCCTAAGCGTAAACCCTAAATACTAACCGTAAAAAAACCCTAACCCTAACCCAACCCTAACCCAAACCTAACCCTAACCCCAACCCATACTCCTGACCTTACCCCTACCCCTACCTTTACCCCTTACCAAACCCTAACCCTAACCCTAACGCTAACCTTAATACTAACCCTATCCCTAACCCTACACCTAAACCTAATCCTAACCCTAACCCTAACCCCAATCCTAACACTAACTCTAACACTAACGCTAACCCTATCCCTAACCCTTACCCTAAACCCTAACCTAACCTAAACAAAACCCTAACCCTAACCCTAACACTAGCCTAAAAATAACCCTAACCCTAAACCTTAACCCTAACACTAACCCTAACCCAATCTTAACCCTAACCCTAACTCCAACCCATACACCTACCCTTAACCCCTAACCCTAACCCTAACCCTATCTCTAAACTCTAACCCTAACCCTAACCCTAACGTTAAACACTAACCCTAACCCTAACCATAACCCAAAGCTAACCCTAACCCTAACCCTAACCCTAACCCCAACCCCAACACTAACCCTAACTGTACCTTAACTATAACCTAACCCTAACCCTAACCCCATTCTAGCCCTAATCCTAAATCTAAACCTCTTCTAACCCTAACCGTAACAGTAACACTAACCCTAATCCTATCCCTATCCCAAAGCCAAACCCTAAACCCTAACGCTAACCCTAACCCTAACCTAAACCCTAACCTTAACTCTAACCCTAGCCCTAGTCTTAGCCCTATTCTTAGCCCTAGCAGTAGCACTAGCCCTGGGCCTACCCTATCCTTAGGCCTAACCCTACCCATAACCCTAACCCTAACCCTAACCCTAAACTTAAAACTAACCCTAACCCTAAGACAACCCTAACCCTAACCCTAACCCTAACCCAAACCCCAACCCAAACACTTACCCTTACCCCTACCCCTACACCTAACCCTAACCAAACCCTAACACTAAGCCTAACGCTAATCCTAACACTAACCCTAACCCTAACCCTAACCCCAACCCTAACACTAACCTTAACATTAACACTAACCCTAACACTAATCCTAACCCCAAACACTAACCCTAACCCTAAACCCTAACCCTAACACTAACACTAACCCTAACCCTAACCCTAACGTAACCCTAACCCTAACCCTAAACCCTAACCCTAACACTAACCCTAACCCTAACTCCAACACATACCCCTACCCTTACCCCTATCCCCTAAACCTAACCCTAACCCTATCCCTAAACCCTATTCCCTAACCCTAACCCTAAACACTAACCCAAACCCTAACTATAACCCAAACCTAATCATAACCCTAACCCTAACCCCTAACCCTAAACCTAACCCTATCCTTACACCCTAATCCTTAACCCTACCCTAACCCCAAACATAACCATAACCCTAAACCTGAACCCAAACTCTTACAGTAACCCTAGCTCTAACCCTAGCCTTAGCCTTAGCACTAGCCCTAGCCCTAAAGCTCTCCCTAGCCCTAAACCTAACCCTAACCCTCTCCCCAAATCCTGAACCCTAACTCTAACCATAACCCAACCCTAACCCTAACCGTAACACAAACCCAAACACATACCCCTTCCTCTAACACTACCCGTAACACTAACCACTAACCCTAACTTTGACCCAAATCCTAACCCTAAACCCTAACCCTAACCCTAAACCTTAAACCTTAACCCCAACCGTAACCCAACTCTAAACCTAACCCTATCCTAACCCTAAAACTAACCCTAACCCTAAATCTTAAGCCTAACCCTAACCCTAACCCCAGCCCTAGCCCCAGCCCTAGCACTAGCCCTAGACCTAACCCTCTCCCTAGCCCTAATCCAAACCCTAACCCTAACCATAAAACTAAACATAACCCTAACCCTGAACCCTAACCCTAACCCTAACCCAACCCTAACCTTACCCTATCCCAAACCCTAACACATACCCCTACATCTAACCTTACCCCTACCCCTAACCCCTAACTCTAACCCTGACCAAAACACTAACCCTAAACCCTAACCCTAACCCTAACCCTAAACCTTAAACCTTAAACCTAATGCTATCACAACTCTAACCCTAAACCTAACCCTATCCCTTACACTAACTCTATCACTAAACACTAAACCCTAACGCTAACACTAACACTAAACACTAACCCTAACCCAAATTCTTACAAACCCTAAACCCAACCGTAACCCTAACCCCAACCCATTCCGCTACCCCTACCCTGAACCCTAACCGTAACCACTAATCTAACCCTAACCCCTAACCCTAACACAAGCCTTAATGCTAACCCTAAACCTAACCCTAAAACGAACCCTAACCTTAACCCTAACCTAACCGTAACTCTAACCATAACCCTAATTGTAACCCTAACCCTATCCCTAACCCTATCCCAAAGCCCTCACTCGTCTAACCCTAACACTAAACCTACCCCTACCCCTAACCCTAACCATAACCCTAACCCTAACCCAACCCTAAACCTAACCTCAACTCCTAACCCTAACTCTCCAACCCTTACCTTACCACTAATCCTATGACTAATCCTTACCCTAACCCTATCACTAAACCTTAATCCCTAACACTAACCCTAACCCTAAACACTAACCCTAACCCTAACCATAATCCAAACCTAACCTCCCCTATCCCTAACCCTAACCCTAACCACAACCCATCCCTAACCCTAAACATACCCTAACTCTAACCTAACCCTAACCCTAACTCTATTCTAACCCTAACCCTAAACCTAAATCTTTTCTAACCCTAACTCTAACAGTAATACTAACCCTAATCCTATCCCTAACCCCAAACCCAATCCTAAACCTAAACCTACCCTAAGCCTCAACCTATCCCTAACCGTACTAACACTAACCCTAACCCTACCTACTCCTACCCCTAACCCTAACCTAGCCCTAGCCCTACCCCTAGCATTAGCCCTAGCCCTAACCCTATCCTTAGGCCTAACCCAACCCTACATTTAACGTTAACCCTAAACCTCAAACGCTAACCCTAAAACAAACCGTAACCCTAGCCAACCCTAACCCAAACCCTAATCCTAACCGCAACCCATACCCCTACCCTTACTCCTACCCCTACCCCAAACCAAACCTAACCCTAACCCTAACACTAAACCTAACTCTAACACTAACGCTAAACCTAATCCTAAACCTAACCTTAACCCCAACCCTAACACTAACACTAACCGGAACCCTAACTCTAACTCAAAAACCTAATCCTAACCCTAAACCTTAATCCTAACCCTAAACCTAGCCTAGCCCTAGCCCTACCCCCAAGCACTAGCCATAGGCCTAACCCTTTCCTTAGGCCTAACCCTAGTCCTACCTTTAACCCTGATGCTAAACCCTAAACTCTAACCCTAAGACTAACCCAAACCCTAATCCCAACCCCTACACTAACCCTAACCGTACCCTAACCATAACCCTAACCCTAACCCTATTCTAACCCTAACCCTAAACCGAAACTGCTTCTAACCCTAACCCTAACCGTACCCTAACCTAACCCTAACCCTTATCCTATCCCTAACCCCCAACCCCGGTCTTAAACCTAAACCTACCCCAACCCTAAACCTAAACCTATCCCTAAACCTAACCCCAACTTTAACCCTAACCCTAACACTAACATTAACCCTAACCCTAACCTTGAACCGTAACCCTAAACCTAACACTAACCACTCATCCTAACCTAACCCTAAACCCTAACCCTAACCCTAACCTAACCTAAACCCTACCCCTAACCTAACCCTAACCCTAAAACTAATCCTAACCCTAACCTAACCTAATACTAACCCTAAATTCTAACCCTTTCACTAACCTTAACCCAATCCTAACCCTAACCCTAACTCCAACCGATACCCCTGCCCATACCCCTACTCCTAACCACTAAACCTAACCCTAGCCTCTAATCCTAACACTAACCCTAAACCTAACACTAAACCCTAACCCTAACCCTATCCCTAACCTAAGCCTAACCTAAATACCTAAACCTAACCCTAACTTTATTCTATCGCTAACCCTAAACCTAAACCTCTTCTACACTCAACCTAACAGTAACACTAACCCTAACCCTAACACCAAACCCAACCCTAACCCTAACACGAACCCTAAACCCCTAACCCTAACCCTAACCTAAACCCTAACCCTTAAACTAACCATAGCCAGAGACCTAACCTCAGCCCCAGACCTAGGACTAGCCCTAGCCCTATTCCTAATCCTAAACCTAACCCTAAACCTTACACTAACCCAAACCCTTACACTAATCTAACCCAAGCCTAAGCCCTAGCCCTAGCCCTAGCCCTAACCCCTAACCCTTACCCTAAGACTAAACACAAAACCCTAAACCTAACCCAAACCTAACTCTAACCCTAACACTACATAAAACATCAACCCCTACTCAACCCCTACCCATAACCCTAACCCAACCCTAACCTAACCCTAACCCCTAACCTTATCCCTTACCGTAACTCTATCACTAAACCCTAAACTCTAACACTAACACTAACCCTAACCCTAAACACTAACCCTAACCTAATCCTTACACAGGGTTAGGGTCAACATTAGGGATTAGGGTTTTGTGATAGGGTTAGGGTTAGGGTTAGTGTTAGGATTAGGGGTAGGGTTAGGGTAAGGGGTAGGTTTAGGGTTAGGGTTAGGGTTAGGGCTAGGGCTAGGAATAGGGTAAGGGCTAGTGCTAGGGCTAGGGGTACGGCTATTGCTAAGGTTAGGGTTAAGGTTAGTGTTTAGGATTAGGTTAGGTTTACATTTAGGATTTAGGGTTAGGGTCAGTGTTAGGGTTAGCGTTAGTGTTATGTTTTATGGTTTAGACTTAGGGTCAAGGTTATGTTTAGGGTTAGGGTTAGGGCTAGGGATAGGGTTAGGGTTAGGGGTTAGGGTTATGTGTAGGGGTAGGGGGTAGGGGACAGTGAAGCGGTATGACTAGGGGTTATGGTTTGAGATTTGGTTAGGGTTGGGTTAGGGTTAAGGTTAAGGTTAAGGTTTAGGCTTTATGGTTAGTGTTGGGGTTAGGGTTAGGGCTAGGGATAGGGTTAGAGCTAGGGATAGTGCTAGTGCTAAGATTAGGGTTAAGTTTGGGGTTAGGGTTAGGGGTTTGGTAGGGGTAGGGTTAGGACTTCTTTTAGGGTTAGGGTTAGGGTTATAGTTGGATTAGGGTTAGGGTTAGGGTTAGGGTGTGAGGTTTAGGGTTAAGGTTAGTGTTGGGGTTTAGGGTTAGGGTTAGGATTAGTTTTAGGATTTAGGGTTAGGGTAGGGTTAGGGTTAGGATGTAGAGTTTATGGGTAGGGTTAGTGTTAGTGATAGGCTTTAGGGTTAGGGTCAACTTTAGAGGTTGGGGTTGGGGTTAGGGTTAAGGTTAGTGTTAGATTTAGGGTTAGGGTTAGTGTTAGTGTTAGTGTTGGTGTTAGGGTTAGGGTTGGGGTTGGTGTTAGGGTTGGGGTTAGGGTTGGGGATAGGTTTAGGGTTAGGGTATGTATAGGGTTAGTATTGGGGTTGGGGTTGGGGTTAGGGTTAGGGGTAGTGTTACTGTTAGGGTTAGGGTCAGAAGAAGTTTAGATTTTGGGTTACGGTTAGAATAGGGTTAGGGTTAAGTTTATTGTGGGGTTAGGGTTAGAGTTGGGGTTTGGGTTAGGGTTAGGGTTATGGTTAGCCTTACTGTTTTGGTTAGGGTTAGATGTTTAGGTTTAGGATTAGGGTTAGAATAGGGTTAGGGTTAAGTTTAGGGTATTAGGGTTGCGGTTAGCGTTTAGGATTTAGGGTTAGGGTTAGGCTTAGTGTTAGGGTTAGGGTAGGGTTAGGGCTAAGGTTAGGGTTAGAGTTAGGGTTGGGTTAGGGGTTAGGGTTAGTATTGGGGTAGGGGTAGGGCTAGGGCTAGGGTTAGGGCTAGGGTTAGGTTTGAGGGTTTGGGTTTAGGATTAAGGGTAGGGATAAGGGAAGGGGTATGGCTTGTGGTTAGGGTTATTGTTAGGGTTGGGGTTGGGTGAGAGTTAGGGTTAGGTTTTAGAGTTTAGGGTTGGGGTTAGGATGTAGATTTTAGGGTTATGGTTAATGTTGGGTTTAGGCTTTAAGGTTAGGGTTAGCGTTAGGGGTTAGGGTTAGGGATAGTGTTAGTGTTAGAGTTAGGGTTAGTGTTAGGGTTGGGGTTAGGTTTAGGGTTAGGATTAGGTTTAGGGTTAGTGTTAGGGTTTGGGTTAGTGTTAGGGTTAGCGTTAGGGTTAGGGTTAGGGTTTGGTTAGGGGTAGGGTGTAGGTGTAGGGGTAAGGGTAGGTGTATGTGTTAGGGTTAGGGTTAGGGTTAGGGGTTAGGGTTAGGGTTGGATGGTTTGGGGTTAGTGTTAGGTTTGGGGTTAGTGTGGGTTTAGGTTTAGGGCTAGGGTTAGAATAAGGTTAGGATTAGGTTAGGGTTAGGGTGTGGTTAGGGTTGGGGTTGGGGTTGGGGTTACGGTTAGGGTTAAGGTTAGGGTTAGGTTTGGATTATGGTTAGGGTTAGGGTTAGTGTTTAGGGTTAGGGTCAGCCTAAGGGATTAGGGTTTAGTGATAGGGTTAGGATTAGGGTTAGTGTTAGGATTAGGGGTAGGGTTAGCATAAGGGGTAGGTTTAGGGTTGAGGTTAGACGAGTTAGGCTTAGGCTTAGGGTTGTTTTAGGGTTAGGGTTAGGGTTAGGGTTAGTGTTTAGGGTTAGGGTTAGGGTTAGGGATTAGGGTTTAGGGATTGTGTTAGGGTTAGGGTTAGGGGTGAAGGGTCGGGGTAGGGTATGGGTTGAAGTTAGTGTTAGGTTTAGGATTGGTTTAGGGTTAGTGTTAGGGTTAGGGTTTAGGGTTAGGTTTACTGTTAAGTTAGGGGTAGGGTTGGGGTTTAGGATTAGGGTTAGGGATAGGGTTAGTGTCAGTATTAGGGTTAGTGTTAGGGTTAGGTTTAGGTTTAGGTTTAAGTTTAGGGTTAGTGTTAGGGTTAGCGTTAAGGTTAGGGTTAGGGTTTGGTTAGGATTAGGGATAGGGGTAAGAGTAGGGGTGTGGGTTGGGGTTAGGGTTATGGTTTGGGTTAGGGTTGGGTTAGGGTTAGGGTTAGGGTTAGAGTTGGGTTAGGGTTAGGTTTAGGGTTATGGTTTAAGGTTTAGGGTTAGGGTTAGGGATAGGGTTTAGGGTTTAGGGTTAGGGTTAAGAATAGGGTTATGGATAGGCCGAGGGATAGGGTTGGGCCTAGGGCTAGTGCTAGTGCTAAGGCTAGGGTTAGGTTTAGGGTTAGGGTATGGTTAGGGGTAGGTTTGGTGTTGGTGTTAGGGATAGGATTTGGGTTAAGTTTAGGGTTAGGTTTAGGGTACGGTTAGGGTTAGGGTCAGAAGTGGTTTCGGTTTAGGGTTAGGGTTGGAATAGTGTTAGGGTTAAGGTTAGGGTTAGGGTTAGGGGTACGGTTAGGGGTAGAGTTGGTTTTGGCGTTACAGTTAGGTTTATGGTTTAGGGTTAGTGTTTGGTTCAGGGGTTATGTTTAGGGGTTAGTGTTATGGGTAGTGTTAGTGGTAGGAGTATGGGTTGAGGTTAGGGTTAGGGTTAGGGTTAGGGTTAGGATTTAGAGTTAGGGTTAGGTTAGGGGTTAGTGTTAGTGTTAGAGTTGTGGTTAGGTTTACGGTTACTGTTAGGTATAGGGTTACGGTAGACTTAGGTTTAGGGTTGGGGTTGGGGTAAGGGATAAAATTAGGGTTAGCATTACTGTTACGGTTAGGGTTAGAAGAGGTTTAGGTTTGGGGTTAGGGTTAGAATAGGGTTAGGGTTAGGGTTAGGTTACTGTTAGGGTACGGTTAGGGTTAGGGTTGGGGTTGGGGTTAGGTTTAGGGTTAGGGTTATGGGTTAGGGTTAGTTTTGGGTTATGGTTAAGGTTAGGGTTAGTTTTTATGGTTAGGGTTAGGGTTAAGGTTTAGGGTTAGGGTTAGGGATAGGTTTAGGGTTAGTGTTAGACGAGTTAGGGTTAGGGTTGAGGTTAGGTTTAGGGTTGGGTTAGGGTTAGGGGTATGGATAGGGTTAGGGTAGGGGTAGGTTTAGGGTTAGGGTTAGACAAGTGAGGGTTTGGGATAGGGTTAGGGATAGGGTTAGGGTTACAGTTAAGGTTAGGGTTAGAGTTACGGTTAGGGTTAGGGTTAAGTTCAGGGGTTAGTTTTAGGGTTAGGTTTTAGGGTTTGGGTTAGGGCTTTGTTAGTGTTAGGGGTTAAGATTAGGGTTAGGTTAGGAGTTACAGTTAGGGTTCGGGTAGGGGTAGGGGAATGGTTTGTAGTTAGGGTTACGGTTAAGTTTAGAGGTTGTAAAGGTTTGGGTTAGGGTTAGTGTTTAGTGTTAGAGATAGCGTTAGTGTTTAGGGTTTAGTGATAGAGTTAGAATAAGGAATAGGGTTAGGGTTAGGTTTACAGTTGGTATAGCATTAGGTTTTAGGTTTAGGGTCAGGGTTAAGGTTATGGTTAGGGATAGTGTTAGGTTTAAGGTTAGGGTTAGGGATTAGGGTTAGGGTTGGGTTAGGGTTTAGGGTTAGGGTTAGGGTAAGAGCTTAGGCTTAGGATATGTGTTAGGGTTAAAGTTAGTGTTAGGGTTAGAGTTAGGCCTAGGGCTAGGGTTAGGTTTATGGTAGGGTTAGGGTAGTGTTGGCGTTGGGTTTGGGTTTAGGGTTAAGGTTAGCATTACTATAAGGTTTATTGTTAGGGTTGGGGTTAGGGTTAGGGTTTAGTGTTGGGGTTAGGGTTAGGGTTATGGGTTAGGATTAGGGTTAGGGGTTGGGGTTAGGGTTAGGGGTTAGGGTTGGGGTTAGGGTTAGGCTTGGGGTTGAGGTTAAGGTAAGGGTTGGGGTTAGGGTTAGGGTTGGTGTTAAGGTTATGGTTAGGCTTAGGTGTTAGGGTTAGGGTTAGTGTTAGGGTTTAGGGTTAGGTTAGGGTTAGGGTTAGCGTTAGGGTTAGGTGTTAGGGTTAGGGATAGCGTTACTCGTAGGTTTAGGGTTAGGGTTAGGGTTATGGTTAGGGTTTAAGGTTTAGGGATAGAGTTAAGTTTAATGTTAGGGTTAGTGTTAGGAGTAGGGGTATGGATAGGTGTGGTGGTTAAGGTTAAGATTTGTGTTAAGGTTAGGGTAGTGTTAGGGTTAGGGGTAAGGGTAGGTAGATGGGTAGTAGTAGATTTAGTGTTAGGGTTAGACAAGTTAGGGTTAAGATTAGGGCTAGGGTTACGGTTAGGGTTGGGGTTAGGTTTATGGGTAAGGTTTGGGTTAGAGTTAAGGTTAGTGTTAGGGTTTAAGTTTAGGGTTAGTGTTTGAGTTAGGGCTGGTGTTAGGTTTATGATTAGGTGTTAGGGTTAGGGATAGGGGTAGAGGTAGGGGTAGAGGCATTGGTTGGGGTTAGGTATGGGGTTAGGGTTGTGTTACTGTTAGGGTTTAGGGTTTAGGGTTAGGGTAAGTGTTAGGGTTAGTGTTAGAGATAGGGATAGGATAAGGGCTAGGGCTAGGGTTAGGGTTATGGTTAGAGTTTTGGGTTAGGGTTAGGGTTATGATTAGGGTTAGGGTTTAGGGTTAGTGTTAGGGGTTGGGGTTACGGTTAGGGTCAGGTTTGGGATAAGGTTAGGGTTTGGGTTAGGGTTAGGGTTAGGGTTTAGAGTTTAGGGGTAGGGTTATGGTTAGGGTTAGTGGTAGGGTTAGGTCTCTGGCTAGGTCTACGGATAGAGCTGGGCTGGGGCTAGGGTTAGGGATAGGGTTGGGTGAGTTTTAGGGTTAGCGTTAGGGGTAGGAGTAGGGTTGGGTTAGGTTTGGGGTAAAATGTAGGGGCATCGGTAGGGTTAAAGGTATGTGTGGATTAGGGTTAGGGTTCAGGTTAGGGTTAGGGTTAGGGTTTGTTAAGGGTTAGTGTTAGGGTTAGAGTTAGGTGTTAGGGTTAGGGTTAGGGTTAGGGGTTAGGGTTAGGGTTAGGATTTGGTTTAGGGTTAGGGTTAGGGCTGGGGTTACGGTTAGCGTTACTCTTAAGTTTAGGGTTAGAAGAGGTTTAGGGTTAAGGTTTGGGTTAGGGTTAGGGTTAGGGGTTTTGGTTAGGGTTAGGTTTAGGGTTAGGGCTGGGTTTAGGGTTAGGGTTTGGTTTAGGGTTAGGGTTAGGGTTAGAGTTAAGTTTAGGGTTTAGTTTAGGGTTAGGGTTAGAGTTAGCGTTATTCTTAGGATTAGGGTTAAAAGACATTTAGGGTTAGGGTTAGGGGTTAGGGTTAGGCTTAGGCTTAGACTTAGGGATAGGGTTGGTTTTAGGGTTAAGGTTTGGTTTAGAGTTAGGTTTAGGGGTAGGGTTAGCATTACTATTGGGTTTAGGGTTAGAAGAGGTTTACGGTTAAGGTTAGGGTTAAGTGTTAGGGGTTAGGTTTAGGGTTAGGTTTAGGGTTAGGGTTTGGTTTAGGGTTAGGGTTAGGGTTAGGGTTAAGATTAGGGTTTGGTTTAGGGTTAGGGTTAGGGTTAGTGTTAGGGATTTTGATTAGGGTTAGGGTTAGGGTTAGGGGTTAGGGTTAGGGTTAGGGTTAGGGGTTTTGGTTAGGGTTAGGGTTAGGGTTAGGGGTTAGGGTTAGGGGTTAGGGCTAGGGTTAGGTTTAGGGTTTGGTTTAGGATTAAAGTTAGGTTTAGGGTTTTGTTTAGGGATAGGGTTAGGTATAGGGTTAGCATTACTCTTAGTTTCCGGTTAGAAGAGGTTTAGGGTTAGGGTTAGGGTTAGGGCTTAGGGTTAGGGTTAGTGTTAGGGATAGGCTTAGGGTTAATGTTTGGTTTTGGGTTAGGATTACGGTTAGGATTTGGTTTAGGGTTAGAGTTAGGATTCGGGTAGGGTTACTCTTGGGTTTAGGGTTAGAAAGGTTTAGGGTTAGGGTTAGGGTTTAGGGTTAGTGTTAGGGTAAGGGTTAGGTTTAGGGTTAGTGTTTGGTTTAGGGTAAAGGTGAGCGTTACGTTTAGGGTAAGTGTTACTCTTAGGTTTAGGGTTAGAAGAGGGTTAGGGTTAGGGTTAGGGTTAGAGTTAGGGATTAGGATTAGGGTTAGGGTTGGGGTTAGGGTTAGGATTAGTGTTAGGATTAGGGTTAGGTTTTAGAGTTAACGTTAGGGTTAGGGTTACTGCTAGGGTTTAGTTTAGGGTTAGGGTCAGGGTCAGGGTCAGGGGTTATGGTTAGGGTTAGCGTTATGGTTACCCTTAACGTTAGAGTTAGCATTAGGTTTAGGGGATAGGTTTGGGATTAGGGGTTAGGGTTAGTGTTAGGGTTAGGGTTAGGGGTTAGGGTTAGTGTTAGGTGTTAGCATTAGGGTTAGGTTTAGGGTTAAGGTTGAGGATGGGGTTAGGGTTGGGACTGGGGTTGGAGTTAGGGTTGGGATTGTGGTTGGGTTTAGGGTTTGTTTTGGGATAGGGTGAGGGTTGGTGTTAGGGTTAGGGTTAGGATTGGGGTTGAAGTTAGCGTTTGGGTTGGGTTTAGGGTTAATGTTGGGTTACAGTTAGGGTTAGGGTTGGTGTTAGGGTTAGTTTAGAGTTAGTGTTAAGTTTATGGTTTGGGTTAAGGATAGGCTTAAAACTAGGGCTAGTGCTAGGGCTAGGGATTGGGCTGGGGCTAGGGCTAGGGTTAGAGTTAGTGTTTAGTGATATGTTTAGGGTTAGAGTTAAGAGGAGGGATAGGGGGGAGGGGGTTAGGTTAGGTTTGGTTTAGGGATAGTGTTAGGGTTAGGGTTAGGGTTATGGTTTAGGGTTAGGTTTAGGGTTGGGTTTTGGGTTAGGGTTAGGTTTTAGGGTTATTAGGGTTAGGGAGAGCTAGTTTAGGCTTAGGGTAGGGGCTGGTGTTGGGGTTATAGTTAGGGTTAGCATTACTACTAGTTTATTGTTGGGTTTAGGGTTAGGTTTAGGGTTTAGGGTTAGGGTTTGTGTTGGGGTTAGGATTAGGGTTAGGGTTAGGGTTGGGTTGGGGTAGGGGTTTAGGTTGGGGTTGGGGTTGGGTTAGGTTTAGGGTTAGGGTTACGGTTTGACTACTCTTAGGTTTAGGGTTAGAGAGGTTTAGGGTTAGGTTTAGGGTTAGGGGTTAGGGTTAGGGTTAGTGTTTGGTTTAAGATTAGGGTTAGTGTTAGGGTTAGGGTTAGGTTTAGGGTTGGGGTTAGGGTTAGGGTTAGTTTCGGCTTAGGGTTGGGGTTGGGGTTTGGTTTGGGGTTGGCTTAGGGTTAGGGTTTGGTTTAGGGTTAGGTTAGGGTTAGGGTTTGGTTTAGGGTTAGGGGTTAGGGTTAGCGTTACTCTTAGGTTTAGGGTTAGAAAAGGTTTAGGGTTTAGTGTTAGGGTTAGGGTTAGGGTTAAGGGGGTTAGGTTTAGGTTAGAGTTTCGTTCAGGGTTAGGTGTGGTTAGTGTTTGAGGGTTGCTTTGGGTTTAGGGTTAGGCTGTAGGGTTAGGTTTAGGGTTAGGGTCCCTGCCCGGGTTAGGGTTATTGTTAGGGTTAGGTCGTTAGGTTTAGGGTTAGGTTAGGGTTAGGGGTTAGGGTTAGGGTTAGGGTTAGGGTTAGGGTTAAGGTTTAGGGTTAGTGTTAGGGGGTTAGCGTTAGGATTAGGGTTAGGGTTAAGGTTTGGGTTGGCGTTAGGGTTGTGGTTGAGGTTAGAGTTGGGACTGGGGTTGGGGTTAGGGTTGGGATTGTGGTTGGGTTTAGAGTTGGGTTTGGGGTTAGGGTTAGGGTTGTGGTTACGGTTAGGGTTAGGGTTAGGATTGGGGTTGAAGTTAGCGTTGGAGTTGGGGTTAGGGTTAGTGTTGGGTTACAGTTAGGGTTAGGGTTCGTGTTAGGGTTAGTTTAGGGTTAGTGTTAGGGTTAGGGTTAGGGTTAGGGTTTGGGTTAGTTTAGGGTTAGTGTTAGGGTTAGGGTTACGGTTAGGGTTTAGTGTCAGGGTTTTGGTCAGGGATAGGGTTATGGGTTAGGGGTAGGGGTAGGGTTAGATGTAGGGGTATGTGTTGGGGTTTGGGTGAGGGTAAGGTTAGGTTTGGGTTAGGGTTAGGTTTAGGGTTCAGGGTTAGTGTTATGTTTAGGTTTATGATTATGGTTATGGTTTGGGTTAGGGCTAGGGAGAGGTTAGGTCTAGGGATAGTTCTAGGGATAGGGATAGGGCTAGGGCTAAGATTAGTGTTAGGATTAGGGTTCAGGTTTAGGGTTACGGTTAGTTTTAGTGTTAGGTAGGGTTAGGTTTAGAGTTGGGTTACGGATAGGGTTAAGGTTTAAGGTTTAAGATTTAGGGTTAGGGTTAGGGTTTAGGGTTAGGATTTGAGTCAAGGTTAGGGTTAGTGGTTAGTGTTAGGGGTAGTGTTAGAGGTAGGGGTATGTGTTGGGGTTTCTGTTAGGGTTAGGGTTAGGGTTGGGCTAGGGTTAGGGTTAGGGTTGGGTTAGGGTTAGGGTTAGGGTTCAGGATGTAGGGAGAGGGTTAGGGTTAGGTTTAGGGCTAGGTAGAGATTTAGGGCTAGTTCTAGTGTTAAGGCTAAGGCTAGGGCTAGGGCTAGGATTACTGTAAGGGTTAGGGTTCAGGGTTAGGGTTATGATTAGGTTTAGGGTTAGAGTAGGTTTAGAGATTATGGTTTAAGGATAAGGTTAGGGTTAGGGTTAGGGGTTAGGATTAGGGTTATAATTAGGTTTGGGTTATGGTTAGGGTTAGGGTTAGTGTTTAGGGTTAGGGTTAGGGTTAGGGAATAGGGTTTAGGGATAGGGTTAGGGTTAGGTTTAGGGGATAGGGGTAGGGGTAGGAGTATGTGTTGGAGTTAGGGTTAGGGTTAGGGTTTAAGGTTAGGGTTAGGTTAGGGTTAGGGTTAGGGTTAGGGTTTAGGGTTAGGGTTAGGTTTATGGTTAGAGTTAGTGTTAGGGTTAGTGTTAATGTTAAGGTTAGTGTTAGGGTTGGGGGTTAGGGTTAGGGTTAGTTTAGGGTTAGCGTTAGGCTTAGGGTTAGGGTTTGGTTAGGGTTAGGTGTAGGGGTAGGGGTAATGGTAAGGGTTTGGGTTGGGGTTTGGTTTAGGGTTAGGGTTAGGGTTGGTTTAGGGTTAGGGTTAGTTTTAGGGTTAGGGTTTAGGGTTTAGGGTTAGCATTAAGGGTAGGGGTAGGGTTAAGCCTAAGGATAGGGTTAGGCCCAGGGCTAGTGCTAGTGCTAGGGCTAGGGATAGGGCTAAGGCTAAGGCTAGGGTTAGAGTTAGGGTTAGGGTTTAGGGTTAGGGTTAGGGTTAGCGTTAGGGTTTAGGGTTGGGTTTTGGGATAGGGATAGGATTAGGGTTAGCGTTACTGTTAGGGTTAGGGTTAGAAGAGGTTTAGGTTTAGGTTTACGGCTAGAATAGGGTTAGGGTTAGGGTTAGGTTAGAGTTAAGGTACGGTTAGGGTTAGCTTTGGGTTATGGTTAGGGTTAGGGTTAGTGTTTAAGGTTAGGGTTAGGGTTTAGGGATAGGGTTAGGTTTAGGGTTAGGGGTTAGGTGTAGGGGTATGGGTTGGAGTTAGGGTTAGGGTTAAGATTGGGTTAGGGTTAGTGTTAGGGTTAGGGTTATTTTTAGGCTAGTGTTAGGGTTAGGGTTAGTGTTAGGTTTAGGGTTATTTTTAGGCTAGTGTTAGGGTTAGGGTTAGTGTTAGGGTTAGGGTTAGGGTAGGGTTAGGGTTTTGGTTAGGGTTAGTTTAGGGTTTAGGGTTAGGGTTAGGGATAGGGTTAGTGTTAGTGTTAGAGTTAGTTTTAGGATTGGGGTTATGGTTAGGGTTATTATTAGGTTTAGGTGTAGGGTTAGGGATAGGGTTAGTTTTAAGGTTAGCGTTAGGGTTTGGGTTAGGGTTTGGTAAGGGTTAGGGGTAGGAGTAGGGGTACGGTCAGGGGTATGGGTTGGTGTTAGGGTTAGGGTTTGGGTTAGGGTTGGGTTAAGGTTAGGGTTTTTAGGGTTAGGATTTAGGGTTTAGGGTTAGGGTTAAGGGTAGGGGTAGGGTTAGGCCTAAGGATAGGCTTAGGCCTAGGGCTAATGTTAGCGCTATGGCTAGGGCTAGGTTAGGATCAGGGATAGGGTTAGAGTTTAGGGTTAGGGTTAGGGTTAGGGTTAAGGTTAGTGATAGGGTTAGTGTTAGGGTTGGGGTTAGGATTAGCATTAGGATTAGGCTTAGGGTTAGGGTTAGGGTTAGGTTAGTGTTAGGGTTAGCGTTAGTGTTAGGATTAGGGTTTGGTAGGGTTAGGGGTAGGGGTAGGGGTAAGTGTAGGCTTATGGTTTGCGGATTTTGTTTAGGTTTTGAGTTAAGTTTGGGTTAGGGTTGGGGTTAGTTTTAGGGTTAGAGTTTAGGGTTTAGGGTTAGGGTTAAGATTAGGGTAGGGTTAGACCTAAAGATAGGGTTAGGCCTATGGCGAATGCTAGGGGGTAGGGCTAGGGTTAGACTAGGGTTAGGGTTAGGGTTTAGGGTTAAGGTTAGGTTTAGATTTTAGAGTTAAGGTTAGGGTTAGGTTTAGTGTTAGTGTTAGGGTTGCTGTTAGTTTTATGTTGAGGGTTATGTTTTGGCTTAGGATAGGTTTAGGTTTAGGGTTGGGGTTGGGGTTAGGGATAGGATTAGGGTTAGTGTTACTGTTAGGATTACGGTTAGAAGAGGTTTAGGTTTAGGGTTATGGTTAGAATAGAGTTTGCGTTAGGGTTAGGTTATAGTTAGGATATGGTTAGGGTTAGGGTTGGGGGTTAGTGTTAGGGTTAGAGTTAGGGTTAGGGGTTAGGGTTAGGTTTAGTGTTAGGTTTGCATTATGGTTAGGGTTAGGGTTAGGGTTAGGGTTAGGGTTTAGGGTTAGGGTTAAGGTTAGGGTTAGGGTTAGGGTTAGGTTTAGGGGTTAGGGTTTGGCTCAGTGTTAGGGTTAGGGGTTAGGGGTAGGGGTAGGGGTAGGGGTTGTTAGGGTTAGGGTTGGGTTAGGGTTATGGTTACGGTTAGGGTTCAGGGTATAGGGATAGGGTTAGGGTTATTGTTAGTCCTAGGGAGAGGGTAAGGATTAGGGTTAGGGTTAGAGTTGGATTAGGTTTAGGGTTAAGTTTTAAGGTTTAGGGTTAGGGGTTCGGGGTAGGGGTAGGGGTAGGGGTATCTGTTGGGGTTTGGGTTAGGGTAAGGATTGGGTTAAGGTTAGTGAAAGGGTTAGAATTTAGCCCTAGCATTAACCGTAACCCTAACCCTAACCCAACCCTAACCCTAACCTTAACCCTAACCTCAATCCCTAACCCTACCCTTAATCCTAACCCTAACCCTTTCCCAAAACCCTGATCCCTAACCCTCAATCTGACCCTAAACACTAACCGTAACCGTAACCCTAACACTAACCATAACCCTAACCCTAACCCCTAACCCTAACTCAAAACCTAACACTGAACCCTAACACTAAACCTAACCCTAACTCTAACCCTAACGATAACCCTAATCCTGACCCTAACCCCTAACCCTAACCCTAACCCTAGCCCTAACCCTAACCCTAACTCTAAACCTAACCTTAACCCGTAACCCTAACCCTAACAGTAACACTAACCCTTAACCCTAACCCTAACCCTAAATCTAACTCTAATGCTAACGCTAACACTAATGTTAACCCTAACACTAAAGCTAAACCTAAACCATGACCCTGACCCTGACCCTGACCCTAACCCTACCTCTAACCATAACACTAACCCTAAACCTAACGCTAACCCTAAACCCTAACCCTAACCCGAACCCTAATCTTAAGCCTAATCCTAACTCTAAAACAAACCCAAACCCTAACCCGAACCCTAACCCTAACCCTAAACCAAACCCTAACCCTAAACCTCTTCTATCCCTAATCATAAGAGTTACGCTAACACTAACCCTAACCCTAACCCCTAACCCTAACCCTAACCCTAACCCCATCCCCAACCCTAACCCCAACCCCAACACTAACCCCAACCCCAATCCAAACCCTAACCCCAAACCCAACACTAACCCCTACCCCCAACCATAACACTAACCGTAATGATAACCCGTAACCCTAACACTAACTCTAAACCTAACCTCTAACACTAACCCTAAACCTAAATCCTAACGCTAACCCTAACGCTAATGCCAACACTAACGCTAACCCTAACCATAAACCCTGACCCTGACAATGACCCAGATCCTGACCCAGACCCTGACCCTAACCCTAATACTAACCCTAACCCTAATGCTAACCCTAAACCCTAACCCTAACCCTAACCTAACCCTAACGCCCTAACCCTAAACCCAACCCTAACCAAAACTCTAACCCTAACCCTAACCCTAAACCCTAACCCTAAACCTAACCCTAACCCTAACACTAACCCTAAACCAAACCCTAACCCTAAACCTAACCCTAATCCTAACCCTAAACCTAACCCCAACTCTAATGCTAACCCGAAACCCAACCCTAAACCAAACCACAACACAACCCTAAACCCAACCCCAATCCCAACCTTTAACTCCAACCTCAACCCTAACCCCAACCCCAACCCTAACCAACCAAACACAAACCCTAACCCTTCCCTAAACCTAACCCTAACCCTAAACCCTAACCCTAACCCCTAACCCTAACAGTAACCCTAACCCTAGCTAAAAGCCCTAACCCTAACCCTAACCCTAAACCTCTTCTAATCCTAAATCTAAGAGTAACGCTAACCCTAACACTGACCCTAACCCTAACCCTAACCCTAAACCTCTTAAAATCCTAACCAAGGACCATAACAATAACCCAAACCTTAACATCAACACCTAACCCTAAACCTAACCCTAAACCTCTTCTAACCCTAAACCTAAAGAACCTAACCTTAACCCTAACCCTAACACCTAACCCTAACCCTAAACCTAACCCAAACCCCTAACACCCAACCCTTAACATCAACCCTAACCGCCACCTAAACCTAAACCTAACCTTAACCCTAAACTTACCACCAACCCTAACCCTAAACCTAACCCCAAACCTAACCCCAACCCTAACCCTAAACCCAACCCCAACCCTAACCCTAACCCCAACCCTAACCCTAACCCTAACCCTAAACCCTAAAACCACTAACACTAACCCTAACCCCCAACCCCAAGCCCTAACCCTAAACCCTAACCCTAAACCAAACCTAACCCTAACCCTAAACCCCTAACCCTAAACCCTAACCCTAACCCTAACCCTAAACATCTTCTAACACTAAACCTAAGCGTAACGTTAAACCTAAACCTAACACTAACCCTAACCCTTACCCCACCCCTAACCCCAACCCTAACCCTAACCCCAACCCCAAACGTAACCCCAACCCCAACACTAACCCGAACCCTAATCCTAACCCCAACCCTAACCCTAACCTCAAACCCAACCCTAAAACAAACCACAATCCCAACACTAACCCCAACACCAATGCAAACCCTAACCACAAACTCAACCCTAAAACCAACCCCAACACTAACCCTAACCCTAACACTAATCCCAAACTCAACCCCTAACCCTAACTCTAACCCTAACCCTAACCCTAACCCTATCTCCTAACTCTAACCCTGACCTTAAACCCTAACCTTAACCTTAACCAAAACCCCTAACCCTAACCCTAAACCTAAACCTCTTCTAACCCTAAACTTAAGAGTAACGCTAACCCTTAAACTAACCCTAACCCTAATGCTAACCCTAAACTGTAGCCCTAACCTTAACTGTAACCCTAATCCTAAACCTTAACCCTAAAACTAAACCTAACCCTATCCCTAACCCTAAGCCAAACCCTAATCCTAACCCTAACACCTAACCCTAACCCTAACCCTAACCTAACCCTAACCCTAACCCTAAACCCTAACCCTAACCGTAACCCTAACCAAACCCCTAACCCTTACCCTAACCCTAACCCTAATCCTAAACCTCTTTCTAACCCTAAACCTAACAGTAACACTAACCCTAACCCTAATTCTAACCCTAACCCTAAACCAAACCCTAACCCTAACCCTAACCCAACCCTAAACCTAACCCTAACCCTAACCCACACATACCTTTAACCCTACTCCTACCCCTACCCCTAACCCTAAGCCTAACCCAACCCTACCCCTACCCCTAATCTTCACCCTAACCCAACCTTACCCCTACCCCTAACGCTAACCCTGAAACTCACCCAACCCTAACCCTAACTCTAGCCCTAGCCCAGCCCTAACCCTAGCCCTAGCCCTAGTCCTAACCCTAGCACTAACCCTAACCCTAACCCCCCCTAATCTCTAAACCCTAACCCTAACCCTAACCCTAACCTTATCCCAACCCTGACCCTAACCCTCGTCCCAACCCCTAACACTAACCCCTAAACCCTAACCCTAATACTAAACCTAACCTTAACCCTAAACCCTAAACCCTAACTATAACCCTAACCCTAGCCCTAAACCTAGCCCTAACCCTATCCTTAGCCCTAACACTAACCCTAACATTAACCCTAACCCTAAACCCTAAACCCTAAACCCTAACCCTAACACGACCATAACCCTATTCCTAATCCCAGCAAAAGCCCCTACCTCTACCTCTACCCCTATCCCTAACCCTAACACCTAACCATAAACCTAACACCTAACCCTAACTCAAACGCTAACCCTAAACTTAAACCCTAACACTAACCCTAACCCTAACCTGAAACCTTTCCCATAACCCTAACCGTAACCCTAACCCTAATCTTAACCCTAACTCTTCTAACCCTAACCCTAAACCTACTACTAACCATCTACCTACCCTCTCCCCTATCCCTAACTCAACTCTAACCTTAACACTAATCCTAACCTTTACCACGACCCCTATCCCTACCCCTACTCCTAACACTAACACTAACATTAAACCTAACCCTATCCCTAAACCCTAAACCCTATCCCTAGCCCTAACCCTAACACTAAACACTAGCCCTAACCCTAACCAAAACCTAACCCTATCCCTAAACCGAACACTAACCACAACCACTAACCTTACCTCTAACCCTAACCCTAAACCTAAACATAAATCGTAACACTAACCCTAACCCTAAATCTAAACACTAACCCTAAACCTAATCCAACCCTAACCCTTACCCTAACTCTATCCCTAACCCTAACCATAACCCTAGCCCTAGCCCAAGCCCTAGCCCTAGCCCTAACCCTAAACATAACGCTAACCCAACCCTAAACCTAACCCTAATCCTAAACCTAAACCCTGAACTCTAAAACTAACCCTAAACGTAAGCTATAACTCTAACCCTAACCCAACCCTAACCCTATCCCGAAACCCTAAACCCTAACCCTAACCCTATCCCTAAACATTAAACCTAACCCTAAAACAACACCAACACTAACCCTAACCCTAACCTACCCCCAACCTTAACCCTAACACCTAATCCTAAGACTAACCCTAACACTAACCAGTAAACCTAACCCTGACCCTAACCCTAAACCCTAATCCTAACCCTAACCCTAACCCCAAACCCTAAGCCTAACCCAAACCTAACACTATCCCTAACCCTATCCCTAACATTAAACCCTAAACCTAACATTAACCCTAAACCCAAACCTTACAACTAGCCGTAACCCTAGCCCTGGCAATATTTCTGAACCTAATCGTAACCCTAGCCGTAACCCTAACACAACGCTAACCCCAAACCTAACCCCAACCCATACCCCTACCCCTATCCCTAATCCCTAACTCTGAAACTAACACTAACCTGAACTCTGAACCCTAACCCTAACACCATCCCTAACCCTAAACCCAACCCTAACTCTAACCCTAAAACATAGACCCTAACCCTAACCCTAACCGTAACCAAACCATAACCCTAACACTAACTTCAACCAATTCCCCTACCTATACCCCTACCCCTAACCGATAACTCTAACCCTAACCCTAACCCTTACCCCTAACATTAAATATAATCCTAAACCATACACTAACTCAAAACTCTAACCCTAACCCTAACCCTAGTCTAAGCCCTAGCCATAGCCCTTGCAATAGCCCTAGCCCTAGCCCTATCTCTAGCCCTAACCCTAACCCCAACACTAACCCTAATTCTAACCCTAACAACAAACCTAACCCAATCATAGCACTAATCTTAACCCATCCCCATACCACTACCCCCAACCGTATCCCTAACCCCTAACCCAACCCTAACCCTAAACCTAACCCCTAACCCTAGCCCTAGACCTTACTCTAACCTTAAGCCTAACCCTAAACCTAATCTTAACCCTAAACCCTAACCCTAACACTAACCCAAACCCTAAGAATAACACTAACTTAACCCTAACACTAAACTAAACTAACCCTAACTCTAATATTAACCCTAACACTAACCCCTAACACTAGCCCTAACCCTAACACTAATCCTAAACCCTAAACCTAACACTAACCCTAACCATAACACTAACCCTACAATAAACCTAAATCCTAACCCTAACCTCACCCTAACACTAACCATAACCCCAACCCTAACCCAAACCCCAACCCTAAACCTAAACCCAACCCCAACCCTAACCCTAACCCCAACCCTAAACCTAACCCCTAAACCTAACCCCAACCGCAACCCTAACCCCAACCCCAATCCTAACCCTAACCTAACACTAACACTAACCGTAACCCCTAACCCTAACCCTAACTCTAACCCTAAACCTAAACCAAACCCTAACCCTAACGGTAACCTCTAACCCTAACCCTAACCCTAATCCTAACTCTAACCCAATCCTAACCCTAACGCTAACCCCAACCCCAAGCCATACCCTTCCCCTAACCCTACATGTAACCCTAATCCCTAGCCCTAACCCTAACCCTAGCCTTACCCTATCCTAACCCTAACCCTAACCCCAACCCCAACCCTAACACTAACACTAACACTAACGCTAACCCTAACCCTAAATCTAACACTATTCTTAACCCTAACCCTAACCCTAACACCTAACGCTAACCCTAACCCTAAAGCCTAACCCCAACACTAACCCTAACCCCAAACTCTACACCCTAACCCCACCAACCTCACGCTAACCCTAAACCTAAACATAAATCCTAAACCTAAACCCCAACCCCTAACCCTAACCCTAATCCAACCATAACCATAACCCCCAACCCGAACCACAAGTCCTAACCCTAGCCCTAACCCTAACCCCTGAACTTAACCCCTAACCCCTGACCCCAACACTAGCCCCAGAAATATCCCTAGCTCTAACCCCCATCCCTAGCCCTAACCCCTAACCCTAACCCTAACGCCTAGCCATACCCCTTCCCCTACCGCTAACCCCTACTTCTACACATTACCCTAACCCCTGACCCTAACCCCAACCCTAACCCTAAACCTATCCCTAACCCTAAGCTTAAATCCCAAAACCCTAACACTAAAGCTAACCTTAACCCTAACCATAACCCTAACCCCAAATCCTAAACGTAAACCTAACCCTAAACCTAAACACTAACCCTAACCCTAACCTTAGCACTAGCCGTAGCCCCTAGCCCTAGGACTAGACTTTGACCTAACACTCGCCCTAGCCCTAACTCTAACCATAACCATAACCTGTACCCTAAACCCTAAACCCTAACCCTAAACCCTATACCCTAACCTTAACCCTAACATAAACGCTAACCAAACCATATACCTAAAACTAACCCTCCACCAAAACCATACCCCTATCCCTTACCCTACCCGTAACCCTAACCCTAACACAACCCTAACCATAACCATAAACCTAACCCTATCCCTAAACACTAAACCCTAACCCTAAACCTAACCCCAAACCCTAAGAGAAACAGTAACCTAACACTAACACTAATCTAAAACTAACCCTAACTCTAATATTAACCCTAACACTAACCCTAGCCCTAGCCTAACCCTATCCCTAGCCCTAACCCTAACCCTAACCCCAACCCTAACCCTAACCCCAACCCTAACCCTAACCCCAACCGTAAACCTAACCTAACCATAACCCCAACCCCAACCTTAAACCCAACCCCAACCCTAACCCCAACCCCAACCCTAAGCCTAAACTAACCCTAACACTAATCCTAACCCCTAACCCTAACCCTAACTCCTAACCCCTAACGCTAACACTAACCTTAACCCTAATCCTAACGCGAACCCTAACGCTAAACCTAACCCTAAACCTAACCCTAAACCCTGACCCTGACTCTGACCCTGACTCTGACCCTGACCCTGACCCTAACCCCTAACCCTAATCCTAACACTAACCCTAACCCTAAACACTAACCCTAACCCTAATCCTAACCCTAAAACCTAACCCTTACCCTAACCCTAACCCTAACACTAAACTTAAACCCTAACCCTAACCCTAAACCAGTCCCTAACACTAACCCTAACCCTAACACCAACCCTAACCCTAACCTAACCCCAACCCTAACGCTAACCCCAACCCCAACCCTAACCCTAACCCCAACCCTAACCACAACCCTAACCCTAACCCCAACCCCAACCCCAACCCTAACCCTAACCCAAACCCCAACCCTAACCCTAACCCTAACCCTAACCCTAACCCCAACCCCTAACCCTAACCCAAACCCTAACCCTAACCCTAACCCCAACCCTAACCCTAACCCAAACCTCAACCCCTAACCCTACCACCACCCCAACCCTAACCCTAACCCTAGCCCTAGTGCTAGCCGTAAACCTAGCCCTAACCCTACCCCTAACCCTAACCCAACCCTAACCATAACCCTACCTCTATCCCTAACCCTAACCCTAAACACTGAACCCTAACCCTAACCAAACCCCTAACATACCCCTTCCCTCAACCCTAACCCCTTACCCTAAACAAAAACATAACCTTCACCCTAAACTCTAACTCTAACCCTAAAAGCCTTACGCCTAAATCTTAAACCCTAACTCTAACCCTATTCTAACCATAACCCTAAACCTAAACCTCTTCTACCCTAACCCTAACAGTAACACTAACCACATCCCCAAGCCTACATCTAAGCCTAAGCCTAAACCTCTCCGTAGCCTGAGCCCCAGCCCTAGCCTAAACATAACCCTAACCCCTAACCCAAACCTAACCCTAACCCTAACCCTAACTCTATCCCTCACCCTATCCCTAAACCATAAACCCTAACCCTAACCCTAAACACTAACACTAAACCTAATGCTAACGCTAACCCCAACCCCAACCCGAACCCTAACCCTATCCTAACACTAAACTTAACCCTAACCCTAACACTAACCCTAAACCTAACCCTTAATATAGCCCCAGCACTAGCCCTAGCCCCACTCCTATCCCTAGCCCTAACCCCAGCCCGCAACCTAACCTTAACCGTAAACCCTAAACCCTAAATGTAACCCCAACCCAACTCTAACCCTAACCCTAACCATAAACCCAAGCCATACGCCTTCCCCTATCCCTACCCGTAACCCTAACCCCAAATCCTAAACCTAACCCCAGACCTAACCCTATCCCTAGCCCTAACCCTACCCCAATACTAACCCTAATCGTAACTCAACCATAACTCTAACCCCAACCTTAGCCCTAACCCTATCCTAACCCTAACCCCTAACCCTAACCCCTAATACCCTAAACGTAACCCTTACCCTATTCTAACCCCAACCCTAGACCTAAACCTTTTCTAACCTTAACAATAACAGTAAATCTAACCCTAACCCCAACCCAAACCCAAACCCCAACTCTAACCCTAAACCGACCCTAACCTTAATCCTAACCCTATTCTAACCCTAACCCCAAATCTAAACTTCTTCTAACCCTAACCCTAACAGTAACACTAATCCTAACCCTAACCCTAACCCTAACCCCAACCCTAACCCTAAACATACCCTAACCCTAAACCTAACCCTAACACTAACCCTAAATCTAACACTAACCTTAACCCTAACACTAACCCTAACCCCTAACGCTAACCCTAACCCTAAATCCTAACCCTAACACTAACCCTAACACTAAACTCTACACCCTAACCTTAACCCTCACCCTAACCCTAACCTAACCCTATATCCTAAACCTAAACCTAACCCTAACCCTAAACCCTAACCCTAACACTAACCTTAAACCTAAACTCTACACCCTAATCCTAACCCTAACCTCATCCAACCATAACCGTAACCTTAAACCCAACCACAAGTCCTAACCCTACTCCTACCCCTACCAATAACCCTAAACTTAACCCTAACCCTGACCCTAACTCTAGACCTAGCACTATCCCTAGCTCTAAAGCTATCCCTAGCCCTAACCCTAACCCCTAACCCTAACCCCTAGCCATTGCCCTTCCCCTACTGCTACCCCTACTTCTACACATAACCCTAACACCTAACCCTAACCCTAATCCTAGCCTTAAACCTATCCTTAATCCTAACCCTAACCCTAAGCCTAAGCCGTAAAACCTAACACCAACGTTAACCTTAACCCTAACTCTAACTCTAACCCCAACACTAAATCCCAAACCTAAACCTAACCCTAACCCTAAACACAAACCCTAACCCTAACCTTAGCCCCAGCCATAGCCCCAGCCCTAGGAATAGCCCTTGCCCTAACATTAGCCCTAGCCCCAACCCTACCCGAAAAATAACCATAACCCTAAACCCTAAACCCTAACCTTAACCCCAAATCCTATACCCTAGCCTTAACCCTAACACAAACACTAACTCAACTCAACCCTATCCCTAACACTAACCCTGCACCCAAACCGTACCCCTACCCCTTACCTTACCCATAACCTTAACCTTAACACAACCCTAACCATAACCATAACCCTAACCCTATCCCTAAACCCTAAACCCTAACCCTAACCCTAACTCTAAACACTTACCCTAACCCTAATGCTAACACAACCCTCACCCTAATGCTAACCCTAACTGTAACCACCAATACTAACACTAACCCTAATCCTAACTCTAAACCCTAGCCCTAACCGTAACTTTATTCTAAACCTAACCATAAACCTAAACCTCTTCTAACCCTTACCCTAACAGTAACGCTAACCCTAAACTTAACCCCTAACCCCAACCACAACCCTAAACCTAACCCACCGTAACACTAACCCTATCCCTAAACTCTATTCCTCACTCTAACCCTAACCCCTAACCCTAACCATAACCATAACCGTAACCCTAACCCTAACCTAACACCTAACCCTAAGAGTAATCCTAACCCCTAACCCTAATCCTAACCCCAACCCTAAACCCCAACTCTAAACCCCAACCCCAAAGCTAACCCCTGCACTAACCCTAACCCTATCCCTAACGCTAACCCTTACGTGAGCCCCAGCCCCAGGCGTAGCCCCAGCCCCAGCATTAGCCCCAGCCCTACCCCTAGCCACAGCCCCAACCCCAAGCCCAACCCCAAACCTAGCCCTTATGCCAACACTAGCCCTAGCTGTAGCCCCAGCCCCAGCTCTAGTCCTAGCCCCAACCCTAGTCCTAGCCCTAACCCCCAACCCTTAGCCCCAACCCTATCCCTAGACCTAAACTTAAACCTAACCATAACCATAAACCCTAAACCCTGACTTTAATGCTAACACTCATACTAACACAACCCTAACCCAAACCTAACCCCTAACCCAAATCCTAACCGAAACCCCAACTCTAACCCTAACCCTAACCCTAACCGTAACCCTAACCCTGTTCTAACCCTAACCCTAAATCTAAACTTCTTCTAACCCTAACCCTAACAGTAACACTAACCCCAAACCTAACCCCAACCCCCTACCCCACCCCTAACCCTAAACATACCCTAACCCTAAACCTAAACCTGACCCAAACACTCACCCTAATCCTAACCCTAACACTAACCCTCACCTTAACCCTAACCCTAAACTCTATTCCTCACTCTAACCCTAACCCCTAACCCTAACCATAAACCTAACTGTAACCATAACCTTAACCCCAACCCTAACTCCTAACCCTAAGAGTAAACCTAAACCTAACACTAACCCTAAACCTAACCCCAAATCCTAACCCTAACCTGACCCCTAAGCTTAGCCCTAGCACTATCCCTAGCTCTAACCCTAACCCTACCCCTACCCCTTCCCTAACCATAAACCTAACCCAACCCTACCCCTACCCCTACCCCTACCCCTACCCCCTAACCCTAACTCTAACCCTAACCCTAACCCTAACTTTCAACACTAAGACTAACCCTAACCCCTAACCCTAACCCTAACCCTAACCCTAAAACCAAACCTAACCCCTAACCCCAAATGCAACCCTAACCCTAACCCCAACCCTAACCCTAACCCTAACCCCATCCCTAACCCTAACCCCAACCCGAACCCTAAACCCAAACACAATCACAACCCTAACCCCAACCTCAACCCTAAACGCAACCCCAACCATAACCCTATCCCTAACCTTGATCCTAACCCCTAACCCTATCTCCAACCGAAACCCAAACCCCAATCTCTGACCCTAAAACTAAACCTAACCTCTAATCCTAACTCTAATCCTAACCCTAACGATAACCCTAACAGTAATGCTAACACTAATGCTAACCGTAACCCTAAATCCTGACTCTGAACCTGAACCTAACCCTAAACCTAACCCTAACCCTAACACTATCCCTAACCCTATCGCTAACACTTAATACTAACCCTAAACCTAACCCTAAACCCTAACTCTAACCCTAAACATAACCCAAACCTAACCCTAAACCAAACCCTAACCCTAAACCTAACCCCTAACCCTAACCCTAACCACTAATCCTAACCCTATCCCTAACCCTAAACCTCTTCTAAACCTAAACCCTAAGAGTAACGCTAATGCTAACCCTAAACCTAACCCTAAACCAAACACTAACCCTAACCCTAAACCTAACCCCGAATCCTAACCCTAACCCTAACACCTAACCCTAACAATATCGCCAATCCTAACCCTAACCCATCCGTAACCATAACCCCAACCCCAACTAACGCATACATCTAACCCTACCCCTACTCCATCCCCTAACCTTAACCCTAACTTAACCCTACCCCTACCCCTAACGCTAACACTAAAACTCACCCAACCCTAACCCTAACCCCTAGACCTAGTCCAGCCCTAAACATAGCCCTAGCACTAGACCTAACCTTAACCCTAACTCTAAACCCTGACCCTGACTCTGACCCTGACCCTGACCGTAACCCTAACTCTAAACCTAACCGTAATGCTAAACCCTAACATTAACACTAACCCTAACACTAACACTAAACCCTATCCCTCACCTTAAAACTAACCCCTAAACCTAACCCCTAACCCTAACACCAACCCTAACCCTAACCCTAACCCCAACCCTAACCCTAACACTAACCCCAACGCTAATACTAACCCGAACCCTAACCCTAATTTTAACTCCAAACCTAAACTTAACCCTATCCCTAACCCTAAGCCCAACCCCAACCCTAACCCTAACCCTAAAGCTAACCCTAACCATAACGCTGACCCTGACCCTGACCCTAAACCTAAACCTAACCCTAGCAGAAACCTTAACCGTAACGCTAACCTTAAACCCTAATCCTAATCCTAACACTAACCCTATACCAAACCCTAACCCTAAACCTAACCCTAACCCTAACCCCTGAACCTAACCCTAACCCTAAACCTGTTCTAACCCTAAACCTAAGAGTAACACTAACCCCTAACCCTAACCCTAAACCGAACCCTAACCCTAAGCCTAACCCTAACACTAACCCTAACCCCTAACCTTAACCGTAACCCCAAACCTCTTCTTAACCTAAACCCAAGAGTAACGCTAACCCTAACCCTAATCCTAACCCTAAACCAAACCCCTAACCCTAAGCCTAACCCGAACACTAACCTTAACCATAAGCCCTAACCCTAACCCCTAACCCTAAACCTCTTCTAACCCTAAACCAAAGAGTAACGCTAACCCTAACCCCTAACCCTAACCCTAAACTAAACCCTAAACCTAACCCCAACCCTAATCCTAAAGCAAACCCTAAACCTAACCCTAACCCTCTCCCTAACCAAACCCCTAACCCTAACCCTATCCCTAACCCTAACCCTAAACCTCTTCTAACCCTAAAGCTAAGAGTAACGCTAACCCTAACCCTAACACTAACCCTAAGTCAAACCCTAACCCTAACCCCTAACGCTAACCCTAAGCCCCAACTCTAAACCTAACCCTAACCCTAACCCTCTTCTACCCCTAAACCTAAGAGTAACACTTACCCTAAACCTAACGCTAACCTTAACCCTAAACCAAACCCTAAACCTAACCCCTAACCATAACCCCTAACCCTAACCCCTAACCCTAGCCCTAACCCTAACCCTAACTCCTACCCTAACTCTAAAACTAACCCTCTCCCTAATCCTAACCGCTAACCCTAACCCTAACACTAAATGCTAAACCTAACCCTAAACCTAATAGTAAATTTAACCTAACCCCTAAACCTAACCCCAACACCAACCCTACCCTAACCCTAAACCTAACCCTAAAACTACCGCTAACCATAACGCTAATGGTAACGCTACACTAACGCTAACCATAACCCCTGAACCTGACCCTGACCCTAACCTAAACCTAACCCTAACAGTAACCCTAACCCTAAAGCTACCCCTAAACACTAACCCTAACCCTAACCCTAACCCTAAACGAAACCCTAACTCTAAACCTAACCCTTACCTTAACCCTAACCCCTAACCCTAACCCCTAAACCATTTGTAACCCTAAACCTTAGAGTAACGCTAACCCTAAACCTAACCCTATACCAAACCCTAACCCTAACCCTAACACTAACCCCTAACCCGTAACCGTAATCGTAACCCTAAACCTCTTCTACCCTAAAACCAAGGGTAACACTAACCCCAAATCTAACCCTAACCCTAACCCTAAACCAAACCCTAAACATAACCCTAACCCTAACACTAACCGTAACCCTAAGTCCTATCCCTAACCCTAAACCTAAACCTCTTCTAACCCTAAACCTAAGAGTAACGCTAACCCTAAACCTAACTCTAACCCTAACCTTAAACCAAACCCTAAACCTAACCCCTAACTCTAAACCAAACCCTAAAACTAACCCTAACACTATCCCTAACCTCAACCCCTAAACCTAACCCTATCCCTAACCCTAACCTGAACCCCAAACCTCTTCTAACCCTAAACCTAAGAATAACGCTAACCCTAAACCTAACCCTAACCATAAACCAAACCCTAACCCTAACCCTCAACCCGAACCCTAAACCCTAACTCTAACCATAACCCTAACCCTAACCCTAATCCTAACCCTAAACCTCTTCTAACCCTAAAACTAAGAGTAATGCTAACACTAACCCTAACCCTAACCCTGAACCTAATCCCAACCCTAACCCTAACCCTAATCCTAACCCCTAACACTAATCCTAACCCTAAACCCTAAACCTAACACTAAACCTAACAATAAACCTAGTAGTAATGCTAACCTTAACCCTAAACATAACCCCCAACACCAACCCTACCCTACCCTACTCCTAACCCCTAACCGTAGCCCTAGGCCTAACTCTAACCCTAACCCTAACTATAACCCTAACACATATCCTAAGCCTAAATTCTTTCCCTAACCCTAACCCCAAAACCTAACCCTAACCGTAATCAAAACCCCTACCATAATCCTAACCCTAACCCTTAAGCCTAACCCTAACACTAAAACTAACCCTAAACCTAAACCCTAACCCTAACCCTATCCCTAACCCTGAAGCTAACCCTAACGCTAACGCTAACCCTAACCCAAAACCCTAACCCTGACACTGAAGCTAACCCTAATCCTAACCCTAACACTAACCCCAACCGTAACGCTAACCCTAACCCCTAACACTAACCCCTAACCCTAAGCCCTAACCCCTAACCTTAACCCTAACCCCTAAACCTAACCCTAACCAAACCCCTAACCCTAACCCCTAAACCTAACCCCTAACCCTAAACCAAACCCTAAACCTAAACCTACGCCTACCCCTAACCCTAAACCAAACTCTCTAACCCTAACCCTAACCCTAAACCAAACCCCAAACCTAAGCCTAAGCCCTAACCCCTAACACTAACACCAACCCTAACCCTAACCCCAACCCCAACCTTAACCCCTAACCCCAACCCCCAACCTTAACCCTAACCCCAAACCCAATGCTAACCCTAACCCCAACCATAACCCGAAACCTAACCCTAACCCCAACCCTAACATCAAACCCAACCCAACACTTACCCCAAACACAATCCCAACCCTAACCCCAACCCCAATCCCAACCGTAACCCCAACCCCATCCCTAAACCCAACCAAAACCCTAACCCTAATCCTAACCCCAACCCTAACCCTAACACTAACCCTAACACTAAAACTCTTCTAACCCTAAACCTAAGAGTAACACTAACCCTAACCCTAATCCTAACCCTAACCCTAATCCTAACCCCAACCCCTAAACCCAACCCTAACCCTAACCCATAACCCTAACCCTTACCCCTATTCCAACCCTAAACCTAACCCTAATCCTAACCACTAAACCTAACCCTAACCCTAAACCCTAACCCTAACCCTAACCCCACTTCTATCCCTAACCCAAACCCCTAACCCTAAACCTAACCCCTAAACCCAAACCTAACCCAACCCTAACACTAAACCTAACCCTAAACCTAAACCCAACCCAACCCTAACCCTAACCCTAACCAACACATACATTTAACCCTAACCCTATCCCTATCCCTAACCCTACCCGTAACACCTTAACCCACACCTAACCCTAACAACTTACCCTAAACCTAACCTTAGTCCTATCCCTAACCCTAGCACTAGCCCTAATCCTAAACCTATCTCTAGCCTGAACCATAACCCAAACACTAACCATAACCTTAACCCTAAACCTAACCCTAACCAAAACCCCTAACCCTAACCCCTAACCCCTAACCCAATGCCTAACACTAACTCTAACCCTAACACTAACCCTAAACCGTAAATCTAACCCTAACCCCTAAACCTAACCCTATCCCTAATCCTAACACTAACACCAACCCTAAACATAACCCTATCCCCAACTCTAAACCTAACCCCAACCCCAACCCCAGCCCTAACCCTAAACCCAACCCCTAACCCTAACCCTAACCCCAACCCTAACTCTAACCCCAACACCAACCCTAACCCCAACCACAATCCCAACACTAACACCAACCCCAATCCCAACCCTAACCACAACCCCAACCCTAAACCCAACCTCAAAGCTAAATCTACCCTAACCCTATCCCTAACCACTAACCCTAACACTAACCCTAACCACTAACCCTAACCCCTAACCCTAACCCTAACGCTAAACCTAAAGGTAATGCTAACTCTAACGCTAACCCTAAACCTAAACCCTAAACCCCGACCGTAACCCTAACCAAACCCCTAACCCTAACCCTAAACCCTAAAATCTAACACTACCCCAACCATAATCCTAACCCCAAAATAACCCCAAATCCTAACTCTAACCCTAACCCCAACCCCAAACCCAATGCGAACCCCAACTCTAACCCCTACCCTAACTCTAACTTAACCCTAACATTATCCCTAACCCCTAACCTCACCCTAACCCTAACCCCTAACCCTAACCCTAACGCTAAACCCAAAGGTAATGCTAACTCTAACGCTAACCCTAAACCTAAACCCTAAACCCCGACCGTAACCCCAACCAAAACCCCTAACCCTATCCCTAACCCTAAACCCCAAAATCTAACACTACCCTAACCATAATCCTAACCCTAAACTAACCCTAAATCCTAACTCTAACCCTAACCCCAACCCTAAACCTAACGCGAACCCTAACTCTAACCCCCACCCTAACTCCCCAACCTAACCCTAACATTAACCCTAACCCCTAACCTCACCCTAACCCTAACCCCTAACCCTAACGCTAAACCTAACCCTAAACCCTGACCCTGACTCTGACCCTGAACCTGACCCTGACCCTAAACCTAACCCCTAACCCTAAAACTAACCCTAACCCTAAACCCAACCCTAACCCCAACCCTAACTCTAACCCTAACAAAATCCTAACCCTATCCCTAACCCAAACCAGTGCCCCTACCCATACCTCTACCCCAATCCTAACCCTAAGACCTAACCATATGCCTAACACCTAACCCTAACTTAAACTCTAACCCTAACCTTAAACCCTAACACTAACCCTAAACCTAACCCTAACCTTAAACCTGTCCCCTAACCCTAACCCTAACCATAACCAAAACACCTAACCCTAACCCAAAACCTAACCCCAACCCTAACGGTAAACCTAACCCTGACCCTAATGCTAACCCCTAATCCCAAACCTATCATTAAACCCTGACCCTGACTTCTGACCCTGACCCTAACCCTGACCCTAACCCTAACGATAACCCTAACACTAACCCTAACCCTAAACCCTAACCCTAAACCTAACCCCTAACCATAACCCCAACCCCTAACCCTTACTCCTCAACTTAACCCCTAACCCTAACCCTAATTAAAACCCCTAACCCTAACCCAAACCTCTTTCTAACCGTAAACTTAAGAGTAACACTAACCCTAACCCTCAACCTAACCCTAACCCCTAAACCAAACCCTATCCCTAACCCTAACCCCTAACCCTAACCCTAACCTTAACCCCAACCCTAACCCAACCCTAACCCTAACCCTAACCCCCCACCAACACATAGCTATAACCCTACTGCTACCCCTACCCCTACCCCTAGTCCCAACCCAACCGTACCCCCTACCCCTACCCCTAACCTTAACCTTAACCCAACCCTACCCCAACCCCTAACGCTAACCCTAGAACGCACCCAACCCTAACCATAACCCCAGCCCCAGCCCAGCCCTAACCCTAGCCCCAGCCCCAGACCTAACCCCAGCACTAACCCTAACCAGAACCCTACCCATAAACTCTAAACCCTAACCCTAACCTCATCCCAACCCTGACCCTAACCCTAACCACAACCAATAACACTAACCCTAATCCTAACCCTAACCTTAACCCTAAACTCTAACCATAAACCCAACTCTAGCCCCAGCCCTAGCCCTAACCCTAATCCAAGCCCCAACACTAACACTAACACTAACCCTAACCCTATCGCTAATCCCAAACAATGCCCCCTGCCGATACCTCTACCCTATCCCTAACACTAACACCCAACCATAAACTTAACACCTAACCCTAACTCAAACGCTATCCCTAAACTTAAACCCTAACACTAACCCCTAACCCCTAACCCAAAACGTTACATTTAACGCTAACCCCAACCCTAACCGTAACCCTATCCCTAAATTTAACCCTAACTCGTCTCACCCTAACCCTAAACCTACTACTTCCCATCTACCTACCATTACCCCTACTTCAACACAACCCTAACCTTAACACTAATCTTAACCTTAACCACCACCTCTATCCCTACCCCTACTCCGAACACTAACCCTAACATTAAAGGTAACACTATCCTTAAAACCTAAACCCTAACCCTAACCCTAACACTAAGACTAAACACTAACCCTAATCCTAACACTAACCCAAACCTAACCCTATCCATAAATCTAACACCAACTACAATCCCTAAACTTGCCTCTAACCCTAACCCTAACCCTAACCCTAAACCTAAATCCTAACACTAACCCTAAACCTAAACATAACACAACACATACCCGTACGCCTATCACTAATCCCTAACCCTAAATTTAACCCTAACTTTAACTCTGAACCCTAACCCTAACTCCATCCCTAACCTTAAACCCAACCGTAACTCTAACCCTAAACCATAAACCCTAACCTAACCCTAACCGTAACCAAACCCTAACCCTGACACTAACTTCAGCCCATTCCTCTACCCATAAACCCTACCCCTAACAGATAACTCTAACCCTAACCCTAACCCTAACCCCTAACACTAACCATAAACCTAAACCATACCCCAACTCAAAAGTCTAACCCTAGTCTAAGCCCAAGCCATAGCCCCCAGCAATAGGCCTAGCCCCAACCCTATCTCTAGCCCTAACGCTAACACTAACCCTAAATCTAACCCTAAAAACAAACCTAAACCAACCATAGCACTAACCCTAACACTCACCCCAACCCATCCCCCATACCACTACCCCTAAAGCTAATACTAACCCTAACCCCTAATCGTAACACTAACCCTAACCCTACTCCTACACTTATACCTAACCCCAACCCAACCCTAACCCCAAACCCAACCCCAACCCCTAGCCCTAGCACTTACCCTAAACTTACCCTCACCCTAAACATAATCCTAACTCTAAACCCTAAACCTAACCCTAAACCAAACCCCAAGAGTAGCACTAACCCCAACCTTAACACTAACCCAAACCAACCCTAACACTAATATTAACCCTAACACTAAACCAAACCCTAGCCCTAACCCTATCCCTAGCCCTAACCCTAAACCTAACATTAATCCTAAACCCTAAAACCTAACACTAACCCTAACCCTAACCCCAACCCTAACCCCCAACCCCCAACCTTAACCCCTAACCCTAAACCTAACTCTAACCCCAACACGAACCCTAACCCTAACGCTAACCTTAAAACTAATGCTAACGCTAACGAAAACCCTAACACTAAACCATGACCCTCACCCTAACCCCTAACCGTAACGCTAATGCTAAGCCCCCAACCATAACCCTAATCCTAAACCCTAACCCTAACACTAACCCTAACCCTAAACCAAAACCTAACCCAAACTTAACCCTAAACCAAAGCCTCAACCGTAACCCTAACCCTAACCCAAACCCTAACCCTAACCCTAACCCTAACAGCAACCCTAACCTTAACCACAACCCCAACCCTAACCCTAAACCCAACCCCAACCGTAACATTAACCCCAAATTCAACCCCAAACCTAACCCCAACCCCAACCCTAATACCAAACACAATCCCAACCCTAACCCCACCCCAACACTACCCCAAGTCCAACCCTAACCCTAACCCTAACCCTAACCCCTAACACTAATCCCAACCACTAACCCTAACCCCTACACCTCAACCCTAAACCTAAACCTCTTTTAACAATAAACCCAAGAGTAACGCTAACCCTAACCCTAACCCCAATCCCAACCCCAACCCTAACCCCTACCCCCAACCCTAACCCTAACCCCTAACCCTAACCCCTAACCCCAATCCCAACCCAAACCCCAACCCTAACCCTAACCCTAACCCCCTAACCATAACTGTAACCCCAACCACTTACCCTAAACCTAACACTAACCCTAACCTCTAAACCCAACCCTACCCATAAACCTAACGCTAATGCTAACCATAATGCTATTCCCAACCCCTGACCCTAAACATAACCCCAACCCCAACACTAAACCTAACCATAACGTTTACCGTAAACCCTAACCCTAACTCTAATGCTAATCCCAAAACCTAACCATAACACCAACCCTAGCCCTGACCCTAAACCCTAACCCCAACCGCTAACCCTATCCTAACCCCAACCAAAACCCCTAACCCTAATCCTAACACTAACTCGAAACCCTTCTAAACCAAAACCTAAGAGTAACACTAACCCCAACCCTAACCCTAAACCAAACCCCAACCCTAAATCTAACCCTAACCGTAAACCTAACCCCAAACCAAACCCTAATCCCAACCCCAAACCCAACACTAACCCCAACCCAAACCTTAACCCCAACCACAATCCCAACCCTAACCCCAACCCCAATCCCAACCCCTAACCCCAACCCCAAACCTAACCCCAAACCCAACCCTATCCTTAACCCTAAACCTAACGACTAACCCTAACCCCAAACCCAACCCCTAGACTTCTTCTAACCCAAAACGTAAGAGTAACGCCAACCCCAACCCTAACCCCAACCCTAACCCCCAATCCTAACCCTAACCACTAAACCTAACCGTAACCCCTACCACATCCATAATCCTAACCCTAATCCTAACCAATAACCCAAACCCCAACCCTAAACCTAAACCTAACCCTAACACCTAACCCTAACCTAACCCTAACTCCTAACACTAACACTAACCCCTAACACCTAACCCTAAGTCCAACACTAACCCCAATGCTAACCCTAACGCTAATGCTAACACTAACGCTAACCCCAACCCTAAACCCTGACACTGAACCTGACCCCAACCATAACCCTAACCCTCTATAACAATAAACCAAATAGTAACGCTAAACTTAACCCCTAAACCTAACCCCATACCAACCCTACCCTAAACTTACCCTAAAACTAGCCCTAGGCCTAACCCTAACCCTAACCCTATACATAGCCCGAAACATAACCCTACCACTAGCCCTAACCCTAACCCTAACACTAAACCAAACTATAACCCTAACCTTAACCCTAAACCCTAACCCTAACCCTAACACCAACCCTAACCCTAACCCTAACCCCAACCCAACCCTAACCCTAACCGCAACCCTAACCCTAACCCTATCCCTAAACCCTTACCCTGACCCTGAACCCTAACCCTAACACTAACTCTAACTGTAACACTAACCCTAAACCCTAACACTAACCCTAAAGCTAACCCCTAACCCTACACCCTAACACTAACCTTAATCCTAAACCCTAACCTTAACCCTAACCCCAACCCTAAGCCAAAACCCTAACCCTAACCCTTAAACCTAAAACTAACCAAAACCCCTAACACTAACCCTAACACTAAACCAAATCCTAACCCTAACCCTAACCCTAACACTAACCCCAACCCCTAACCCTAAACCGTAACTCTAACACTAAGCTCTAAACCCAAATCCAAACCTAACCCCTAACCGTAACAGCAAACCCAAACCTAACCCTAGCCCCAACCCTAACCCTATCCCTAACCCTAACCCAACCCCAACCATTACCCCAACCACAATCCCAACCCCTAACCCCAACCGCAATCCCAACCCTAAACCCAACCCCAACCTTAACCCCAACCTCAACCCTAACCCTATTCCTAACCCCTAAAACTAACCCTAAACCTAACCCCTAACCCTAACCCTAACACTAACCCCTAAACCCTAACCATAACGCTAACGCTAACCCTAACCCTAAACCTTGACCCCTGACACTGACCCTAACCCAAACTTAACGCTATCACTAATGCTAACCGTAACGCTAACCCTAAATGCTAACCCTAACCCTAACCCCAACCGTAATGCTAACCCTAAACCCTAACCCTAACCCTAACCCTAATCTTAACTGCTAACCCTATCCCTAAACCTAACCAAAACCTCTAAACCCAACCCCTAACCCTAACAATAAACCAAACCCCAACCCTAAACCTCAACACTAACCCTAAACCTAACCCCTAAACAAACCCTGCGGTAACCCTAACCCTAACCCCAACCAAAGCCTAACTCTAACCCCTAACACTAACCCTAACACCAACCCTAACCCTAATCCTAACCCCAACCCCTAACCCCAACCCAAACCCTAACCCTAACCCTAACAACAACCCTAACCCTAACCCCCAACCTCAACCCTAAACAGAACCACAATCCCAACCCTAAACCAACCCCAATCCCAACGCTAACCCCAACCTCAAACCCAACCCCCAACCCCAACCCTAACCCCAACCCTAATCCTAACCCTAACCCTAACCACTAAAAATCTAACACTAACCCCAACCGTAACCCCAACCGCACAATAATCCTAAATCCCAAACCTAACCCTAAACCTAACGCCAACCCTAAACCCAACCCCAACCCTCTCCCCAAAACCTCACCCTAAACTAACCCTAACACTAACCCTAACCACTAACCCCTAACCCTAACCCCTAACCCTATCACTAACCCCTATGCTAACCCTAACCCCAACACTAACGCTAACACTAACGCTAAACCTAACCCTAAACCCTGATCCTGACTCTGACCCTGACCATGACCCTGACCGTGACCCTAACCCTAATACTAACTGTAACCCTAAACCCTAACACTAACCCTAACCATAACCCCGAAGCTAACCCTAGCTTCTAAACCTAACACCTAATCCTAACCCTAACCCAACCCCAACCCTAACCCTAACCCCTACCCTAACTAAAACCCCTAACCCTAACCCTAACTCGTCAAAGCCTAACCCTAACACTACCTCTACCCCTACCCCTAACCCAACCATAACCTTATCCCTAACCCTAAGCACAACCCCTAAACCTACCTGCACCACTACCCCTACCCATAACCGTAACCCTATCCCTAAACCCTAAACCATAACGCTAACCCTAACCCTAACCTTAACACTAAACACTAACCCATACCTTAAACCTAACCCAACCCTAACACTAACCCTAGCACTAACCACAACCCCTAAACCTACCCTAACCATAGTCCCAACCCTATTCTAACCATAACCCCAAACCTAACCCTGTATAACAATAAACCCAATAGTAACGCTAACCTTAACCCCAAACTTAACCCCAATGCGAACCCTACCCTAAACCTACCCTAAAACTAGCCCCAGGCCTAACTCTAACCCCAAACCCAACTTTAAACCTAACACATATCCTAAGCCTTAACTCTTTCCCAACCCCAACCCTAAACCCTAACCCCAACCCCCTAACCCAAATCCCTAAACCTAACCTTAACCCTAACACTAACCCTAACCCCTAACCCTAAACCCTAACCCTATCCATAACCTTAACTCTTACCCAACCATAACACTAATCACTAACTGTAACCCCAGCCCTAGCCCCAGCCCTATCCCTAGCCCTAACACTAGGCCCACTTCTAAACCTATTCCTAGCCCAAACCGTAACCCTAACACTAACCCAAACCCAAACCTAACCCTAAACCAAACCATAACCCCAACCCTAACCGTAATCACCCCTAACCCTAACTCTAACCCCTAACCCTAACCCAAACATTAACCCTAATTCCTAATTCTAAACCCTAACCCTAACCCTAACTCCTAAACCTAACCCTAACCCTAACCCTAACACCAACCCTAACCCTAACTCTTACACCAACAACAATCCCAACCCTAACCACAACCCTAATCCCAACCATAACCCCACTCCAACCCAAACCCCAACCTCAACCCTAACCCTAAATCGAACCATATGCTTAATCCCTAACGCTAAACCTAACTCTAACCCCTAACCCTAACCCTAATACTAAACCTAACCCCTAAACCTAAACCTAACCCTAACCCCAATGCTAACCCCAACGCTGAAGCTAACACTAACGCTAACCCTAAGCCTAAACCATGACCCTGACCCTGACCTAACCCTATCCCTAAACCTATCACTAACCCTAACCATAAAGCTAACCCTAAACCCTAACAATAACCCCTAACACTACCCTAACCCTAAACACTAACCCCTAACCGCTATCCCTATCCCTAACCCTAACCAAAACCACTAACCCTAATCCTAACCCTAAACAAACCCTAACCCTAAACCTAACCCCTAACTCTAACCCTAAACCAAACCCCAACCTAACCCTAACCCTAAACCAAACCCCAACCGTAACCCTAATACCAAACCTAAACCTAAAACTAACCCCCAACCCTAACCCTAACCCCAATCCCAACCCTAACCAGAACCACAATCCCAACCATAAACCCAACAGCAATCCCAACCCTAACCCCAACTCCAACCCTAACCCCAACCCCAAAACTAACCCTAACCCTAATCCCTAACCCTAACCCTAAATGTACCCCTAACGCTAAGCCTCAACCCCAACCCTAACGCTAACCCTAATGCTAACGCTAACTCTAATGCTAACCCTAACCCTAAACCCTTACCCCTGACCCTGACCCTGACTCTAACCCTACCCCTAACCCTATCACTAACCCTAACACTAACCCTAAGGCTAACCCCAAACCCTAACACTAACCCTAAACCTAAACCCTAAAACCCAACACTATCCCTAACCATAACCCTAAGCCTACAATAACCCTAAATCCTAACCCTAACCCCAACCCAATCCTAATCCTAAACCAACCATAACGGTAACCCTAACCACTAACACTAACCATAAACCTAACCCTAAACGAACACTAAACCCTAACGCTAACCCTAACCCTAAACCTAACCCTAACGCTAACCCTAACACTAAACCCAAACCTAAACCCTGACCCTGACCCAGACACTGACCCTAACCCTGACCCTAACCCCAACCCTGACCCTAACACCAACCCCCTAAGATAACCCTAACCCCTAACCCCAACTCTAATGCTAACCCTAACGCTAAACCTATCCCTAAACCCTGACCCTGACTCTGACCCTGACCCCTGACCCTGACCATGACCCTAACGCTAACCCTAACCCTAACACACACCCTAACCCTAAACCCTAAACCTAACCCTAATCATAACCCTAAACCCAAACCTAACCCTATCCCTAAACCGTAACCAAACACTAACCCCTAAACCTAACCCTAACCCCTAACCCTAACCCTAAACCCAACCCTAACCCTAACCCCAACCCCAACCCTAAACCCAACCACAATCCCAAACCTAACTCCAACCCCATTCCCAACCCCAAACCCAACCCCCAACCCCTAACCGCGACCTCAACCCTAACTCTAACCCTAACCCTAATCCCAACCCCCTAACCTCAACCCCCAACCCTAACCCCCTAACACTAACCCTCAACCCTAACCCTAAATATAACGCTAAACCTAAACTAATCCTAACGCTAATGCTAACACTAACACTAACCCTAACCCTAACCCTAACCCTAAACCAAACCCTAACCTTAACCCTAACCATAACCAAACCCCTAACCCTAACCATAATTGTACCCCCAACCCTATTCCTAACATTAAAGCTAACCCTAAACCTCACCCTAAGCCCAACCCTAACTCCTAAACCTAACCCTTACCTTAACCCTATCCCTAACACCAACCCTAACCCTAACCCTTGCCCCAACCACAATCCCAAACCTAACCCCAACCCCAATCCCCATCATAACCCCAACCCGAACCCTAACCCCACTTTCGAACATAACGCTAACCCTAACCCTATCCCTAACCCATAACCCCAACCCCAACCCTAAACCCTAACCCCAACCCTAACACTAACCTAACCCCTAAACCCAACCTCTATCCCTAAGCTTAACGCTAACCCCAATGCTAAAGCTAAAACTAGCGCTAACCCCAACCCCAAACTCTGACCCTGACCCTGACCTCAACCCTATCCCTAAACCTATCACTAACCCTAACTGTAACGCTAACCCTAAACCCTAACCCTAACCCTAACCCCACCCTAAACCCTAACCTTAACCCTAAACCCAACCCTAAACCCTAACACTAACTCTAACCCTAACCGCTAACCCTATCCCTAATCCTAACCAAAACCACGAACCCTAATCCTAACCCCAAAGCAAAGGCTAACCCTAAACCTAACCCTAACCCTAAACCAAATGCTAACACTAACTCTAACCCTAAACCAAACCCCAACCCTAACCCTAAAACTAACACCAACCCTAACTCTAAACCTAATCCCAACCCTAACCCTAACCCCCAACCCCAACCTAACTGTTACCCCAACCCTAACCCTAACCCTAACCCCCAACCCTAACCCTAACCCCTAACCCCAACCCTAACCCTAAACCCAGCCCCAACCATAACCCTAACCCCAACCCTAACCCTAACAACGACCCTAAACCTAACCCCAGCACCAACCCTAAGCTGAACCACAATAGCAACCCTAAACCCAACCCCAAACCCATCCCTAACCCCAACCTCAAACCTAACCCCCCACCCCCACCCCAACCCCAGACCTAACCCGAACCCTAACCCTAAACGCTGACCCCGAACCCGACCATAATCCTAACCCTAACCCCAAACACTAACCCCAACCCTAATGCTAACCCTAAACCCTAACCCAAACCCTAAACCTAACCCCTAACTCCAACCCTAACCCTAACCAAAACCACTAACCCTAACCCTAACCCTAAACACTAAAACCTAACACTAACCCTAATCATATCCCTACCCGTACAATAACCCTAAATACTAACCCTAAACCATATCCCAACCCCAACCCTAACCCTAACCCAAACACTAACCCTAACGTAACCCTCACACTAAGCCTAACCACTAACCCTGACCCTAACCCTAACTCTAACATTAACCCTTGAGCTAACCCCTAACCCTAACGCTAACCCTAACTCTAAACCTAACCCCTGAACCCCTGACCCTGACTCTGAACCTGACCCTAACCCTGACCGTGATCCTAACCCTAACCTTAACCCTAAACCCTAACACTAACCCTAACCATAACCTTAAACCTAACCCCTAACCCTAACCCTAACCCCTAACCCTAACCCTAACACTTACCCCCAACCAAAACCCCTAACCCTAACCCCAACCATAACCCTAACTCGCCTAAACCTAACCCTAATCCTACCTCTACCCCTACCCCTAACCCAACCATAGCTTATCCCCAACCCTACCCACAACCCCTAAACCTACCTGCATCACTACCCGTACCCATAACCATAACCCTATCCCTAAACCCTAAATCATAACCCCTAACCCTAACACGAAACACTAACCCATACCTTAACCCTATCGCAATGCTAAAACTAACCCTACCCCTAACACTAACCACAACCCCTAAAACTACCCCTAACACTAGCCCTAAACCTATTCTAACCGTAACCCCAAACCTAACCCTGAATAACAATAAACCTAATAGTAATGCTAACCTCAACCCTAAACCTAACCCCAAAGCCAACCCTACCCTAATCCTACCCTAAAACTAGCCCTAGGCCTAACTCTAACCCTATCCCTAACTTTAACCCTAACACATATCCCAAGACTAAACTCATTCCCAACCCTAAACCTTATCTCTAACACTAATCCCCAACCCTAACACTAACCCTAACCATAACCCTAACCGCACAATAACCCTATATCCTAACAGTAACCATAACCCTAACCCCAACCTTAACCCCAACCCTAACCCTAACTCCAATGCTAACTCTGACCTAACACTAACACTAACCCTAACCACTAACCCTAACGTTTACCCTAATCCTAAACCTAAGCCTAAACACTGACCCTGTCTCTGACCCCTGACCCCTGACCATGACTGTGACCCTAACCCTAACTCTAACCCTAACCCTAACCCCAACCCTAAACCCCAACACTAACCCTAACCATAACCCTAAACTTAACACTAACCCTAATCCCAACACTTAATCCCAAACCCAACCCCAACCCCTAATCCTAATCCTAACCCTTACCCTAACCAAAACCCCTAACCCTAACCCCAACCCCAACCCCAACTCGTCTAAACCTAACCCTAACCCTACCTCTACCCCCTACCACTAACCCAAACGTAACCTTATTCCTAATCCTAACCACAACTGCTTAACCTACCTGCACCACTACCCCTACCCATAACCATAACCCTATCCCTAAAACCTAAACAATAACCTTAACCCTAACCTTAACACTAACCACAACCACTAAACCTACCCCTAACCCTAGCAATAACCCTATTCTAACCATAACCCTAAACCCAACTCTCTATAACAATAAACCGAACAGTAACGCTAACTTTAACCCTAAACCTAACCCCAATGCCAACCCTACCCTAAACCTACCCTAAAACTAGCCCTACGCCTAACTCTAACCCTAACCCTAACTTTCACCATAACACATATCCTAAGCCTAAACTCTTTTCCTAACCCTAACCCTAAACCCTATCCGTAACCACTAACCCTAATCCCTAACCCTAACCTTAACCCTATCACTAACCCCAACCATAACACCAAACCCCAACCCCATCCCTAATATCAACTCTTACACTAAACATAACAATAATCAATAACCGTACCTAGCCCTAGACCTAACCCCTATCCCTAGCCCTAGCACTAGGCCCAACCCTAAACCTAAACCTAGCACGAACCATAACCCTAACACTAAACCTAACCCTAACCATATTCCCAACCCAAACCCTAACCCTAACCATAACCAAACCCCTAACACTAACCCTAACCCTAACCCCTAATCATAACCCCAATTTTAACCCCTAACCCGAAACCTAAATCCCAACACTAATCCTAACTCCTAATCCTAACCCTAACCCTAACCCCTAACACCAACCCTAACCCACCCTTACCCCAACCACAATCCCAACACTAACCCCAACCCCAACTCCAACCGTAACCCCACACCAACCCTAACCCCAACCTCAACCCTAACCCCAAACCTAACCCTATCCTTAACCCCTAACCCCTAATCCTAACCCTAATCCCTAACCCTAACCCTAACACTAACCCTAACCCCTAAACCCAACCCCCAACCCTAACCCCAACACTAACACCAATGCTAATGCTAACACTAACGCTAACCCCTAACCCTAAACCTGAGCCGGACCCTGACCTAACCCTATCCCTAACTCTATCACTAACCCTAACCGTCTAACCGTAATGTTAAACCCAAATCCCAACCCTAACCCTAACTCTAACCCTAATCCTATCCCTAACCCTAACCAAAACCACTAACCCTAAACCTAACCCTAACCCTAAGACCAACCATAACCCTAACCCTAACTCCAAACCTAACCCTAACCCCCAACCCTAACCCTAACACCAACCCCAACCCTAACCAGAACCACAATCCCAACAACAAACCCAACCGCAATCCCAACCCTAACCCCAAACCAACCCTAACCCCAACCCCAACCCCTAACCCTAACCATCACCCTATTCCATAACCCTAACCCTAACCCCAACCCCTAACACTAACCCTAACTACTAAACCTAAGCCTAACCCTTACACTAACGCTAAACCCACTGCTAACGCTAACCCTAATGCTAACCCCAACCCTAAACCCTGACCCTGACCCTGACCCTAACCCCAACTCTAACTCTAACACTAACACTAACCGTAACCCCAAGGCCAACCCCAAACCCTAACCATAACCATAACCCCAACCCCTAATCCTAACCCCTAACCCCAACTCTAACCCTAACCCCTAACCGTAACCCCTAACCCTAACCCTAACCCTATCCAAAACCCTAACCCTAACCCCAACCGTAACCCCAAACCCTAAAACCTAACACTATCCCTATCGATAATCCTAACCATACAATAAGCCTCAAATCCCAAACCTAACCCTAACCCTAATACCAACCCTACCCTAAACCCAACCCCAACGATAACCCAAACCCCAACCCTAACCCTAACCCTAACAACAACCCTAAACCCAACCCCAGCACCAACCCTAAGCAGAACCACAATAGCAACCCTAACCCAACCACAAACCCATCCTTAACCCCAACCTCAAACCTAACCCCCCACCCCCTACCCCCAACCCCAGCCCTAACCCTAACCCTAACCCTAAATGCTGACCCTGAACCTGACCGTAACCCTAACCCCAACCCCAACACTAACGCTAACCCTAATGCTAACCCCAAACCCCACCCCCAAACCCTAAACCTAACACCCAACCCTAACCCTAACCCTAACCAAAACCACTAACCCTAACCCTAACACTAACCCCAACCATATCCCTACCCGTACAACAACCCTAAATACTAACCCTAAACCAAATCCTAAACCCAACCCCTAACCCGAACCCCCAACACTAACCCTAACGTAACCCTAACACTAAGCCTAACCACTAACCCCTGACCCTAACCCCTAACTCTAACATTAACCCTTGAGCTAACTCTAACCCTAACCCTAACCCTAACGCTAGCCCTAACTCTAAACCTAACCCTAAACCCTGACCCTGACTCTGAACCTGACCCTGACCCTGACCGTGATCCTAACCCCTAACCCTAACCCTAAACCCTAACACTAACCCCAACCATAACCCCAAACCTAACCCTAACCCTAACCCTAACACCTAATCCTAACCCTAACCCCAAACCCCAACCCTAATCCTAACACTTACCCTAACCAAAACCCCTAACCCTAACCCCAACCATAACCCTAACTTGTCTAAACCCTAACCCTAACCCTACCTCTACCCATACCCGTATCCCAACCATGTTTATCCCTAACCCTAACCACAACCCCTAAACCTACCTGCATCACTACCCGTACCCATAACCATAACCCTATCCCTAAACCCTAAACCATAACCCTAACCCTAACACGAAACACCAACCCATACCTAACCCTATCGCAATGCTAAAACCAACCCTACCCCTAACACTAACCACAACCCCTAAACCTACCCCCAACCTAAACCTATTCTAACCATAACCCCAAACCTAATCCTGAATAACAATAAACCTAATAGTAATGCTAACCTTAACCCCAAACCTAACCCCAAAGCCAACCCTACCCTAATCCTACCCTAAAACTAGCCCTAGGCCTAACTCTAACCCTATCCCTAACTTTAACCCTAACACATATCCTAAGACTAAACTCTTTCCCTAACCCTAAACATTAACTCTAACACTAACCCCAACCCTAACACTAACCCTACCATAACCCTAACCGCAACAATAACCCTAAATCCTAACATTAGACCTAACCCTAACCGCAACCTTAACCCCAACCCTAACCCTAACCCCAACGCTAACCCTGAACTAACCCTAACACTAACCCTAACCACTAACCCTAACGTTAACCCTAAAGCTAAACCTAAGCCTAAACACTGACCCTGTCTCTGACCCTGACCCTGACCATGACTGTGACCCTAACCCTAACCCTAACCCTAACACTAACCCCTAACCCTAAACCCTAACACTAACCCCAACCATAACCCTAAACCTAACACTAACCCTAATCCTAACACTTAATCCTAAACCTAACCCTAACCCCTACCCTAATCCTAACTCTTACCCCAACCAAAACCCCTAACCCTAACCATAACCCCAACCCCAAACTCGTCTAAACCTAACCCTAACCCCACACTCTACCCCCTAACACTAACCCAAACGTAACCTTATCCCTAACCCTAACCACAAACGCTGAACCTACCTGCACCACTACCCTTACCCATAACCATAACCCTATCCCTAAACCCTAAACCATACTTTAACCCTAACCCTAACACTAACCACAACCCCTAAACCTACTCCTAACCCTAACAATAACCCTATTCTAACCATAACCCTAAACCCCAATCTCTATAACAATAAACCGAACAGTAACGCTAACTTTAACCCTAAAACTAACCCCAACGTCAACCCTTCCCTAAACCTACCCCTAAAAGCAGCCCCACGCCCAACTCCCTAACCCCTAACCCTAACTTTCACCATAACACATATCCTAAGCCCAAACTCTTTTCCTAACCCTAACCCTAAACCCTATCCGTAACCACTAACCCTAATCCCTAACCCTAACCTTAACCCCAACACTAACCCTAACCATAACCCCAAACCCCAACCCTAACCCTAATATTAACTCTTACACTAAACATAACAATAATCAATAACCGTAACCCTAGCCCTAGCCCCCTAACCCTAACCCTAGCCCTAGCACTAGGCGTAACTATAAACCTAATCCTGGCACGAACCATAACCCTAACACTAAACATAACCCCAACCATATTCCTAACCCAAACCCTAACCCTAATCGTAACCAAACTCCTAACACTAACCCTAACCCTAACCCTAACCCCTAACCATAACCCTAATTTTAACCCTAACCTGAAACCCAAAAACCAACCAACCCCTAACCCTAACCCTAACCCTAACCCTAACATCAACCCTAACCCACCCTTACCCCAACCACAATCCCAACACTAACCTCAACCCCAACCCCAACCGTAACCCCAACACCAACCCTAACCCCAACCTCAACCCTAACCCTAAACCTAACCCTATCCGTAACCCCTAACCCTAATCCTAACCCCTAACCCCCAACCCTAACCCTAACCCTAACACTAATGCTAATGCTAACACTAACGGTAACCCTAACCCCTAAACCCTGACCCGGACCCTGACCTAACCCTATCCCTAACTCTATCAATAACCCTAACCGCCTAACCGTAACGCTAAACCTAAACCCTAACCCTAACCCCAACCGCTAACCCTATCCCTAACCCTAACCAAACCACTAACCCTAAACCTAACCTTATACCACCCCTAACCCTAACCCTAACCCTAAGACCAATCATAACCCTAACCCTAACTCCAAACCTAACCCTAACCCTAACCCCAACCCTAAACGTAAACCCAACCATAACCCTAACCCTAACCCTAACTCCAACCCTAACCCAAACACCAACCCCAACACTAACCAGAACCACAGTCCCAACCACAAACCCAACCGCAATCCCAACTCTAACCCCAAAACCAACCCCTAACCCCAACCCCAACCCTAACCCCTAACCTCACCCTATTCCCTAACCCTAACCCTAACCCTAACCCCTAAACCCTAACACTAACCCTAACTACTAAACCTAAGCCCAACCCAAACACTAACGCTAAACCTAACGCTAACGCTAACTCTAATGCTAACCCTAACCCTAAACCCTGACCCTGACCCTGACCCTAACCCCAACTCTAACCCTAACACTAACACTAACCATAACCCCAAGGCTAACCCCAAACCCTAACCATAACCCTAACACTAACCCCTTATCCTAACCCCCTAACCCTAACTCTAACCCCTAACCCCTAACTGTAACCCCTAACCCTAACCCTAACCCTATCCAAAACCCTAACCGTAACCCTAAACCCTAAAACCTAACACTATCCCTAACGATAATCCTAACCATACAATAAGCCTAAATCCTAACACTAACCCCTAACCCCTAACCCCAGGCTAACCCTAACCACAACCCCAAACCCCAACCTAACGCTAACAATAACCCTAACCCTAAACAAAACCCCCTAACCCTAACCCCTAACCCTACCCTAAAAACCTAAAACCTAACACAATCCCTGACCATAACCCTAACCCTACAATAACCCTAAAACCTAACCCCAAACCTAACCCTAACCCCATCCCTAACCTTAACCACAACCCTAACCCTAAGCCCAACCCCTAAACCTAACCTAAACCCCAACACTAAGCCTAACCCCTAACCCCTACCCCAAACGTAACCCTAACACAACCCTAACACTAACCCTATCCCTAACCCTAAACCTAACTTTAACCCTAACCCTAAACCCAAACCCTAACCTAACCCTTACTCCTAAACCTAACCCCAACCCTAACAACAACCCTAACCAACCCTTACCCCAACCACAACCTCAACCCTAACCCCAACCCCAATCCCAGCCATGACCCCAACACCAGCCTTAACCCCAACCTCAACCCTAACCCTAAACCCTAAACCTACCCCTAACACTAACCCTAATCCCTAACCTTAACCCTAACACTAACCCTAAACCCTAAATGTAACCCTAATCCTAACCCCTAACGCTAACGCTTATCGCTAACCCTAACGCTAACCCTAACCCTAAACCCTGATCCTGACCCTGACCTAACCCTATCCCTAACCCTATCACTAACCCTAACCGTAACACTAACCCCAAACCCTAAACCTAACCCCAACCCTAACCTAATCCTAAACCCCAACCCCTAATCCTAACCCTAAACCCTAACCCTAACCCTAACCGCTAACCCTATCCCTAACCCTAACCAAAACCACTAATCCTAAACCCAACCGTAACCCTAACCCTAAACCAAGCCCTAATCCTAACCCTAACCCTAAAACAAACCCCAACCCTAAATCCAACCCTAACCCTAACACCAACACTAACCCTAACCCTAACCCCTACCCTAAACCTAACCCCAACCCCAACCCTAAACGTACTTCAACCCTAACGCTAACCCTAACCCTAACCCCTAACCCCACCCCAACGCTAATCATAAACCCTAAGCCTAAGCCTAACCCTAACCCTAATCCTAACCCTAAACCCTAACCCTAACCGTAACCCTAACCGCTAACTCTATCCCTAACCCTAACCAAAACAACTAACCCTAAACCTAACCCTAAACCAAACCCCAACCCGAAACCTAACCCTAACCCTAACCCTAAACCAAACCATAATCCTAACCCCTAACCCTAAACCAAACCCTAACCCCTAACCCTAAACCTAACCTTAACCCTAACACCAACACTAACCCTAACCCTAACCCCAACCCTAACACTAACCCTAAACCTAAACCAAACCCTAATCCTAACCCTAACCCTAAACCAAACCCTAACACTTACCCTAACCCCAACCTTAACCCTAACACCAACACTAACCCTAACCCTAACCCCCAACCCTAACACTAACCCCAAACCTAAACCAAACCCTAATCCTAACCCTAACCCTAAACCAAACCCTAACACTTACCCTAACCCTAACCTTAACCCTAACACCAACACTAACCCCCACCCCAACCCCAACCCCAACCCCTAACCCTAAGCCAACCCTAAACACTGACCCTGACCCTGACCATAACCCTAACCCTAACCCTAACCCCTAGCACTAACCCTAACCCTAAGGGTAACCCTAAACCCTAACCCAAACCCTAAACCTAACCCCTAACCCTAACCCTAACCCCCAACCCCAACCCTAACCCTAACCCCAAACACTGACCCTGACCCTGACCATTACCCCAACCATAAACCTAACCCTCACCCTAACCCCAACCTTAACCAAACCCCTAACCCCAACAGTAAACACTAAAACCTAACGCCAACCCTAATCATAACTCCACCCGCACAATAAACCTAAATACTAAACCTAAACCAAATCCTAACCCCAACGCTAACCCCATCCCTAACCCTAACCCTAACCTAACCCTAACACTAACCATAAGCACTAAACATAACCCCAACTGTAACATTAACCCCTAAGCTGACCCCAAACCTAACCCTAACTCTAACACTAACCCTAACCTAAACCTAACCCTAAACCCTGACCCTGACTCTGACCCCTGACCCCGACCCTGACCATGATCCTAACACTAACCCTAACGCTAAACCCTAACACTAACCCTAATCCTAACCATAAACCTAACCCCAACCCTAACACCTAATCCTAACCCCTAACCCTTACCCCTAACCCTAACCCTAACACTTACCCTAACCAAAACCCCTAACCCTAACCCCAACCCTAACCCTAACTCGCCTAAACCTAACCCTAAACCTACCCCACCCCGTAACCCTAACCCAACCATAACCTTATCACTAACCCTAACCACAACCCCTAAACCCACTTGCATCACTACCCCTACCCATAACCATAACCCTATCCCTAAACCCTAAAACATAACCCTAATCCTAACACAAAACACTAACCCTTACCTTAACCCTATCGCAATCCTAAAACTAACCCTACCCCTAACACTAACCACAACCCCTAAACCTACCCCCAACCCTAGCCCTAACCATATTCCCAACCATAGCCCCACACCTAACCCTGTATAACAATAAACCTAATAGTAATGCTAACCTTAACCCTAAACCTAACCCCAACACCAACCCTACCTAAATCTACCCTAAAATTAGCCCCAGGCCTAACTCCTAACCCTAACCCTAACTCTAACCCCAACACATATCCTAAGCCCAAACACTTTCTCTAACCCTAACCTTAAACGCTAACCCTAATCCCTAACCCTAACCTTAACCCCAACACTAGATCTAACCCTAACCCCAACCCTAAAGCAAATAGTAATCCCAAACCTAACCCTAAACCAAACCCCTAACCCTAACACTAAACCTAAGCCTAACACCAAACCTAACCCTAACACCAACCATAAGCCTTACCCTAACCCCAAACCTAACCCTATCCCCAACACCAACCCTAACCCTAACCCCTAACCCTAACCCTAACCCTAACCCTAACCCCCAACCCTAACCAGAACCACAATCCCAACCATAAACACAAACGCACCACAACCTAACCCTAACACCAACCCCCAACCCCAACCCTAACCCCAAACCCAACCCTAACCCTAACCCTCACCCTAATCCCTAACCCTACCCCAACCCTAACCGCTAACCCTAACCCCAACACTAACCCTAACACCTAACCCTAATCCTAAACCTAACCCTAACGCTAACGCTAACCCTAATGCAAACCCTAACCCTAAACCCTGACCCTGACCCTGACCCTAACCATAACCCTAACCCTAACCCTAATCATAACCCTAAGGCTAACCCTGAACCCTAATCCTAATCCCTAACCCCTAACCCTAACCAAAACCCCCAACCCCTAACAACCCTAACCCTAACCCTAACAAAACCCTAAACCCTAAAACCTAATACTATCCCTAAACATAACCCTAACCCTACAATAACCCCAAATCCTAACCCTAACCCTAACCCCAATGCCAACCCTAACCCTAAACCCAACCCTAACCCTAATCCCAAACCCAACCCTAAACGAACCATAACCCCTAAACTTAACCCTAACCCTCACCCTAAAACTAACCCCTAACGCTAACCCTAAACCTAAACCTAACACTAACGCTAACCCTAATGCTAAACATAACCCTAAACCCTGACCCTGTCTCTGACCCTGAACCTGACCCTGACCCTGACCCTAAAACTAACACTAACCATAACCCCAAACACTAACCCTAACCCTAACCCCTAACCCTAACCCCTAACCAACCCTAACATTTACCTCAACCCTAATCCTAACCCTAACCCAAACCCCTAACCCTAACCCCAACCCCAACACTAACCCTAAACCTCTTCTAACCCTAAACCCAAGAGTAACGCTAACCCTAACCCTAAACATAACCCTAACCCTAAACCAAACCCTAACCTAACCCTAGCCCTAACACAACACTAACCCTAAACCTAACCCCAACCCATACCCCTACCCCTTACCCTAATCCCTATCCCTAAATCTAACCCTAACCTTATCTGTGAACCCTAAGTCTAACTCCATCCCTAACCCTAAACCCCACCCTAACTCTAACCCTAAACCCTAAACCCGAACCCTAACCCTAACCGTAACCAAACCCTAACACTAACACTAACTTCAAACCATTCCCCACCCGTACCCCTACCCCTAACAGATAACTCTAACCCTAACCCTAACCCTAACCCCTAACACTAACCATAACCCTAAACCATACCCCAACCCAAAAATCTAACCCCTAACCCTAACCCTAGCCCTAGAACTTAACCTAACCTTAACCCTAAACCTAAACCTAACCCTAAACCTAAAACCTAACCCCAACCCCAAAACAAACCCTAAGAGTAACACTAACCTTAAACCCAACACTAACCTAAACCTAACCTTAACCGTAATATTAATCCGAACACTAAACCTAACCCTAGCCCATACCCTATCCCTCGGTCTAACCCCTAACCCTAACACTAATCCTAAACCCTAAAACCTAACACTAACCCTAACCATAACCCTAACCCTACAATATCCCTAAACCTAACTATGCCAAACCCTAACACACCCCTAAACCCCCTAAACCCAACCCTAACCCTAACCCCAACCCCAACCCTAACCCTAACCCCCAACCCTAAACCTAACCTTAACCCTAAACCTAACCCCAACACCAACCCTAAACCCAACCCCAACCCTAACCCCACTCCACACTAACCCTAACATAACCCTAACACTAACCCTAACCCCTAACCCTAAACCTAACCCTAACTCTAAACCCTAACGCTAACCCTAAACCTAAACCTAACGCTAACGCTAACCCCAACACTAAAACCTAACCCTAAACCCTGACCCTGACTCTGACTCTGACCCTGACCCCTGACCCTAACCCTAACCCTAACCCTAACGCTAAACCTAACCCTAATCCCTGACCCTGACTCTGACCCTGATCCTGACCCTGACCCTGACCCCAACCCTAACCCTAACGCTAACACTAAACCCTAACCCTAAACCTAACCATAGCCCTAACCGTTACCCTAAACCCTAACCCTAACCCTAACCCCTAAACCTAACCCCAACCCTCAACCCCAAACCGAACCCCCAACCCTAACCCCACCCCAACCCTAACCCTAGCAAAACCCTAACACTAACCCTAACCCCTAACTCCAAACCTAACCCTAACCCTAACACCTAACGCTAACCCTAACCCGGACCTTAACCCGAATGCTAACTCTAACGCTAAACTTAACCCTAAACCCAGGCCCTGACTCTGACCCTGACTCTGACCTTAACCCCAAATCTTAACACTAACCCTAAGACTAACCCTAACCCTAAACCCCAACCCCTAACCCTAACCCCAACCCTAAACCCAAACACTAACCCTAAAGCTAAACCAAACCCTAACCCCAAAACCCTTAACCCCTAACCCCAACCACAATCCCAACCCTAACCCTAACTCTAAACCTAACCCCAACCCTAACCATAACCCGAACCCCAACACTAACCCCAACCGCAATCCCAACCCTAACCCCAACCCCAACCCCAACCCTAACCCTAATCCTAACCCTAACACTAACCCCCTAACCCTAACACTAACCCTAACACTAATCCTAAACCTAACCTAACCCTAATCCTAACCCTAACCCTAATGCTAACCCTAACGCAAACGCTAACCCTAACCCTAACTCTAAACCTAACCCCTAACCCCAACCCTAACCCTAAACAAAACCCCCAACCCTAACCCCTAACCCTAACCCCCAACCCCTACCCTAAACCTGTTTCTAACCCTAAACCTAGGAGTAACACTAACCCCAACCCTAACCGTAAACCAAACCCTATCCCTAACCCTAACCCTAACCCCTAACCCTAATCCTAAACTAAACCCTAACCCCTAACCCTAACCCCAACCCAACCCTAAAACCAACACTAACTCTAACTCTAACCCACACACACCTTTAGCTCTACCCCTACCCCTATCCCTAACCCTAACCCTAACCCCTAAACCCACACCTAACCCCAACCGCTAACCCTAACTCAAACCCTAGCCCCAACACTAAACCCAACCCTAACCCAAACACTAAACCCTATCCCTAAGCCTAACCTTAACCCAACCCCTGACCCTAACTCTAACCCCAAACCCTAACACTAACCCTAAACCCAAAACCTAACCCCTAACACAAACCTTAACCCTAAACCCTAACCCTAACCCTAAACCTAACACTAAACCTAACCCTAACCGTAAGCCTAAACACTAACCCTAACCCCAAACAAAACCCCTAACCCCAACCAACCCTAACCCTTAATCTAACCCTAACACCAAAACTAACCCTAATCCTAACCCCAACCCTAACCCTAACCCCAACCCCAACCCCAAACCCTAACCCCAACCCCAACCCTAACCCTAACCCCAACACTAACCCCAACCACAATCCCAACCCTAACCCCAACCCCAACCCCAAACCTAACCCTAATCCTAACCCTAACAATAACCCTAACCCACCCTAACCCTAACCCACACATCCCTTTAACCCTACCCCTACCCCTATTCCTAACCCTAACACTAACCCCTAAACCTACACCTAACCCTAACCCCAAACCCTTACTCAAACCCTAGCCCTAACACTAAAACTAACCCCAACCATAACACTAAACCCTAACCCTAACCCTAACTTCTAACCCCAACCGCTAACACTAACCCGAACCCTAACTCCAACGCCTAACCCTAAACCTAACCCTAACCCCCTAACCCTATTCCTAACTCTAACCCCTAACCCCCCTAACCCTATCCCTAACCCAAACCGAATCCTAACCCTAACCCAAAACTAACCCTTAACCCTAACCCTATCCCAAACCCACACATACCTTTAACCGTACCCCTACCCCTATCCCTAACCCTATCCATAACCCTAGCCCCAGCCCAAGCCTTAGCCTTAGCCCTAACCATATCCCTAGCCCTAGCCCTAACCCTAAACATAACCCTAACCCAATCCTAAACCTAACCCTAACTTTAAGCCTAATACTAAACCTAAACCCTGAACCCTAACACTAACCCTAAACGTAAGCTATAACTCTAACCCTAACCCAAACCTAACCCTAACCCGAAACCCCAAACCCTAACCCTAACCCTAACCCTAAACATTAAACCTAACCGTAAACAACACCAACACTAACCCTAACCCCTAACCACAACCCCTAAACCAACCCCTAACCTTAACCCTAACCCCTAATCCTAACACTAACCCTAACACTAACCAATAAACCTAACCCTGACCCTAACCATAAACCCTAAACCTAACCCCTAACCCTAACCCGAAACCCTAACCCCAACCCAACCCTAACTCTATCCCTAACCCTAACCCTAACATTAAACCCTAAACCTAACACTAACCCTAAAACCTAACCCCACACCCAGCCATAGCCCCAGCTCTGGCACTATTTCTGAACCTAATCCTAGCCCCTAGCCCTAACCCTAACACAATGCTAACCCCTAAACCTAACCCCAACCCATACCCCTACCCCTATCCCTAATCCCTAACCCTAAATCTAACCCCAACCTTAACTCTGAACCCCAACCCTAACTCCATCCCCAACCCTAAACCCAAACCTAACTCTAACCCTAAACCATAAACCCTAACCCTATCCCTAACCGTAACCAAACCCTAACCCTAACACTAACTTCAACCCATTCCCCTACCCGTACCCCTACCCCTAACCGATAACTCTAACCCCAACCCCCAACACTAACCATAACCTAAACCAAACCCTAACCCAAAATTCTAACCCTAACCCTAACCCTAGTCTAAGCCCCAGCCATAGCCCCAGCAATAGCCCTAAAACTAACCCTATCTCTAGCCCTAATCCCAACCCTAACACTAACAGTAATTCTAACCCTAACAACAAACCAAACCCAACCATAGCACTAACCTTAACTCCTGATCCCAACCCATCCCCATACCACTACCCCTAACCCTAATACTAACCCTAACCCCTAACCGTAACCCTAATCGTAACCCTACCCCTACACTTACACCTAACCAAATCCAACCCCAACCCCAACCCTAACCCCAGACCTAGTCCTTACCCCAAACTTAACCCCAACCCTAAACCTAATCCTAACCCTAAACCCTAATCCTAACCCCAACCCCTAATACAAACCCCAAGAGTAACACTAACCCCAACCCCAAAACTAACTTAAACCCAACCCCAACCTTAATATTAACCCTAACACTAACCCCAACCCTAGCCCTAACCCTATCCCTAGCCTTGACCCTAACACTAACACTAATCCTAAACCCTAAAACCCAACACTAACCCTAACCATAACCCTAACCCTACAATAACTCTAAATCCTAACCCTAACCCTAACCCTAAACCCAACCCTAACCCTAACACCCAAAACTAATCCTAACCAAAACCTTAACCCCAACCCTAACACCAACCCCAACCCTAACTCTAACCCCAACCCCAAACCTAATCCTAACCTTAACCCTAACCCCAACCCCAACCCCAACCCTAACCCCAACCCCAACACTAACCATAACCCTAACCCTAACACTAACCCCTAACCCTAAATCTAATCCTAACCCTAACCCTAAAACTAACCCTAACCCCCTACTCCAACCCAAACCCTAACGCTAAACCTAACCCTAAACCCCGACACTGACTTCTGACCCTGACCCTGTCCCTGATCCTGACCCTAACCCTAACCCTAACCCCAACCTTAACCCTAACCCCAACCCCAACCCCAACCCCAACCCCAACCCTAACCCCAACCCTAACCCTAACCCTAACCCCCAACCCTAAATCTAATCCTAACCCTACCCCTAACACTAACCCTAACCCCTAATTTTAACCCTAACCCTAACCCCAACGCTAATCCTAACCCTAAACCCCGACACTGACTCTGACCCCTGACCCTGTCCCTGATCCTGACCCTAACCCTAACCCTAACCCTAACCCCTAACCCTAAACCCTAACCCTAACCCTAACCCTAACCCCTAACCTAACCCCTAACCCTAACCAAAACGCTTCTAACCCCACACCCAATCGTAACCCTAACCCAAAGCCTAACCCCAACCCTAAAGTAGCACTAACCCAACCCTAACCCTAACCCCAAAACCCCAAACCCCTAACCCCTAACCCCTAACCCCCCCTAACCCCAACCCCAACCCCAGCCCCAGCCGTAGCCCCAGCCCCAGCACTAGCACTAGCTTCTAGCCCCAACCCTAACCCTAACTCTAACCCCAAACCCAACACTAACACTCACAGTAACCCGAATCCCAAACCCAACCCTAACCCCTAACCCAACCCTAACACTAACCCTAACACTATCCTCAACCCCTAATCCTACCCTTACCCCTACCCCTAACCCTAACCCTAGTCCCAGCTCTATCCCCAGACATAGCGCTAGCTTTAAACCCCAGCCGTAGCACTAGCCCCAAACCAACCAAACCCTAACCCAACCCTAAACCCAACCCCAACACTACCCTCAACCCCTAATCCTACCCCTACCCCAAACCCTAACCCTAACCCTATTCTAACCCCTAACCCCAAATCTAAACCTTTTCTAACCCCAACCCTAACAGTAACGTTAACCCTAACCCTTACCCTAGTCCCAACCCAAACCCTAACCATGAACCTACCCTAACCCTAAACCCAACCCTAACCCTAAAACTAACCCCAACCCTAACCAAAACACTAACACTAACCCCAAACCCAAACCCAAATCTAAAATAATCTTAACCCCAACCCCAACCAATAACACTAACCCCAACCCCAAAGCCCAACCCCAATTGTAACCCCTAAACACCCACCCCAACCCCAAACTTTGCCCCAGCCATAGCCCCAGCCTTAGCACTAGCCCTGTCCCTCAACCCAGCCCTATCCCTAACCCTACTCTTACCCCTAACCCTAACCCCTAGCCCAACCCCAACCCTAACTCTAACCCTAACCCTAGCAACAACACTAACTGTACCCTTCCCCTACCCCCTAACCCCAAACCCAACCCTAACCCTAACCCCTAACTGAAACCCCAACCCTAACACTAACCCCAACCCTAACCGCAAACCCAACCCTGTTCTAACCCCAACCCTAAATCTAAACTTTCTAACCCTAACCCTAACAGTAACACTAACCCTAAACCCAACCCCAACCCCAATCTCAACCCCACCCTAACACTTAACATACCCTAACCCTAAACCCAACCCTAACCCCTGACCCCAACCCTAGCCCCAGCACTATCCCTAGCTCTAACGCTATCCCTAGCCCTAACCCTAACCCAACCCTAACCCAACCCTAACCCAACACTAAGCCCAAACCCCAGCCATACCCCTTCCCCTACCGCCACCCCTACTTCTACACATAACCCTAACCCCTAACCCTAACCCTAACCCTAGCCCCAAACATATCCCTAACCCTAACCCCTAACCCTAAGCCTCAATCCCAAAACCTAACACTAAAGCCAACCTTAACCCTAACCATAACCCCAACCCCAATTCCTAAACGTAAACCCAACCCCAACACCTAAACACTAACCCCAACCCCAACCTTAGCCCCAGCCGAAGCCCCAGCCCCAGCACTAGCCCCTGCCCCAACACTAGCCCTAGCCCTAACCCTAACCCTAACCCTAACCAACCCTAACCATAACCAAACCCTAAACCCTAACCCTAACCCTAAACCCTATACCCTAACCATAACCCTAACCCAAACGCTAACCAAAACCTATCCCTAACACTAACCCTACACACCCAAACCGTACCCCCTACCCCTTACCCTACCCGTAACCCTAACCCTAACACAACCCTAACCATAACCATAACCCCAACCCTATCCCCAAACCCTAAACCCTAACCCTAACCCTAACTCCAAACACTTACCCTAACCCTAATGCTAACACAACCCCAACCCTAATGCTAACCCTAACTGTAACCACCAATACTAACACTAACCCTAATCCTAACTTCAAACCCCAACCCTAACTGTAACCTTTCTAAACCTAAACCAAACCTAAACCTCTTCTAACCCTTACCCCAACAGTAACGCTAACCCCAAACTCAACCCCAACCCCAACCACAACCCTAAACCTAACCCAACCCTAACCCTAACACTAACACTAACCCCAACCCTAAACTCTATTCCTCACCCTAACCCTAACCCCTAACCCGAACCCTAACAATAACCCCAACCATAACCATAAACCTAAACCCAACCCCAACTCCCAACACTAAGAGTAACCCTAACCCTTACCCTAATCCCAACCCTAACCCTAAACCATAACTCTAAACCCCAACCCTAAAGCTAACCCTGCCCTATCCCCAACCCTAAACCCAATGCTAAACCTTACCCCAACCCCAGCCCCAGCCCTAGCCCCAGCACTAGCCCCAGCCCCAACCCTAGCCATAGCCCCAACCCTAAGCCTAACCCCCAACCCTAACCCCAACCCCAACCCTAACCCTAACACTACCCCCAAACCCAAACTTAACCCCAACCCCAACCCCAGCCCCAGCCTTACCCTCTTCCCTAACCCTATCCTTAGCCCTAAACCTAAACCCAACCATAACCATAAACCCCAAACCCTAACCCTAATGCTAAACCTAACACTAACCCAACCCTAACACTAACCCTAAACCCAACCCCAACCCATAGCCCTTCCCCTACCCCCTACCACTACCCCTACCCGTAATCTTAAACCCCTAACCGTAACCCCGAACCCCTAATGCTAAACCTAACCCCAAATCTAAACCTCTTCTTGCCCAAAACTAACAGTAACGCTAACCCTAACCCCAACCCCAACCCCAACCCCTAACCCTAACCGGTGCCCTAACTCCAAACCCAACCCCTAACCCCAACCCCAACTCTAGCCCCAGCCCCAGCCCCAGCTCTAATCCCAACCTAACCCCAACCCTAAACCCTAACCCCAATCCTAACCCCCCTAGCCCCAGCCCCAGCCCCAACCCGAGCACCAGCCCCAGCCCCAACCCGGATCCCTAATCCTAACCCCTAACCCTAACCCTAACCCTAAACCCCTAAACCCTAACCCTAACCCCAACCCAACCCTAAAGATAACCCAAACCCAAACCCAAACCCCCTACCCCTACCGCTGCCTCTAACCCCCAACACTAACCTAACCCTAACCCCAACATTAGCCCCAGCACTAGCCATAGCCCCCAACCCTATCCCTAGCCCTAACCCCAAACCCAACCATAAACCCTAAACCCAAACCCTAACCCTAACCCAAAGCTAACCCTAACCCCAACCCCAACCCCAAGACATACACCTTCCCCTACTACCCCTACCCCTACCCCTGAACCCCCAACCCTAACCTAACCCCTAATCCTAATCCTAACCCCAACCCTAACCCCCAACCCTAGCCCCTAACCCTAACCCCAACCCCAACCCCTAAACCCAATCCCAAACCCCAAAAGCCACCAGTAACCCTAACCCTACCCCCAAACCTCCACACTAACCCTAAATCCCAAACCTAAACCTAACACTAACCCCAAACCCCAACCCCAACAATAGACCCAGCACTAGCCCTTGCCCTAAAACTAACCCTAGCCCCTAACCCTAACCCTAAACCATAAACCCCAACCCCAACCCTAAAACTAGACCCAACCCCAAACCCAACACTAACACTAACCCCAATCCCAAACATAACCCTAACCCCAACCCTAACCCAACCCCAACCCCAACACTAACATTAACCTCAACCCCTAATCCTACTCCTCACCCCCTAACCCCAACCCCAACCCTAGTCCCAGACCCATCCCCAGACATAGCCCTAGCTTTAAATCCCAGCCCTAGCACTAGCCCCAAACCTAAACCCAACCCTAACCCAACCCTAACCCTAACCCTAACACTACCCTCAACCCCTAATCCTACCCATACCCCTACCCCTACCCCCATACCTAACCTCAACTCTAACCCCTAACCCTACCCTAACCTAACCCTATTCTAACCCTAACCCCAAATCTAAACCTTTTCTAACCCCAACCCCAACAGTAACGCTAACCCTAACCCTTACCCTAGCCCCAACCGAAACCCTAAGCATGAACCCACCCTAACCCTAACCCTAACCCCAAACCCAACACTATCTGCAACCCTAACAAAAACACTAACCCTAACCAACCTAAACCTAAATCTAAACTAATCTTAACTCTAACCCAACCAATAACACTAACACTAACCCTAAATCCTAACCCTAACCCCAACCCTAAACACGAACCCCAAACCCAAACTTTGCCCCAGCCGTAGCCCCAGCCCCAGCACTAGCCCTGTCCCCAAACCTAGCCCTATCCCCAACCCCAACCCTAGGTTAGGGTTAGGCCCTAGGGTTAGGTTAGGTTAGGGGTTAGGTTAGGTTAGGGTTAGGGCTAGGGATAGGTTAGGGTTAGCCTTAGGGTAGGTTAGGCTAGGATCAGGTAGGGTCAGGGTTTAGGTTAGGCTAGCATTAGGTTAGCATTAGCATTAGGGATAGTGTTAGGCTAGGGTTAGGGTTAGGGTTAGGGGTTAGGTTAGGTTAGGGGTAGGTTAGGTTAGGGGTTAGGGCTTGGGTTAGGGTTAGGTTAGGGTTAGGTTAGGGCTTAGGGTTGGGGTTAGGGTTAGGCTTGGGGTTAGGTTAGGTTGGGGTTAGGTAGGTTGGGGTTGGGGCTGGGGCTGGGTTGGTTGGGGGGTTGGGACTGTGGTTCTGGTTAGGTTGGGGTTGGGGTTAGGGGATAGGGTTAGGGTTAGGGGTTAGGTTGGGTTAGGGTTAAGGTTAGGGTTAGGATTGGGGTTAGGGTTAGGTTGGGGTTGGGGTTAGGTTAGGCTAGGGTTTGGCTTAGGGTTATGGCTATGGTTAGGGTTTTGGGTTAGGATTAGGGATAGTGTTAGCGGTTAGGGTTAGGCTAGGGCTTAGGGTTAGGGTTTAGGTTAGGGTGGGGCTGGGGGTTAGGGGTTAGGGTTGGGTTAGGAGGTTAGGTTAGGTTAGGCTTAGGGTTAGGGCTAGGGTTAGGCTTAGGTTAGGGCTAGGGAGGTTAGGCTAGGGGTTGGGTTAGGGCCAGGCTAGGTTAGGGTTAGGGTTAGGCTAGGCCAGGCCCAGGGTTAGGGTTAGGGTTAGGCAGGCAGGGGTTAGGTTAGGGCTAGGTTAGGGCTAGGCTTAGGTTAGGGTTAGGCCAGTAGAGTTAGGTTAGGGTTAGGGTTAGGTTAGGTTAGGGTTTAGGAGGGTTAGGGTTAGGTTAGGCTTAGGGTTAGGTTAGGAGGGCAGGCTTTAGTGTTAGGCTAGGTTAGGGGTTGGTTAGGGTTAGGTCAGGTTAGGTTAGGGTTAGGGGTAGGCCAGGCAGGGTTAGGTCTAGTTAGGTTAGGGTTAGGGTTAGCAGGTTAGGTTAGGCTTAGGCTAGGCTAGGGTTAGGCAGGTTAGGTTAGGGTTAGGTTAGGGGTTTTGGTTAGGTTAGGTTAGGTTAGGGTAGGAGGGTTAGGGCTTGGGTTAGGTTAGGGTTAGGCAGGTTAGTGTTAGTGTTAGGGTTAAGGTTAGGTAGGGGATTAGGGTTAGGATTTGTGTTAGGTTAAGGTTAGGTTAGGGATTAGGTTAGGTTTAAGGTTTAGGTTTAGGGTTGGGGAAAGAGTTTAGGCTTAGGATATGTGTTAGGGTTAATGTTAGGGTTAGGGTTAGAGTTAGGCTTAGGGCAAGGTTTAGGTAGGTTTAGAGTAGGGTTGGCGTGTGGGTTAGGTTTAGGGATTAGGTTAGCGTTACTCTTAGGTTTATTGTTATAGAGGTTTATGTTTAGAGTTATGGTTAGAATAGGTTTAGGGCCAGGGGTAGGGGTAGGTTTAGGGGTTGTGGTTAGTGTTAGGGTAAGGGTTAGTGTTAGGGTTGGGTTACGCTTAAGGTAAGGGTTAGTGTTTAGTGTTAGGGTTGGGGTTAGGGTTAGGGTTATGGCTTAGGCTTTAGGATAGTGTAATTGTTATGGGTAGGGTTAGTGATGCAGGTAGGTTTAGGGTTCTGGTTAGGGTTAGCGATAAGATTACAGTTGGGTTAGTGGTAGGGGTAGAGGTAGGTTTAGGGTTAGGTTTAGACGAGTTAGCATTAGGTTAGGGGTTAGGGGATAGGGTTAGGTTAGGGTTAGGGGTTAGGTTAGGGTTAGGGTTAGGTTAGGGTTAGGTTAGATTTAGGTTATAGGTTAGGTTAGGTTAGGTTAAGGGTTAGGGATAGTGTTAGGGTTAGGGTTAGCGTTAGGTCACGGTCAGGGTCAGGTCAGAATCAGGGTCAGGTTTTAGGGTTAGGTTTAGCGTTAGGGTTAGCGTTAGGTTAGGTTTAGGGTTAGGATTAGCTTAGGGTTAGTGTTAGAGTTAGGTTAGGGTTAGGTTAAGGGTTAGGTAAGTGTTAGGTTAGTTTAGGGTTAGGTTGGGGTTAGGGTTAGGTTGGGGTTAGGGTTGGGGTTGGGGTTAGGGTTAGATAGGGTTAGGATTTAGGTTAGTGCAGGGTTAGGGTTATGGTTAGGCTAGTGTTAGGTTTTAGGCTTTAGGGCTAGGTTAGGTTAGGTTAGGTTAGGGGCTTTGGTTCAGGTTAGTGTTATGGTTAGGGGTTAGGTTTAGGGTTTGGGTTAGGCTTAGGATTAGCGTTAAGGTTAGGGTTAGGGTTAGGATTAGGGTCAGGGTTAGGTTAGGCTTAGGGTCAGGGTTTAGGTTAGGTTAGGGCTAGGGTTAGGGCCAGGTTAGGGCTTAGGCTAGGTTAGGGTTAGGGTTAGGTTAGAGTTAGGCTAGGGTTAGGCAGGTTAGGTGTTAGGGAAGAGGTTAGGGCTAGGGTTAGGGGTTAGGGTTAGGTTAGGTTAGGTTAGGGTTAGGGTTAGGGTTAGGTTAGGGTTGGGGTTAGGGTTGGGGGTAGGTTAGGGTTAGCGTTACTTTAGGTTTTGGGATAGAAGAGGTTTAGGGTTAGGGTTAGGGTTAGGGGTTAGGTTTAGTGTTAGGTTAGGGTTAGGGTTAGGGGTTGAGTTAAGGTTAGGGTTAGGGTTAGGGTTAGGGTTACAGTTTAGGTTAGGTTTAGGTTAGGGTTAGGCTTAGGGTTAGGTTAGGGTTAGGGTTAGGTTAGTTAGGGTTAGGTTAGGTTAGGGTCAGGGTCAGGTCAGGGCTTAGGGTTAGGGTTAGGTTAGTGTTAGGGTTTTGGTTCTGGCTAGGGATATGTTTAGAATTAGAGCTAGTGCTAGGGCTAGGGTAGGGCTAGGGCTAGGGCTAGGATTAGGGTTAGTGTTTGGTGTTATGGTTAGGTTAGAGTTAAGGGTAGGGATAGGCTTAGGGTAGGTTAGGGTTGGGGTTAGGATTAGAGTTAGGGTTAGTGTTAGGTAGGCTTAGGTTAGGGGTTAGGGTTAGGTTAGTGTTACTTAGGTTTTGGGTTAGAAGAGGTTCAGGTTTAGGGTTAGGTTAGGGTTAGGGGTTAGGTTAGTCTTAGGGTTAGGTTTGGGGTTGGGGTTAGGGTTGGGGTTGGGTTTAGAGTTGGGATTGGGGTTGGGGTAGTGTTGGGACTGTGGTTGTGGTTAGGGCTTGGGTTGGGGTTAGGGTTGGGGTTGGGGTTAGGCTTGGGGTTGGGTTGGGTTTAGGGTGGGGTTTTGGGGTTAGGTTAGGGTTAGGGTTGGGTTTAGGTTAGGGGTTGGGCTAGGATTAGGTGTTAGGTAAGTGTTAGGGTTAATGTAGTGTTAGGGTTGGGGTTAGATTAGGGATGGGGTTATTGTGGGGTTTAGGTCTGGGATAGGGTTAGGATTTAGGGTTATGTAGGGTTAGGGTTATGGTTAGGTTAAGTGTTAGGTTTTAGGTTAGGGTTAGGGTTAGGGCTTTTGGGGTAGGTTAGGGTTAGGCTAGGTTTAGGTTTAGGGTTTGGGTTAGGATTTAGGTTTAGTGTTATGGTTAGGTTTAGGGTTAGTGTTAGGTTAGGTTTAGGGTTGGGTTTAGGTTAGGGTTAGAGTTAGGTTTAGGCTACTTCAGGTTTTGGGTTAGAAGAGGTTTAGCTTTAAGGTTAGGGTTAGGTTAGGGTTAGGGTTAGTGTTAGGTTAGGGTTGGGGTTGGGGTTAGGGTTGGGGTTGGGGTTAGGGTTGGGATTAGGGTTAGGGTTAGCGTAACTCTTAGGTTTTTGGTTAGAAGAGGTTTAGGCTTAGGGTTAGGGTTAGGGTTGGTTAGGTTTAGGGTTAGGTTAGGTTAGGGTTAGGGTTAGGGTTAGAGTTAGGGTTTAGGGTTAGGGGTTAGGGTTAGGGTCAGGGTCAGGGTCAGGGTTTAGGGTTAGGTTAGCATTAGGGTTAGGTTAGCGTTAGGGTTAGGGTTAGGCTAGGGTTAGGTTTAGGTAGGTTAGGGTTAGGTTAGTGTTAGGCTAGGTTAGGGTTAGGGTTAGGTTAGGGTAAGGGTAGGGTTAGGTTAGGGGTTAGGGTCAGGTTATGGGTTAGGTTAGGTTAGGGTTAGTAGGTTAGGATTAGGTTTAGGTTAGGTTAGGTTAGGGCTATGGTTGGTTTAGGGGTTAGGTTAGGCTAGGCTAGTGCTGGGGTTGGCAAGTTACGGTTAGTGTTAGTGTTAGGTTTAGGTTACTGTTAGATTTTGGGTTAGGGTTAGGGTTAGGTTAGGGTTAGGGTTTAGGGGTTAGGTTAGGTTAGGGGTTAGGTTAGGGTTAGGGTTTAGGGCTTAGGTTAGGGTTAGGCTAGGTTAGGTTAGGGTTAGGCTTAGGTTAGGGCCTGTTTAGGGTTAGGTAGGTTAGGGTTAGGGTTAGGCTTTAGGTTAGGGATTAGGCTTAGGGTTAGGGTTAGGGGTTAGGTTAGGGTTAGTGTTAGGCTGGGGTTGGGTTGGGGTTAGGTTAGGGTTATGGGGTTGGGGTAGTGCTGGGACTGTGGTTGGGGTTAAGGTTTGGGTTGCGGTTAGGGTTAGGCTTAGGGTTAGGTTAGGTTAGGTTTAGGGTTGGGGTTAGGGTTAGGGTAGGGTTAGGGTTTAGGTTAGGTTAGGGTCAAGGTTTAGGATTAGGGTTAGGTTAGTGTTAGAGGTTATGGTTTAGGTTAGGTTAGGTTAGGAGGTAGTGTTAGGTTAGGGTTTAGGTTAGGTTCAGGGTCACGGTCAGGGTTAGGGTTAGGTTAGCGTTAGGGTTAGGGTTAGGTTAGGATTTAGGTTACTGTTAGGGTTAGGGTTAGGCTTAGGTTTAGGTTAGGATTAGGTTAGGGTTAGGTTAGTGTTAGGGTTTGGGTCAGGGTAGGGGTAGGTTTAGAATTAGGGCTAGTGCTAGGGCTAGGGATAGGGCTAGGGTTAGGGTAGGATTAGGGTTAGTGTTTAGTGTTAGGGTTAGGGTTAGGAGGTTAGGGTAGGGATAGGGTTAGGGTTAGGTTAGGGTTAGGGTTAGGATTAGGTTAGGGTGGTGTTAGGGTTAGGGTTAGGTTGGGGTTTAGGTTAGGTTAGGATTAGGGTTACTCTTAGGTTTAGGTTTAGGTTAGGTTAGGGTTAGGTTTAGGGTTAGGTTTGGGTATGGTTAGGTTAGGATTAGGGTTAGGGGTTTGGTTAGGGTTAGGGATAGGGTTAGGGTTAGGCCAGGTTAGCGTTAGGTTAGGTTTAGGGTAGGTTAGGGTTAGGTTTAGGGTTAGGGGTTAGGATTAGGGTTAGGGTTAGTGTTGGGATTAGGTAAACTTTAGGGGTTAGGTTTAGTGTTAGGTTAGGTTAGGTTTAGGTCAGGTCAGGGTCAGAGTTTAGGTTAGGGTTAGTTAGGGGCAGTTTTAGCGTTAAGGTTAGCAGTTAGGTAGGGATAGTGTTAGGTTTAGGATTAGGGTTACTGTTAGGTTAGGTTAAGGGTTAGGGTAGGGTTAAGGTTAGGGGCTAGGGTTAGGGCTAGGTTAGGGCTAGGGTTAGGGCAGGTTGGGGTTAGGGCTAGTGTTGGGTTTGGGGCTGGTGTTAGGTTAGGTTAGGGGTTAGGTTAGTGTTAGTGAGGTTTAGGTTAGGGTGGTGTAGGGTTAGGTTAGGGTTAGTGTTAGGGTTAATGTAGTGTTAGGGTTAGGGTTAGAGTTAGGATGGGGTTAGTGTGAGGTTTAGGTTAGGATAGGGTTAGGATTTAGGTTATGTAGGGTTAGGGTTAGGTTAGGTTAGGTTAGTAGTTAGGTTTAGGTTTAGGGTTAGGGTTAGGGTTAGGAGTAGGTTAGGGGTTAGGGTTAGGTTTAGGTTTAGGCTTAGGGTTAGGGTAGGCTTAGGTTAGGGTTAGGGTTAGGTTAGGTTAGGTTAGGGTTAGGTTTAGGTTAGGGTTAGGGCCTAGGGTTAGGTTAGGTTTAGGTTTGGGTTAGGTTAGGTTAGGGTTAGGGCTAGGTTAGGGTTAGGGTTAGGGTTAGGGGTTAGGTTAGTGTTAGGCTTAGGTTTAGGGTTAGGGCTAGGTTAGGGTTAGGTTTAGGGCTTAGGCTAGGTTAGGATTAGGGTTAGGTTAGGTATGGGTTAGGTTAGGCTAGGTTTAGGTTAGGGTTTAGGGCTAGGTCTAGGTTTAGGTTAGGTTTAGGTTAGGATTAGGCTAGGTTAGTGTTAGGGTTAGGGCTAGGGTTAGGTTAGGGTAGAGAGGCAGGGTTAGGGTTAGGTTTAGGTTAGGTTAGGTTTAGGGTTAGGGTTAGGATTAGGTTAGGTTAGGGTTAGGGTTAGGTTAGGTTAGGTTAGGTTAGGGTTAGGTTAGGTTAGGTTAGGTTAGGCTTAGGGTTAGGGTAGGCTTAGGTTAGTGGTTAAATTTAGGTTAGGTTAGGGCTAGGGCTTAGGTTAGGTGTTAGGGCTAGGGTTAGGTTAGGTTAGGGTTAGGCTTAGGGTTAGGTTAGGGTTAGGGTAGTGTTAGGGTTAGGTTAGGGCTAGGGGTTGGTTAGAATTAGTGCTAGGCTTAGGTTAGGGCTAGGGCTAGAGCTAGGTTAGGGTTAGGTTTAGGGTTAGGTTAGGTTAGTTTAGGGTTAGGGTTAAGGTTAGGGGTTTAGGTTAGGTTAGGGGTTAGGTTAGGGCTAGGGTTAGGCCAGTTAGGGCTAGGGTTAGGGTTAGGCTAGGGTTAGGCAGGCTTTAGGCTTAGGGTTTAGGGTTAGGGTTAGGCTTAGGGTTAGGGTTAGGAGGTTAGGTTTAGGTTAGGGGTTAGGGGTTAGGTCAGTGGTTTTAGGTTAGGGCTAGGGTTAGGTTTGGGGTTACGGTTAGGTTAGGTTAGGGCTTAAGGTTAGGGTTAGGGTTAGGTTTAGGTTACGGTTTAGGATTAGGGATTAGGGTTAGGGTTAGGGTTTACGTTAGGGTTACGGTTAGGTTTAGTGTTAGGGTTAGGTTAGGTTAGGGTTAGGGTCAGGGTCAGGGTTAGGCTTAGGTTAGCTATTAGGCTAGGTTTAGGTTAGTGTTAGGTTCAGGGTTAGGGTTAGGTTTAGGTTTAGGTTAGGTTAGGGTTAGCGTTACTTTAGGTTTTGGGTTAGAAAAGGTTAGGTTTAGGGTTAGGTTAGGTTAGGGCTAGGGTTAGTTTTAGGGTTAGAGTCAGGGTCTGGTCAGGCTTAGGGTTAGGGGTTAGGTTAGCGTTAGGGTTAGGTTAGGTTTAGGTTAGGCTTAGGTTAGGGTTAGGTTAGTGTAGGTTTAGGGTTAGGTTTAGGGTTAGGGTTAGGGTTAGGGTTAGGTTAGTGGCTAGGCTTAGGTTTTGGGGTTAGGTTAGAGGTAGGGTCAGGTTTAGGTTAGGTTACGGTTAGGGTTAGGGCTAGGTTAGGTTTAGGTTAGGTTAGGGTTAGGTTAGGGGTTGGGGTTAGGGTTAGGGATTAGGGTTGGGGGGTAGGGTTGGGATTGTGGTTGTGGTTAGGGTTGGGTTGGGGTTAGAGTTAGGCTAGGGTTAGGTTAGGTTAGGGGTTAGGTTTAGGTTAGGGTTAGGGTTAGGGGTTAGGGTTAGGGTTAGGATTAGGGTTAGATTTAGTGTTAGGGTTATGGTTTAGGTTAGCTTTACAGTTAGGTTTAGTGTTAGGTTAGGTTAGGTTAGGTTGGTTCAAAGTCCAGGTCAGGGTTTAGGTTAGGGTTAGGGTTAGGGTTAGGGCTAGGTTAGGGGTTAGGGGTTAGGTTAGAGTTAGGTTTAGGTAAGGTTAGGTTAGGGTTAGGTTAGGTTTTAGGTTAGGTCAGGGTCCTGGCCAGGTTTAGGTTAGGTTAGCATTAGGTTAGGATTAGGTTAGAGTTAGTGCTAGGTCTAGGCTAGGCTTAGGTTAGTGTTAGGTTAGTGCTAGGCTAGGGTTAGGGGTTAGGTTAGGGTTAGTGGTAGGTTAGGGCTAGGGCTAGGGGCTAGGGTTAGGGCTAGGTTAGGCTAGGTTTAGGTTAGGGGTTAGCGTTAGGGCTAGGCTTAGGGGCTAGGTTAGGGTTAGGGCTAGGATTAGGCTTAGGCCAGGTTAGGACAGGGTTAAGGTTAGGCTTAGGCTAGGCTAGGTTAGGGGTAGGCTAGGGTTAGGGATAGGTTAGGGTTAGGGTTAGGCTAGGTTAGGTTGTTAGGTTAAAAAGGGTTAGGGTTAGGGTTAGGGTTAGGTTTAGGGGTTAGGCTAGGCTTAGGGTTAGGGTTAGGTTTAGGATTAGGGTTAGGGTGGTTTATGGTTAGGTTAGGATTAGGTTAGGGCTTTGGTTAGGTTAGGTTAGGTTAGCATAGGGTTAGGATTAGGTTAGGCTTAGTATTAGGGTTAGGTTAGAGTTAGGGTAGGGTTAGGGTTAGGTTAGGGTTAGGCTTGGGTTTAGGCAATTTAGGTTAGGGTTATGTTTAGGTTAGGTTAGGTTTAGGGTTAGGTTAGGGTTAGGGTTAGGTTAGGTTAGGCTAGGTTAGTTTTAGCATTAGGTTAGGATTAGGTTAAGGGATAGGGTTAGGTTTAGGGTTAGGCTTAGTGTTAGCTTAGGGTTAGGGTTAGGGTTAGGTTAGGCTGGGTTTGGGGTTAGGGATAGGATTAGGGTTAGGTGAGGGGCTGGGGTAGCGTTGGGGTTAGGGTTAGGGTTGGGGTTAGGGTTAGGGTTGGGGTTAGGGGATAGGTTTGGGTTTAGGGGCTAGGCTAGCGGTTGGGTTTGGGTTTAGGTTAGGGTTGGTTTTAGGTTAGGGGTTAGGAGTAAGTGTTAGGTTAATGTAGTGTTAAGGTTGGGGTTTAGAATTAGGATAGGGTTAATGTTAGGTTAAGGTCTAGGGTACGGTTAGGATTTAGGTTAGGTAGGTTAGGGCTAGGGTTAGGTTAGTGTTAGGTTTTTAGGCTTAGGGTTAGGTTAGGGGTTTGGATAAGGTTAGGCTTAGGGTTAGGGTTAGGTTTAGGGTTAGGGTTAGGTTTAGGGGTTAGGTTAGGGTTAGCGTTAGGGTTAGTGTTAGGGTTAGGTTAGGTTAGGTTAGGGTTAGGTTAGGGGTTAGGGGTTAGGGTTAGGCTAGGGTTAAGGTTTAGGGTTAGGTTAGGGTTGGGGTTAGGTTAGGTTGGGGTTAGGGTTAGGGTTGGTTTGGGGTTAGGTTAGGGTTGGGGTTGGGGGGTTTTAGGGTTAGGGTTGGGATTAGGATTAGGTTAGGTTAGTGTTAGGTTGATTTAGTGTTAAGGTTAGGGTTAGAGTTAGGGTTAGGGTTACCGAGGGGTTAGGTTTAGGTTAGGTTAGGCTTAGGCTATGTGGGCAGGCTTAGGCTAGGGCTAGGCTAGGCTAGGTTAGGTTAGGGCTTAGGGTTAGGCTAGGTTGGACAGTGCCAGGTTAGGAAGGGGCCAGGGCTTAGGCTTAGGATTTAGGCTCGGTGCGGTTAGGCTAGAGCCAGGTTACGATTAGGCTCCTAGGTTAGGTTTACAGGGGTTAGGCTTAGGTCCTAGGCTAGGCTAGGAGCTAGGCTAGGCCAGTGTTAGGGGGGCTGAGGTTAAGTTAGGGTGGGTGTTAGGCCCTTAGGCCCCTAGCTCAGGCTAGGATCTAGGCTAGAGTTAGGGTAGGTAGGCTAGGTAGGTTAGGTTTAGGTTAGGTTTAAGTTAGGTTTAGGTTTAGGGGTTAGGGTTAGGGTTAGAGTTAGGGTTAGGTTAGGGTTAGGTTAGGTTTAGGGTTAGGTTTAGGGTTTAGGGTTAGGTTAGGATTAGGGTTAGGGTTAGGTTAGGTTAGGGTTAGGTTTTTAGGTTAGGTTTAGGGTTAGTGTTAGAGTTATGGTTAGGGTTAGGAGTAGGTTAGGGGTTAGGGTTAGGGTTAGGTTAGGTTGTAGGGTTAGGTTCTAGGGTTTGGGTTACGGTTAGGGTTAGTGGTTAAGATTAGGGTTAGGTTAGGGTGTTGGGTTAGGTTAGGTTTGGGTTAAGTTTAGGGTTAGGGCTAGGGTTAGGGCTAGGGGTTAGGTTAGGTTAGGGCCAGGGTTAGGTTAGGGGTTAGGGTTAGGGTTAGGTTTAGGTTAAGGGTTGGTGGTTAGGGTTAGGGTTAGGCTTAGGGTTAGGGTTAGGTTAGGTTAGGATTAGGGTTAGGTTTGGTTTAGGTTAGGTTAGGGTTAGGGTTAGGGGTTAGGATAGGTTAGGGTTATGGTTAGGCTAGGTTAGGGTTAGGGTTTAGTGTCAGGGCTAGGTTAGGTTAGGCTTTAGGGGTAGGGGTTTAGAATTAGGGTTAGTGTTAGTGTTAGTGTTTAGGTAAAGTTTAGTGTTAGATTTAGCGTTAGGGTTAGGGTTAGGTTAGGGTCAGGGTTAGGGGTTAGGTTAGGTTAGGTTAGGGGTACCTTAGGTTAGGGTTAGCGTTAGGGCAAGAATTAGGGTAGGTTTAGGGTTAGGGTTACGTTTAGGGTTAGGGTTAGGGTTAGGGTTAGTGTTAGGTTAGGTTTAGGATAGGGTTAGGGTTAGGTTGGGGGTTAGGGTTATGGGTTGGGGTTATGGTTACTAGGTTTGGGGCTAGGTTAGGGCTAGTTTTGGCGTTGGGGGGCTGGGAGGGTTAGGCTGGGACTGGGGTAGGTTAGGCTAGGGGCTAGGGAAAGGGTTAGGGTTAAGTTAGTGTTAGGCTTGTGTTAGGTTAGCTTTGGAGTTAGTGGTTAGGGTTGGCTTTAGGTTAGGTTAGAGTTAGGATTTAGGGTTAGGTTAGGATTAGGTTAGGTTAGGTTAGTGTTAGGGTTAGGGCTAGGTTAGGGTTAGGGGTTAGTGGGTCAGGCTAGGGGTGAGGTTAGGCTTAGGGTTTGGGTTAGGTTAGGGGTTAGGGTTAGGGTTAGGTTAGGGCTAGGTTAGGTTTAAAGTTAGGTTAGGGGCTAGGTTAGGTTATGGTTAGGGTTAGGCCTTGGGGTGAGGGCTGGGGAGGTTTAGGGTTAGGGTTAGGGGTTAGGGTTAGCGTTAGGTTTAGGTTAGGGTTAGAGTTAGTGTTAGGTTTAGGTTAGGTTTAGGTTAGGTTAGGGTTAGGGTGAGGCTTAGTGTTAAGGTTTAGTGTTAGGGTTAGGTTTAGAGGTTAGGGTTAGGTTAGGGTTAGGTGATTAGGGTTTAGGTTAGGTTAGGGTTTAGGGCTTTAGGTTAGGGTTAGGTTAGGTTAGGATTAGGGGTTAGTGTTATGGTTTGGATTAGGTTAGGGTAGGGTCGTTTAGAGTTAGGGCTTAGGGTTAGGGCTAGGGTAGGGTTAGTGTTAGGGTTAGGGTAAGGGTTAGGGTTAAGTGTAGGGTTAGGGTTAGGGTTAGGGTTAGGTTAGGTTAGGGGTTAGGTTAGGTTAGGCTAGGGTTAGGTTAGGGCTAGGCTTAGGTTAAGGTGTTAGGTTAGGGTTAGAGTTAGGTTAGGTTAGGTTTAGGTTAGGTTAGGGTTAGGTTAGGGTTAGGCTTAGGGCCAGGCTTAGGTTAGGTTTAGGGTTAGGCTTAGGGTTAGTGTTAGTGTTAGGGTTAGGTTACCTTAGGGTTGGCTAGATTCGAGGTTAGGGTTAGGGTTAGGTTAGGCTAGGGGCTTAGGCTAGGCTAGGTAGGTTAGAGTTAGGGTTAGGGTTAGGCTAGGGTTAGGTTAGGGTTAGGCTAGGGTTAGGGTTAGGGTTTGGGCTAGGTTAGTGGTTAGGTTAGGTTAGGTTAGGGTTTGGGTTAGGCTAGAGTTAGGTTAGGTTAGAGGCTTTAGGTTAGGTTAGTTAGGGGTTGGTTAGGGCTGGTTAGTAGGGGTTAGGGGTTAGTTAGGGCTGGGTTAGGGTCGGGGTACTATTAGGATTCGGGCTAGGTTAGGTTAGGCTATGGTTAGGGTTAGGGTTGGGGTTAGGGGTTTAGGTTAGGGTAGGGTAAGGGTTAAGGTTTAGGATTAGGGTTAGGGGTTAGGTTAGTGTTAGGTTTAGGATTAGGTTTAGGGTTAGTGTTAGGTTAGGTTTAGGGTTAGGTTTAGGGTTAGAGTTAGTGTAGGGTTAGGATTTAGGGTTAGGTTAAGGTCAGGGTCAGGTTTAGGGTTAAGGTTAGGTTAGGATTAGGGTTAGGTTAGGATTGGGTTGGTTACTGTTAGGTTAAGGTCAGGGTTATGGGTTTAGGTTAGGGTTAGGTTAGGTTAGGGTTAGGGTTAGGTTTGGTTAGGGCTAGGATTAGGTTCTGAAATAGTTCCAGAGCTAGGGCTAGGGCTAGGTATAGGGCTATAGGCCAGGTTAGGTTATTAGTGTTTAGTATTACGGTTAAGGTTAGATTAGGGTAGGATAGGGTTAGGTTAGGGCTAGGTTAGGGTTAGGTTAGGTAGGCTAGGTGTTAGGCCTAGGTTAGGTTTAAGTTAGGTTTAGGTTAGGCTTTAGGTTAGGTTAGGGTTAGGGTTAGGGTTAGGGCTAGGGTTAGGTTTAGGGTATGGCTTAGGGCTAGGTTAGGATTAGGTTAGGGTTAGGGTTACTTTAGGATTAAGTTAGGGTTAGGGTTAGCATTTAGGTTAGGCTTAGGTTAGGGTTAGGTTAGGTTTAGGTTAGGGGCTAGGATTAGGTTAGGGTTAGATTGTTAGGTAGGCCAGGGTAGAGTTTAGGGGTTAGGCTTAGTTAGGTTAGGCTAGGTTAGGCTTAGGTTGGGTTAGCGTTAGGGTTAGTGTTAGGCTTAGGGCCGAGGATATTGTTAGGTTAGGTCTAGGGCTAGGCTAGGCCATTAGGGGCCATGGTTAGGGTTAGGTTAGTGGTTAGGTAAGTGTTAGGGTTAGGGTTAGGGTTAGGTTAGGGTTAGAGTTAGGTTAGGTTATGGTTAGGGTTAGGTCAGGTTAGGTTAGGGTTAGGGTAGGCGTTAGGATTTAGGTGTATGCTATGGTAGGTTAGGGTTAGGCTTGGGTTAGGGTTAGGCTAGGGTTAGGGTTAGGCTTTAGAATTAGGGTTAGGTTAGGCTAGGTTTAGGGTAGTGTTAGGCTAGCTTTTAGTTAGGTTAGGGTTAGGGTTGAGGTTAGGTTAGGGGTTAGGGTTAGGTTAGGGTGGGGTTAGGTTAGGGATTTAGGTTAGGTTAGGGTAGGTTAGGGATACGTTAGGTTAGGGTAGGATAGGGTTTAGGTTAGATGGTAGGGCTTAGTTAGGGTTAGGTTAGGCTAAGGGTTAGGGGTTAGGGCCTGGGTTAGGTTTAGGATTACCATTAGGCTAGGGTTAGGGCTAGTGTTAGGGTAAGGTTATTTGGGGTAGGGTTAGGTTAGTGTTCGGCTTAAGGTTAGGTGACCTCTTTGGTTAGGAGGTTTAGGTCTAATATGGTAGGTTTTAGGTTAGGTTAGGTTAGGCTAGGGGTAGGGGTTAGCATTTGGGTTGGGATAGGATAGGTTAGGGTTAGTGTTAGGTTAGTATTAGGCTTGGCATAGGGCTACGGTTTGGGCTAAGGCTAGGGTTAGGTTAGGGGTTAGGTTTAGGTTAGGGTTAGGGTTAGGTTAGGTTAGGGCTTAGGGTTAGGTTAGGGGTTAGGTTTAGGTTAGCTTTAGGATTAAGGTTAGGTGTAGTATTAGGTTTAGGTTAGTTTAGGAGTTTAGGGTTAGGGTTAGGGTTAGGTTAGTGCTAGGGTTAGGCTAGGTCCCAGGCTCAGGTTAGGGCTAGGCTAGCGGTTGGGCTAGAGCTGGGGTTAAGTTTAAGGATGGGGTTAGGGGCTAGGGTAGGGTTGGGTTAATTTAGGATTAGGGTTAGGGGTAGGGCTAGAGTTAGGTTTAGGGGTTAGGGATAAGGGTAGAGGTTAAGGGTTTAGGGTTAGGGTTAGGTTAGGTCTAGGGTTAGGGCTAGGGTTAGGGCTTAGGTTAGTGTTAGGGTTAGGTTAGGGTTAATGCTAGGTTAGGTTAGGGTTAGGGTTAGGTCAGGTTTAGGTTAGGTTAGGTTAGGGTTAGGGTTAGCGTTAGGGTTAGGTGTTAAGCTTAGGTTAGGGTTAGGTTAGGGGTAGGTTATGCTAGGGTTAGGTTAGGGTAGGGCTACTAGGGTTAGGGGCAAGGGCAGGTTAGGGTTAGGGTTAGGGTTAGGATAGGTTTAGGTTAGGTTAGGCTATGGTTAGGATTAGGTTAGGGTTAGGTTAGGGTAGGGTTAGGCATTAGGGCTAGGTTTAGTTAGGGTTAGGGTAGGGTTAGAGTTAGGTTAATGTTAGGCTAGGTTACTCTTAGAGTCGGTTTGTTAGAAGAGGTTTAGGGTTAGGTTAGGGCTAGGGTTAGGTGTTAGGTTAGGTTAGGGCCTAGGGGTTAGGGCTGGCCTGGTTAGGGCGGGGCTAGGTTGGGACTGGGGTTAGGGTTAGGGTTAAGATGGCTGGGGTTAGGCTTAGGTTAGGGTTAGGTTAGGTTAGGGGGCTAGGCTTAGGGGTTAGGTTAGGGTTAGGTTAGGGTTAGGTTAGGGTTAGGTTAGGGCTAGGGGTTAGGGCTAGGGCTCTAGGTGGTTAGGGCAGGGTAGGGCTAGGGTTAGGCTTTGGGTTAGGGTTAGGGTTAGGTATTAGGGGTTAGTGTTAGGTCTAGGGTTAGGCTAGGGATAGGTTTAGGGCTAGGGACTAGCTTAGGGTTAGGTTAGGGTTAGGGTTAGGTTAGGCTAGGGTTAGGCTAGGAGTTAGGGTTAGGTTAGGCTTAGGGTTAGTAGGTTAGGGTTAGCTTTAGGTTAGGCTTAGGGATTAGGGTTAGGCTTAGAGATAGGGTAGGTTAGGGTTAGGTTACAGTTAGGTTTAGGTCTAGGCTAGGTTAGGTCTAGGGCCAGGCTAGGGTCAGGCTTAGGTTAGGTTAGCGTTAGGGTTAGCTTTAGCGTTAGAGTTAGGTTAGGGTAAGGGTTAGGCTAAGTTTAGGGCTAGTATTAGGTAGGGGTAGGGCTAGGGTTAGGGTTAAGGTTAGGTTAGGGGTAGGGATTAGGGTTAGGCTATGTTTAGGTTAGGGCTGGGGTTAGGCTGGGGCAGGGATTAGGCTAGGGATAGGGATTGGTGCTAGGGTTAGTGTGAGGTTAGGGTTAGGATTAGGGTTAGTGTTAGGTTAGGGTTAGGCTAGGGGGTTAGGCAAGTGGTAGGGTTAGGGTTAGAACTAGGGCTTGGCCTAGGTCAGGCTAGGGGTTAGGTGCGGGTTAGGTCAGGGTTAGGTTAGAAGTTAGGTTATGTTAGGGCTAGGCCATTAGGCTAGTGTAGGTTAGGTTAGCTCTGAGGCTAGTGCTAGGCCTAGGGCTAGGGCAGGGCTAGGCTAGTGCTAGGCTTAGGCCTCGGTTAGGGTTAGGTTTAGATTAGGCTAGTCCAGGGCTAGGCGAGGCTAGGCTAGGGTAGGGCCAGGGTAGGGTCAGGTTAGGGGTAGGTTAGGCCAGTGTTAGTGTTAGGGTTGGTTAGGTCTAGGCAGGGGCTGGGCTTGGGATTAGGTTAGGGCTAATGTTAGGGTCCGGCAGTTGGCTGGGCTTGGTTAGGTTAGGATTTGGTTAGGTTAGGTTAGGGTAGGGGCTAGGTCTAGGTTTAGGGTTAGGGTTAGGCTTAGGTTAGGTTGATTAGGGCGTTAGGGCTTAGGTTAGGGTTAGGAGGGGCTAGGAGTTAGGGTTAGGTTAGTGTTAGGGTAGGTTTAGGGTTAGCTTACGGTTAGGCTAGTGGTCGGGTTAAGGGTATGGTTAGAATTAGGGTTAGTGCTAGGTTAGGTGATATGGCTAGGCTAGGGCTAGGTAAGGGTTAGTGTTTAGTGTTAGCGTTAGGTTTAGAGTTAAGGGCAGGGGATAGGTTAGGGGTTAACGTTAGGGTAGAGTTGAGGTTAGGGTTAGGTTAGGTTGAGGTTAGGTTATGGTTAGGGTAGAGCTAGGGGTTATGGCTGGTTTGGCTATAGGGTTAGGGTTAGGCTAGAGTTAGGGGGATAGGGCTTAGGTTTAGGCTAGAAGCTAGGGCTAGGCTTAGGTTAGGTTAGGGTTAGGGCCTGGCGTTAGGGCTAGGGTTAGGTTAGGTTGGTTAGGGCTAGGCCTAGGGTTAGAGTTAGGTTTAAGGCCAGGCTATGGTTAGGCTTAAGGTCAGGTGGGTTAGGCCAGGGTTAGGGCTAGGGCCTAGGATTAGGGATAGGTTAGTTAGGCTTAGGTCAGGTTAGGCTAGGCTAGCGTTAGGGTTAGGTTAGGATTAGGTCAGGTTAGGTTTAGGCCTAGGCTAGTGTTAGGCTAGCGTTAGCGTTAGGCTCGGGGGTAGGTAGGATTAGGCTTAGGCTAGGTTAGGATTAGGCTTAGGCTAGGGTTAGGTTAGGTTAGGGTTAGCATTACTTTGGGGTTAGGGTAGGTTTAGGTTTAGGGCCAGGGTTAGGGCTAGGTAGGGTTAGGTTAGATTTTAGGTTAAGGTCAGAGTTAGGGTTAGGGTTAGGGTTAGGTTACGGGTTAGGTTAGGTTTAGGCTGAGGTTAGGGTTAGCTTTGGGGCTAGGGGTTGGGACTAGGTTCAGGGGTTGGGTTGGGGTAGGTTAGGGGTTAGGGCTTAGGTTAGGTTAGGTTAGGTTTAGGTTGGGTTAGGCATTAGGCTTAGGATTAAGTTTATGGTTGAGGTTGGTGTTAGGGTTAGAGCTGAGCTTAGGGTTAGGGCAGGGGTTGAGGCTAGGTTTTAGGGCCTGGGTTAGGGTTGCCTTTAGGGTTAGGTTAGATTTAGGTTTAGGGCTCAGTTAGGTTAGGGTTAGGTTAGGTTTAGGGTTAGGTTAGGGGTAGGGCTTAGGTTAGGTTAGATTAGGTTAGGGTTTGTTTAGGTTAGGGTAGATTAGTGATTAGGGTTAGCGTTAGGTTAGAGCTTAGGTCCAGGTTAGGTTAGCTTTAGGATAGGTTAGTGTTTGGCTTAGGTAAACTTTAGGTTAGGTTTTAGTGTTAGGTTAGGTTAGGTTTAGGCCTTAGGGTCAGGTCAGGGTTAGGGTTAGGGTTAGCACTAGGTTTAGGTTTAGCTTTAGGTTAGCTTAGGATAGTGGGATAGGGTCAGGATTAGGGTTAGGGCTAGTGTTAGGTTAGGACTAAGGTTAGGGCTAGGGCTTATGTTTAGGTAAGTGTTAGGGTTATGGTTTAGGTTAGTGTTAGGGTTTTGGATAGGGTTAGGGTTAGGGGGTAGGCCTAGGCTAAGTTAGGATTAGGTTAGCTTTAGGGCTAGGTTAAGGGTGTCAGGCTAGGATTAGGTTAGGGTTAGGCTAGGCTTAGGGATAGCGGTTAGGTTAGGGTTAGGCTGGGGTTAGGCTTAGGTTAGGGGTCAGGGCTGGGCTTAGGTTGGGACCGGGCTGGGATTGTGGCTAGGGTTAGGGCTGGGCTGGGGTTAGGTTAGGTCCTGGCTTAGGCTTTAGGTTAGAGTTAGGGTTAGGGTTAGGCTTAGGGCCTAGGTTAGGGTTAGCTTAAGGTTAGGGTTAGTGCTAGGGTTAAGGTTAGTGTTAGGGTTAGGATTAGGGTTAGGGGTATGATTAGGTAAGGGTTAGGCTAGGTTAGGCTGGCTGGGGCTGGGGTTAGGCTAGGATCGGGGTTGGGGTTAGGCTGGGATTTAGGTTGGAGGGGCTTGGGGGTTGGGGTTAGGGCTTGGGGTTAGTGTTAGGGTGAGGGTTAGGCTAGGATTGGGGTTAGGGTTAGGGTCCGGGGATGGGTTAATTTTAGGCTAGGTAGTTAGGCTAGGCTTAGGGTAGTTAGGGTTAGGCAGGTTAGTGCTAGGCTAGCATTACCTTAGGTTTTGGGCTAGAAGAGGCCTCAGGGCAGGCTTAGGCTAGGGTTAGGGTTAGGGCTAGGGCCTAGGTTAGGTTTGGGTTAGGGGTTTAGGGCTTGGGATAGGGGCTAGAGCTGGGATTGGGGTTAGGGGTTAGGTTGAGGTTAGGTTAGGTTAGGGTAATTGCTAGGCTAATTTAGCGCTAAGACTGAGGTTAGGCTTAGTGCTGGGGTTAGGTTGGGGCCTAGGCCTAGGGTCAGGTTAGGGTTAAGGTCATGGTTAGGTTAGGGCTAGGCTAGGCTAGTGCTAGGCCTTGGGCCCAGGTCAGGGGCCAGGGCCTCGCTAGGGGCCTGGGGTTAGGGCCTAGGTTAGGGCTTAGGTCTTAGGTTAGGCTAGGTTAGGTTAGGGCTAGGGGCCAGGGGATTAGGCTAGGCAAGGTTAGGGTTATGACTTAGGTTAGGTCTTACAGGTTAGGTTAGGTTAGGGGTTAGGGGTTAGGTTAAGGTTAGGCTAAGGTTCAGCGGTTAGGGTTAGGCTAGGGTTAGCGTTAGGGTGAGGCTAGCGCTAGGTTAGGGGTACGGCTGAGGGTTCTTAGGTTACGGCTAGGCTAGGCTTAGGGGTTAGGCCTTAGGTTACTGTTAAGGTTAGCGTTAGGTTAGGCTAGGTTAAAGGTTAGGCTTAGGCTAGGGCTTGGGTTGCTAGGGTTAGGGGGTTAGGTTAGGTTTAGGTTAGGGGCTAGGGGCTAGTGTTAGGCTATGGTTCGGGATAGGGATATGTTTAGATTTTTTCCAGTGCTACAGCTAGGGATAGGGCTAGGTTAGGGCCAGGTTAGGCTAGTGTTTTAAAGTTATGCTTAGGTTAGGGTGCTAAGAGCAGGGATAGGGTTAGGGTTAGTGTTAGGCTAGGGCTTGGGCTAGGCTAAGGCTAGGCTATGTGAGTGCTAGGCTAGCGCTAGGCTTAGGTTTATGGCTGGTCTGGTTTAGGTTAGGCTAGAGTTAGAGTTAGGAGCAGAATTTATCCTAGGCTTAGGCTAGGATTAGGCTTTGGCCAGGGCTTAGGCCTAGGGGTTTAGGGTTAGGCTTAGCTTTAGGGTTAGGGGTTAGTGGTTTGGCTTAGGTTAGGCTTAGATTTAGGGTAGTTACGGCTAGGTTTCCTCTAAGTTAGGCTTAAGGTTAGGGCCGGGGTTAGGATTAGGGTTTGGCTAGCTTAGGATTAGGATTTCTGTTAAAGTGCTAGGGTTAGGTTAGGGGTTAGAGCTATCGGTTAGGGTTAAGGGCATGGGTAAGGGAATCGGCTGGAGGCTAGTGCTACGCCCAGGGCTTGGTTACGGCTAGGGTAGAATTAGAGCTATGGTTTGGTATAGAGTTAGGGCTGAGGTTAGGTTATGGATGGAGTTAAGGTTAGGATTCAGAGTTAAGGTTATGGTTATGATTTAGGGTTAGGATTAAGGATAGGGGTAGTGGTATGGGTTGGGGTCAGGTTTAGGGTTAGTGTTGTTTTAGGCTTAGGCTAGGGCCAGGGTTAGGTTAGAAATAGTGTCAGAGCTGGGGCCACAGACAGGGGGAGGGGTTAATGCCTAGGTTAGTGTTAGGCCTAAGGCCTAATGTTAGGCTTAGGCTAGGAAAGAGATAGAGCTGGGTTAGGGCTTTAGGCCTAGGGCTAGGGTTAGTGCTAGGCCTAGTGCTCAGGCTAGGTCAGGGCTAGGCCTAGTGGCTAGCAGGCCAGTGTTAGGTGTAGTGGTCAGGCCAAGGCTAGGGCAGGCTGTAGGGTCAGGCGTTAGGCTAGGCCAGGGCCATGGCTGGTGCTGGTCTTAGGACTAGGCTTAATGCCTAGGCCAGGCCTTAGGCCAGTGCTTCCAGAGCTCCCGGACAGGGCTAGGGGCTTCAGGCCAGGAGCCATAGCCCACGCTAGGCCAGTGCCGGAGACTCACGCCCTAGGCTCAGGATCAGGGCCTGGGCCAGGGCCAGGCCTAGGCCGGGAGCGCATGGTTAGTGCTAGGCTTAGGCCAGGGACAGGGTGTAGGGCCAGGACCAGGGCCTGGGCCAGAGCCAGGGTCACGGCCAGGCTAGGACAGAGCCAGGCAAGCGAGCCACGGCTGGAACAGGCCTAGCCAGTGCCCAGGCCCAGAGTCACGGCCAGTGCCTAGGACTTAGGGCCCAGGCCCAGGCCAGGACTAGGCCAGAGGCTAAGTCAGGGGCGTAGGCTAGTGCCAGCCCCAGAGGACAGGGCTAGCCTTGGGGTCAGTGTGAGGCCAGGGACAGTGTCTAGTGTCAGGCCAGAACCAGGACTCAGGGCTCCCGTAGGCCTAGGACAGGCTAAGGGCTAATGCCAGGGGCAGGGCAGGGACAGGCATGGTGGTCAGGCAGGACTAGTGCCAAGGCCAGGGACGCCAGGCCACGGCAAGGTGCAGGCAGACGGGCAGCACCAGGCCTAGGCCAGGGCCAGACGACAGGCCAGGCCAAGACTAGGCCAGGTCACGGCCAGGCCAGGCCAGGCTAGGGGCAGAGGCATTGGGGCAGGGCCTGGGGCTAGTGCCAGGCCTTAAGCCCAGGGCCAGCCCTGAGCCAGGGCCAGGGGTGCCAGGTCCATGGTCAGGCAAGTTAGGCTAGTGATAGGGCAGAGGCATGGGCAGGGGCACTGGCTGGGACTAGGACAGAACCAGGCCAGTGCCAGGCCAGTGCCAGGGCCTGGCACAGGCTCACGGCCATGGCCATGGCCAGGCCAGGCCATGGCCAGGGCCTAGGCCAAGGCCAGGACAGGACTAGGCCAGGGGCCTAGGCCACTGCTAGGGCCAGGGCCAGGTCCAGGCCTGGGGACAAGATCAGAGCCAGGCCAGGGCCTAGAGCCCAGGGGCAGGGCCATGGCCAGGGCTAGTGCCAGGCCAGGTCCAGGGCCAGGGCCAGGCCAGGGCCAGGGACCAGGCCAGGGCAAGGGCCGGGTGAGCCTTAGGTCAGGCCTAGGGCAGGGCAGGGCCGTGCCAGGGTCAAGGCTAGGCCAGGCCAAGGGCAGGGCTGTCAGGCCTAGGCCAGGGGCAGGGAAGGCAGGGCAGGCCAGGCGTGGCGCAGGCTTAGGCCAGGACAGGACTAGGCCAGGCCACGGCCAGAGCCAGGGCAAGGGCCAGGGCCAGGCCAGGGCCTGGCCTAGGTCAGGCCAGGCCTAGGCCCAGGGCTAGTGCTACCTTAGCCTTAGGGGAGAAGAGGCCTAGGGTCAGGCCAGGCCCAGGCCAGGGTTAGGGCCTAGGCAGGCCAGGATAGGGGCAAGGGCAGGGCCAGAGCCAGGGCCAAGAGGCAATGCTAGGCCAGGGCCTGGCTAGGCCAGGCCCTAGGCCTATGGCCAGGGCCTAGGCCTAGGCTAGGCCAGGGCCAGGCTAGGGTCAGGTCCACAGTCAGGGTCCAAGGCCAAGGGCCAGGCTAGCCTTCAGGGCCAGCACAAGAGCCAGGCCAGGCCAGCCTAGGCCAGGCCAGTGCCAGGCCTAAGCCCAGGCCAGCGCTTGAGCCAGGGGCAGGTGCCAGGCCTATGGCCAGGCGTCAGGCCGGGACAGGGCCAGAGGCTGCAGTGGCCAGGGGCACTGGTCAGGGGCCAGGACAGTGCCAGAGCCGTGCCAGGCCTGGACTTAGGCCCAGGCCAGGCCAGTGCCAGGCCAGTGCTAGGGCCAGGGAAGCGGCCAGGACCATGTCCAGGGCCAGGCCAGGACTATGGCTAGGCCTTAGGCCAAGGCTAGGCCAGGACTAGGACCAGGACTCAGGCTAGTGTTAGTGGTCAGGCTAGGCTAGGGTCAGGCCCGGGAGACAAGGCTAGGCTAGGGCCAGGCCTAGGGCCTAGAGCCCAGGCAGGGCCATGGCTAGGCCAGTGCCAGGGCTAGGTCCAGGGCCAGGGCCAGGCCAGGGGCCGGGCCACGGCCAGGCCAGGCCAAGGCTGGGTGAGCTCTAAGCCCAGCCGCCAGAGCAGGGGGTAGGGGCTGGACTAGGCCAAGGCCAGAGCCAGGGGCAGGGCAGGGCTGGGCTAGGCCTAGGACTAGGGCAGGGGCAGCGATAGGCTAAAATGCATGTGGGCCAGGCCAGGTTAGGCCAGGGCCAGGCTTGAGGCCTGGGCCAGGCCAGGCCAGGCCAGGGCCAGGCCAGGGCCAAGGCCAGGGCAAGGCCTGGCTTGGGGCCAAGGCTAGTGCTAGGATTTGCGCTACCCTTAGGCCTAGGGTTAGAAGAGGCCTAGGGCTAGGCTAGAACTAGGCTAGGAACAGGTCAGGTCAGGTCAGGTCAGGTCAGATCCAGGTCAGTCCTAGGCTAGGTTGGAGCGGGGTTAGCATTAGGTTAGAGCTAGGCTTAGGCCTTAGCTAGGGTTAGTGCTAGCTGTAAGGCTTAGGGCTAGGGGTCAGGGTTACTGCTTGGGTTAGGCTGAGGTTAGGCTAGGTCAGTGTTAGGGTTATGATTCGGGCCAGGGATAGGTTAGAATTAGGTCTAGTCCCATGGCCAGGCATAGGCCAGGGCCACGCCCAGGACTAGGCTAGTGCTTAGTGTCATGGTTAGGCTAGAGCTAAGGGGCAGGGATAGGCTAGGGCCAGGCTAGGCATGGGGCTAGGGGGCTAGGCTTAGGTGCTAGAGCTAGGACAGCATTAGGCTAAGGCTAGGATTAGGCTAGAGCTAGGGAAGGGCTTGGCTCTAGGCCAGGCCAGGATTAGGCCTAGGGCCTGGCAGAGCCAGGCCAGGCCAGTGCTAGGCCAGGCTAGGCCAGGTCAGGTCAGGTCCAGGGTCAGCCAGGTCAGAGCCTAGGCTAGCCTTGAGCCCTAGGCTAGCGCCAGGCTAGGGGCAAGGGCTAGTGTTAGTGTTAGGGCTAGGGCCAGGCCAGGATTAGGCCAGAGGTTAGGTTAGTGCTAGGCCAGGTTAGGGCTAGGGCTGAGGCCAGGGGAGGCTGGGGCCAGGGCTAGGCATTAGACCCAGGCCAGGCTTACGGTTAGTGCCGGCCAGGGCTATGGCCAGGGGCCAGTGCCACGCCCTAGGACTCCAGGCCAGGGCCAGGGCCTTGGCCAGGGCCTGGGCCAGGGCTTAGGCCAGGGCAGACGTAGGCCAGGCCAGGCACAGGCCAGGGCAGGGCAGGGGCAATGGCAGGGGCATGGGCCAGGGTTAGGCCAGGGCCAGGTTAGGCAGCCAGGCTAGGTAGGGCCAGGCCCAGCACCCAGGCCAGTGCTAAGGCGCAGGGCAGGGCCTAGGCCCAGGTCAGGCCAGACTCCAGAGCCAGGGCCATCAACAGGCCAGTGCCAGTGCCAGAGCCGTGGCCAGGCCTACGGTCAGGCCAGGCACAGGGCCATGGCAGGCCCAGGCCTTAGGCCCGGGGCCCGGGCCAGGACAGGCTCAGGCCAGCACACTGCCACAGCCAGGGCAGAAGAGGCCTAGGCCCAGAGCCAGGGCCAGAACAGGCCAGGGCCAGAGCCAGGCCACAGCCAGGCACAGCCAGGGCAGGGGCAGGCTGGGGCCAGGCCCAGGGGTCAGGGCCTATGGGCCAGGCCAGGCCTGGGGCCATGATTATGGCCAGGCTAGTGCTCACGGTCAGGCCAGGCCAGGCCAGTGGCCAGGGCTTAAGGACACGGCCAGGCTAGTGCCAGCACTAGGAGCAGGGGCAGGCTAGGGTCAGCATTAGAGCAGGGCTAGGCTAGGATAGGCCTACAGCTAGCGCTAGACAAGCCATCCCTAGGCCTAGGGTCAGGGCTAGGGCTGTGTTAGGCTAGGCAAGGATAGGCTTAGGGGTAGGGGTAGGCCTTAGGCTAGGGCTAGACAGCTAGGTTACGGGTAAGGCTAAAATTAGGGATAGGCTAGGCTAGGGTTCAGGCCTTGCTTAGGCTAGGTTAGGGCCAAGGAGAGGGGTTAGGTCTAGGGCTAGGGCCAGGCCAGGCCAGGGTTAGTGTAAGGGCTAGAGTTCCGGGTCAGGGCCATGGCTAGTGACAGGGCTAGTGCCACTGCTAGGCTAGTGCTAGGCCTGGGGCAGGCTATGGCTAGGACAAGGCCTAGCCTCAGGCCAGGGTAGGCCAGTGCTAGGCCAAGGCCAGGGCCTGGCCAGGGGCAGGGCAGGGGCAAGGGCAGTGGCATGGGCTGGAGCCACAGCCAGGACTGAGCAAGGGCTGGGCTAGGGTTAGCCCCCAGGTCACGGCCTAGGCCTAGAGCTAGGCCTAGGGGCAGGGGGTAGGGCAGGCCCAAGGACAGGGTTAGGGCCCAGGGCCAGTGCCAGGGCCATGGCCAGGGCCAGGCCACGGCCAGGCTAGGCTAGGTTTCAGAGTTAGGCTACACTTAGACTTAGTGTCAGGCCATGGCTAGGGATCAATGTCACGGCTAGGACAGGGTTAGGCTAGGCTGGGGTTAGGGGCCAGGCTAGGTCAGGGCCAGGCCAGGGCCAGGGGCCAGGCAGCAGGCATGGGCAGGGGCCGAGGCTAGGGCCAGAGCCAACGCTAGGCCAGGGCCTAGTGCCAGGCCAGGCCATGGCCTAGGCCAGGGCCAGGGCAAGGTGAGGCCCAGGCCTAGGGCAGGCTAGCCAGGCAGGCTAGGCTGCCAGGGCCAGGCCAGGCCACGGCCCAGTGCCAGGGCCAGAGCCAGGGCTGTGCTAGGCGGAGGCAGGGCAGGGGAGGAGCTGGGGCTAGGGCCAGGACAGGGCAGGGGATTTCAGGCCCACAGGCCAGGGCTAGAGCCACAGCACCACTTTAGGCCTATGGTCAGTGCCAGTGCTAGGCCAGTGCCAGAGCCCAGGCCAGGGCCAGGCCAGGCCAGGGCCATGAGGCAGGTGGACAGGACTAGGGTAGGCCAGGCCAGGGCTTAGGCAGGCCTGGGCCAGGACTAGGCCAGGCCAGGCCAGGCTAGCCAGCCAGGCCAGTGGGCCAGCGCTAGGCCAGCGCTTGGGCAGGGCTTTAGGGCCCGGTCACGGCCAGGCCAGGCCACTGATTAGGGCCTAGGCCAGGCCAGTGGCCAGGCCAGGTAAGGCCAGGGGACGGGCTAGAGCCAGGGCAAGGACAGGGCCAAGACCAGGGCCACGGTCTGGTCCAGGACAGCTTTAGTGCTAGGCTAGGGCTAGGCTAGGCCAGGCCTAGGCCAAGCCTTAGTGCCAGGCCTGGGCCATGATTAGGCCAGGGGCCAGGGCAGGGTTTAGGCCAGTGCCAGGCCAGGTTAGCCAGGGGTAGGTGCAGGGCAGGGGGCATGGGCTAGGCCAGTGCCAGGCCAGGCCAAGGCCACTGCTAAGGTCACTGGACCAGTGCTATGGCCAGTGCCTTGGGGCAAGGGCCACAGCCAGGGGCAGGACTAGGGCCAGGCTAGGGCCTGGGGCCAGGCCAGGGCCAGTGCCTGGGGCTGACTAGCGCCTGTGCTGGTGCCAGAGCCACGGTCAGTGCCAGGCCTAGGTCCAGGCCTAGTGTCATGGCCAGGCCAGAGCCAGTGCCTGGGGCTAGCGCTGGGACAGGCTAGGCCAGGGCCAGGGCCATGTTTAGTGCCAGGGCCAGGATACTTCTGAGGACAGGCCAGGGCCAGGGCCAGGCCAGGCTAGGGCACAGGCAGAGGCAGGGCCAGGAGCCGTAGCCAGTGCAAGGGCCATGGCTAGGACTAGCGCCTGCAGGGGCAGGGCCAGAGCCAGTGCCTAGTGTCACGGCTAGGCTCCAGGCCTCAGGAACATGGCTAGGCTAGGCTAGTGCTAAGGGGAGTGAACAGGGCTAGGGGCGGCCTAGGCCAGGCCAGAGCAGGGCTGGGCCAGAGCCATGGCCATTGTCACGGCCTAGGCCTAAAGCCAGAGCCAGGCCAGGCCAAGGCACAGGGCAGGGCTAGACTTATGATCTTGGGTCAGGTGAGGGCTAGGCCTAGAGATTAAGGGTTAGGGATTAGGCCTAGTGTTAGGCTATGGCTAGGGCCAGGGCCAGGCTAGGGCAAGGGCCAGTTCTAGGGCCAGGGCCAGGGCCAGGAAAAGGGCCAGGCTAGTGCTTAGTGCCATGGCTAGGCTAGAGCCAAGTGTAGGACAGTGCTAGGCTCCAGGTTAGGCCAGGACAGAGCCAGGCCAGGAATCAGTGCCAGGTCAGGCCAGGTGGCTTGGGGTCAGGCCAGTGCTAGAGCATGGCCTTAGGCCTAGAACAGGTGCCAGGCCTAAGCTAGGCCAGTGCTAGGGCCCAGGGCCAGGGCAGGCCAGGCCAGGCCAGGCCCAGTGCTAGTGGCCAAGGCCTGGGGCCAGGCCTAGGCCCAGGAACAGGACTAGGCCAGGCCAGGCCTAGGCCTAGGGCCAGGCATAGCTTGGGGGCCAGGGCCAGGCCAAGCCAGGGCCAGGCCCCGCCATGGTCAGGCTAGGGCTTAGTGCCCTAGGCCAGGCCAGGCCATGGCCTAGTGCCAGCGCCAGGCTAGGATAAGGGTCCGGCCAGGCAGGGCTGGGCGCTGGGGCTAAGCTTAGGCCAGGCCTAGCTGTCACCATTAAGCTTAGTGTCAGGAAGACGGCCAGGCCTAGGCCAAGGCCAGAACAGGCCAGGACCCAGGCCAGGGGCAGGCCCAGGGGTCAGGCTAGTGCTATGGCCAGGGCTAGTGCCAGGGCAGGGCCAGGGCCAAGGCAAGGGCCAGTGCCTAGTGCCAGAGCCAGGGCAGGGCCACGGCCTAGGACTCAGGACAGGCCAGGCAGGGCAGCGGTAGGGGCAGGGCCTGTGGCCAGGCCAGGGACAGGGCCAGAGCCAGGCCAGGCCAGGAGGGCAGGCGGCACCGGCAGGCCTAGGCGAGCCAGGCCAGGCCAGGCCAGGACAGTGCCAGGCCTAAGGTCATGCCTAGGCAGGAGCCAGGCCAGGGCCAGTGCCAGCTAGTGCCAGGCCAGAGCCAGGGGCCAGTGCCAGGGCCCAGGCCCAGGCAGGGCCTAGGCCAGTGCCAGGCCAGTGCCAGGACTAGTGGCAGGCCAAGGGTCACAGCCATTCTAGGTCCGGGCGGGGGACGGGCCGGAGCCAGGGCCACAGCTAGCCTTACTGCCGCGCAAAGACTATGGCCAGTGCCAGTGCCTAGGTCAGGCCTTAGCGCCAGGGCCTCAGGGCCCAGTGACAGAGCCAGGCAAAGGACAGGGCCAGGCCTAGGCCAGGGCCTAGAGCCGAGCTAGGCCTCCGGCCTAGGCCTAGGCCAGAGCCAGGCCCCAGGCCAGCGCATGGGTCAGGCCTTGGGCAGGGGCCCAGGCCAGGAGCAGAGGCAGTGGCATGTGCTGGGGCCTGATTTGGGCTAGGCTAGGCTGGGCCAGGCCAGGCTAGGCTAGGGCCTAGGCAGAGCATTAGGCTAAGAATACGGCCGGGTTAGGCTGAGGGACAGTGCTAGGCCCAGGGCCAGTGCCAGTGCCAAGGCCAGGTTAGGCTAGTGTTAGGGCACGGTTAGGGTTAGGCTAGGCTTAGGGTTAGGCTAGGGCCAGGCTAGGCTAGGTCAGAAGAGGCTCCGACTTAGGCTAGGGCTAGAACAGAGTTAGGGCTAATGCTAGAGATAGGGCTAGGGAACGGTTAGGAAGGGCTGAGGCTGGGGCTAGGCTAGGCCTTAGGCCTAGGTCAGCGCTTGGTCCAGTGTTAGGCTAGGGCCAGATTTAGCGGCAGTGCTAGTGGCAGGAGCATGGGCTGGCCTTCGGTTAGGCCAGATTTAAGGCAATGCTTAGTGTCACGGCCAGCACTATGGCCAGGACAGGGCTGGGTTAGGCCAGGGGGCAGGCATATGGGCAAGGGCAGGGCCAGGACAGGGCCAGGGCTAGGCCTATGGTCAGGCAGGCACAGGCCTAGGCAGCCAGGCCAGAGCCGGCAGGGGCTGCGGCCTAGCCCAGAGCCAGAGCCACGGCCTAGGCCCAGGCATGGGCCAGGGCCTTGTGCCAGGACTTAGGGCAGGGGCAGGGCAGTGGCATGCTGGGGCCTGGGCCTGGGCAGGCCAGGGCTGTGCTAGGCCAGGCCAGGCCAGGCCTTGGGCCTAGGCCAGGGCTTAAGAACAGGACTGGGTTAGGCCGAGGACAGTGCTAGGCCCAGAGCCAGTGCCAGGCCAAGGCCAGGCTAGGCTAGTGCTAGGCACGGCTAGGGGTAGGGCCGGGGCCAGGTTAGGACAGGATTAGGCTAAGTTTAGAGTTACAGGCTAGGGCACGGTTAGTGCTAGGCAGAAGAGGTTCTTGGCTTAGGGTTAGGGCTAGAACTAGAGTTAGGTTAAGGCTAGAGTTAGGTCCGGGAAACGGTTAGGGAAGGGCTGAGGCTGGGGCTAGGGAGGCTTTAGGCCTAGGTCCGGGCTGGTCCAGGTCAGGGGTCAGGCCAGGGGTAGTGCTAGTGGCAGGAGCATGGGCTGGGCCTTTGGGCCAGGCTAGGCTAGACTTAGGCAATGGCTAGTGCTACGGTTAGCGCTAGGCTAGGGATAGGTCCGGCTAGGATTAGGCTAGGGCATGGGCCAGGAGCAGGGCCAGGATAGGCTAGGGCCAGGCCTATGGTCAGGCAGGCATAGGCCCATGGTCAGCTGGGGCTAGGACAGGACTAGGCCAAGGGCACCGCCAGGGCCAGGACTGGGCCTTGGGACTGGGGCCAGGATTACTGCTAGGCCAGCACTCACCTTAGGCCAGGCCAGGAAGAGGCTCCAGCCTAGGGAAGGCCAAGGCCAGGCCAGGTGAGGCCCAGGCCAGGCCAGGCCAAGGCCGGGTGGCCAGGCCAGGCCAAGGCCACTGCTGACTAGGCCATGGCTAGTGCCTTGGGGTCAGGCTAAGGCCAGGGCATTAGGGCCAGGCCAGGCCCTGGGGCAGTGTAGGGCTAGTGCCTGGGCTGGGCCAGCGTCTGTGCTGGGGCCAGAACTCATGGCCAGTGCTAGGCCTAGGTCCAGGCCCTAGTGTCATGGCTAGGCCAGAGCCAGGGCCTGGGCCAGTGCTGGGACAGGGCTAGGCTTAGGGCAAGGGCCATGTTTAGTGCCAGGACCAGGGATATTTTTATGGGCAAGCCAGGGCCAGGGCCAGGCCTAGGCTAGGGCAGAGGCAGAGGCAGGGCTAGGAGCTGTAGCCTGTGCAAGGGCTATGGCTAGGCTTAGCGCTTGGGTCAGGGGTAGGGCCAGAGCTAGTGCTTAGTGCCAGGCCAGGCTAGGGCCTAGGACATGGCTATGGCAAGGGCTAGGCCAAGGGGAGGAACAGGGTTACAGGTCATGCCTAGGCCACGGATAGGCCTAGGCTGGGCCAGAGCTAGGCCATTGCAACGGCTTAGGGCCTAAAGCGAGAACTAGGGCTAGGCCAAGGCATAGGGCAGGACTAGAGCTATGATTCCAAGCCAGGTGAGGCTAGGCCCAGGAATTACGGATTAGGACTAGGGCCTAGTGTTAGAGCTATGATTAGGGCTAGGGATAGGGTTAGGACCAGGGCCAGTTCTAGGCCAGGGCCAGGGCCAGGAAAGGGCTAGGCTAGTGTTTAGTGTTATGGCTAGGTTAGAGCTAAGTGCAGGGATAGTGCTAAGGGCCAGGCCTAGGGCTAGGAACAGAGCTAGGCTAGGGCTAGGCTTAGGAACCAGGATTAGGCTAGGTAGGCTTGGGGGCCAGGCCAGGCCAGGAGCAGGGCCTAGGCCTAGAACAGGTGCTAGGCTAAACCTAGGCCAGGCCAGACGTAGGCCCAGGGCCAGGCCTAGGCCAGGGCTAGGCAGACCTAGGGCTAGGCCAGTGCCTAGCCCTAGGCCAAGGCTAGGCCTTGGGCCCAGGGACTAGAACAGGACTAGGCCAGGCCAGGCCCAGGCCTAGGCCTAGGGCCAGGCATAGCCTAAGGGCCAGGGCCAGTGCCATGGCCAGTGCCAGGGCCCGGGCCATGGCTAGGCCAGGCCAGGGCCTTAGGCCAGGCCAGGCCATGGCCTAGGCCAGGCCAGGCCAGGACTAGGTCCGGCCAGGGTAGGGCTGGCGCTGGGACTAACCTTAGGACTACGCCTAGCACACCCCAAGCCTAGGCTAGAAGCTGGGGCCAGCTTTAGGCCAGGGCTTAGAACAGGGCTAGGGCCAGGCTAGGCAGGCCTAGGGGCTGTGGCTAGTGCTATGGCTAGGCTAGTGCCAGGCCGGCCAGGTAAGGCAAGGGCTAGTGCTTAGTGCCAGAGCTAGGCCAGGCCACAGCCTAGTGCCGAGGACAGGGCAAGGGGCAGGGCAGGGCCAGGGGCCGTGGCTAGGCCTAGGATCAGGGCCAGAGCCAGGGCCAGGTCAGGGGGGACAGCGCTAGGGGACGGGGAGACTTAGACGAGCCAGGCCAGGACTAGGGCCAGTGTCACAGCCAGAGCCAGGCCAGCTAGGGGCCAGGGGCCTGGCCTAGGCCTAGGCAGGGCCTAGGCCAGTGCCAGGGCCAGGGCCAGTGCCAGGCCAGGGGTCACGGCCATGGCCAGGTCCAGGCCAGGGGACGGGCTGGAGCCAGGCATGGCTAGCCTTACTTTTGTGCAAGACCAGGCCAGTGCCAGTGCCTCAGGCCAGGCCAGTGCCAGGCCTTAGGGCCTAGTGACAGAGCCAGGGGCAAAGGACAGGCCAGGGCAGGCCAAGGCCAGAGCTGGGCCAGGCCACGGCCTAGCCTTAGGCCAGGCCAGGTGCAGGGCCAGGGCATGGGCAGGCCTTGGGCCAGGGCCTAGGCCAGGGGCAGGGCAGTGGCATGTGCTGGGGCCTGGGGCTAGGCTAGTGCTAGGCTGGGCTAGGGTAGGCTAGTGCTAGGCCTAGGCCTAGGCCAGGCCAAGAACAGGCCAGAGCCAGGGCCGGGGACAGGCCAGGGCCCAGGGCCAGTGCCAGTGCCAAGGCCAGGCTAGGCCTTTGCTAGGGCACGGTTAGGGGCAAGGCTGGGGCTGGGGTTAGGGACAGGATTTGGGTTAAGATTAGGTTAGGTTAGGGTCCAGTTAGGCTAGGGTCAGAAGAGGTTTCTGGTTTAGGTTAGTGTTAGAACAGAGTTAGGTTAAGGTTAGGCTAGGGTTAGGAAACGGTTAGGGGAAGGGCTGGGGTTAGGCTTTAGAGGTCTAGGTTAGGGTGTGATCCAGCGTTAGGTTTCGGGGTAGGGTTAGGGGTAGTGTTAGTGGTGGGAGTATGGGCTGGGGCTTGTGTTAGGGTTAGGCTTAGATTTAGGGTAATGTTTAGTGTCACGGTTAGCGCTAGGCTAGGATAGGCCTGGGCTAGTGTTAGGTGTAGGGGCATGGGCAAGGGCCGGGGTTAGGCCAGGCTAAGTTTATGGTCAGAGCAGGTACAGGCCTAGAGCCGGGACTGGGGCCAGGACAGGATTAGGCCAGGGCACGGCTAGGCCTAGGGCTGGGGCTGGGGCTGGAGCTAGGTTAGTGTTAAGGTTAGCATTATTCCTAGGCTAGGCTTAGAAGAGGCTCCAGCCTCAGGCAAGGCTTACAGCCAGAGCCAGGTCAGGCCTTAGGTCAGGCCTAAGGTTGGGTCATGACTATGGCTAGGCTAGTGCCTAGGATCACGGCCAGGATAGGATCAGGCCTAGGGGTTATGCTAGCACTAGGTGTAGGGCTAGGCCAGGGTCAGGGCTTTAGTGCAATGGCTAGTGCTACAGCCAGCACTAGGCTAGGGCTGAGCTAGGCCAGGGAGGTGTATGGGCAAGGGTAGGCAATAGGCCAGGGTCAGGGCTAGGCTTATGGTCAGGGTTAGGCAGGTAGGCCAAGGCCTGGGCCTAGGGTAGGGCCAGGGCCTAGGTCAGGGCCAGACTTAGGCCAGGCAGGCCTAGCCTTAGTGCTGGGGCTGGGGCTAGGACAGGATTAGGCTAGCATGACTGTTAGAGCTAGGGGCAGAAGAGGCCTATGGGTTTAGGTCACAGCTAGAATAGGGCCAGGCCTAGGCCTAGGCTAGGGCTAGTGCACGGCCAAGGCTAGTGCTGGGGCTGGGCTTAGGCCTAGGGTTAGGGCCAAAGTCACGCTTAGGGAAGGGCAACAGAGCACAGCCTAGGGCTTAGGGCCTGGGCTAGGCTAGGCATATGGGCAGGGTCAGTGCCAAGACTGGGCCAGGGTTAGCTTTAGGCCCTAGGCCTATGGTCAGGCAAGGCCTAGGCTAAGGGGCAGGGCAAGAGGTCAGGTTAGCTCTAGCCAGGCTAGTGCCAGGCTTAGGGTGCAGGACTCAGGGTCAGGCCTAGGGAAAGGGTGCGGAGGCCAGGCCTACTGGATAGGCCAGGGCCAGGCTTAGGCCCAGGGCCCAGGTCAGGGCTATGGCCAGGGCTACAGCCAGGGCCTGCAACAGGCCAGCGCCTAGGCCAGGCCTAGGCCTCAGAGCCCATGCCCAGTGCCAGGCCTACGGCCACTGCTAGGACTAGAGCCAGGGCCTGGGGCCGTGGCCAGGCCAGGCTAGGGCCAGGCCGGGCAGGGCCAGAGACGCGGTAGGCGCCTGGGGCAGGGCCAGGCCCAAGATCTAGGCCAGGCCAGGGTCACAGCTAGGGCTAGGCCAGGGCCAGGCCAAGGATCAGGCCAGGGTAAGGCCTAGGCTCAGTGCAGGCCTAGGCCTAATGTTGGGGGCTGGTGCTAGGACAGGACTAGGCTTAGCCGCCACTGTTAGAGCCAGGCATAGAAAAGCCTTAGGCCTAGGTCACGGTCAGAACAGGCTTAGGGCCAGGCCAAAGCACGGTTAGGTTAGGGTTGGGGATGGGGTAGGCTAGGGCTAGGGCCATGGTTAGGAGCAGGGCAAGGGTAGGGCTAGTGCTAGGACTGGGTTAGGCCTAGGCTAGGGCTTAGTGCTTAATGCCAGGGCTACAGTTAGGCTAGGTTAGGGGTGCTGGTTAGGGGAAGGTTAGGACTAGGGGTAGGGTCAGAGGTCAGGTTAGGTCTAGTGTTAGTGTTAGGGGTACGGCTAGGGCCGGGGTTAGGCTTAGGTTAGGTAGGCTTAGAGTCAGGGTGGGATTGGGGCTAGGGCTAGGCTAGGCCAACGCCACTGTCCGGCTAGCGCTAGGAAGAGGCTTTAGGCCTAGGCCTAATGCTAGAACAGGGCCAAGGCCAGAACAGGGTCAGGTAGGCCTATGGCATAAGGCCATGGCTAGGCCTAGGATTTAGGGTTAATGTTAGCCTAGGGCCAGGACTAGGCCTCAGGTCCAGGTTAGGGCTAGGGCTGGGGCTAGGTCTAGGCCAGGCTAGCTGCCACTGTTAGGCTAGAAGAAGGTCCGGCTAGTGCCACGGTTAGGGCTAGGGCCTGGGCCTAGGCCAGGGCCGGGCTAAGTTTAGGGCACAAGCCTCCCGGCCAGGCCAAGGATACAGGCCTAGGCCCAGAGCTGCCTTAGGCCTATGGCCAGGACTGGGGGCAGAGTGTCTAGGCCAGGTTAGTGCCAAGGCCAGGGCCAGGCCCAGGGCCATAGCTAGGCTAGGCCTCAGGTCAGGCCAGGCCATGTGTGTGGCCAACACAGGTGGGCAGGCTAGGGCTGTGCTAGCATTAGGCTAAGGCTAGTGCCTAGGCCAGGCCAGGGTAGGCTGGGACAAGAGCCCAGGACAGGGCCAGGCTAGGGCCTAGGCTGGTCAGGCCAGGGCCAGCGGCAGGGCCTAGGGCCTAGGATTAGTGCCAGGCTTAGGCCAATCTTAGCACCGGTGGTCACGGTCACTGCCAGCACTAGGCTTAGGGCTGCAATAGCATCAGGCTTAGGCTAGTGCCTAGAGCCAGGCCAGGCCAGGGCCTAGGCTAGCGCCAGGCCAGGCTAGGGCCATGGCCAGGGTCACATCCAGGCCCAGTGCCAGGGCCAGGGCCAGGATGAGGCAAGACTTAGAGCCTAGGCCAGGGCCAGGGCCAAGACTATGGCCAGGCTTGTAGGCCTAGGCGTGAGCCTAGGCCAGGCCCAGGCCCAGGGCCTAGGCCATGATCCAGGTCAGGGCCAGGGCCAGGACAGGGCAAGGCCAGGGCAGGCCAGGCCAGGCCAGGGCCAGGTCATGCAGGGCAGGGCAGGGGAAGTGGCATGGCCAGGGACCAGGGTTAGTGCCTGGGTTAGGGCCGGGTCAGGCCAGGCCAAGGCCAGGCCTAGGGCCTAGGTCAGAGCCAGGCTAGGCCTAGGGCCAGGCACAGGGTCAGAGCAAGGGACAGTGCCAGGGCCAGGCCAGGGCCAGGCCAAGCCTAGGGCCAGGCCTAGGGCAGGGGAGGGCCAGGACCTCGGGTTAGGCTTAGGCTCAGGATGATGCCTGGATCAGGACTAGGCCAGGGCTAGGCACACAGCCTAGGAGCAAGGCTAGTGCTAGGGCCAGGGCCTAGGCCAGGCCAGGCGAGGCTTCAGGCCCAGGACTTAAGGTCAGGTCCGGGCTAGGCCAAGTGCAGAGCCTTGGGTCAGGCCAGGCCAGGCCAGGCTTCAGGCCAGGCGCTTCTAGAGGCAAGGGCCAGAGCTAGGCTAAGGATAGTGCTAGACTTAGGCCAGGGCCAACGCCAGTGCTAGTGCTAGGCCAGGCCAGGCTGGGCTTAGTGCCAGGCCAGGCCAGGCCAGGCCTAGGCCAGGCACGCCTAGGGCTAGGGTTGGGGCTGGGTCCAGTGCCAGGCTAGGGCAAGTGTTACCGTTAGGCTAGGCTTAGAAGAAGCCTAGATCCAGGGCCAGGGCCCAGAACAGGATCATGATAAGGTCAGGCAGGGCCAGGGCTAGAGCTGGGGCCTGGGCCAGGCTTAGGGCTATGATTAGCCTTACTGTTAGCATTAGGCTAGAAGAGGCACAGGCCTAGGGTTAGGCTTCTAATAGGCCTAGGGTAAGGATTAAGGCATTAGGGCTACGGTTAGCGTTTAGAATCTTGGCCTAGGTTAGGCTAGTGTTAGGCTAGGCAGGGTGAGGGCTAAGCTCTAGGCTAGAGTTAAGGCTGGGCTAGGCTAGGCTAGCATTCGGGTAGGGTTACGGCTAGGGATAGGGTTATGGCTAGATTTAGGCTTAGGTTTGGGGGTGAGGGTTATGGGCTTGAATAGGGAAGGTGCATAGCCTGGGGTTAGGTAAGGATTAGGGTTAGGTTACGCTTAGGGTTAGGGTATGCTTAGGGGTTAGGGTGTGGTTGGGTTTAGGGTTAGGTTAGGTTAGTGTTACTGTCAGGCTAGGGCAGAAGAAGTTTAGATTCAGGTTAGGCTTAGGAATTGTGTTATGGATAGGTTAGGGTAGGGCTAGAGTTAGAGCTGGGGTTTGGGCTAGGGTTAGGCTATAGTAGCTTCACTGTTGGCACTAGGTTAGAAGAGGCTTAGGTATAGGGTTAGGCTGAGAGTAGGGTTAGGCAAGGATTAAGGTATTAGGTTACGGTTAGCGCTTATAATTTAGGTTTAGGGTTAGGTTAGGATTAGTGTTAGGGTAGGGTTAGGGCTAAGTTTAGAGTTAGAGCTAGGCTTGGGTTAGGGTTAGGTTAGTATTCGGGAGGGTTAGGCCAGGGATAGGTTAGGGCTAGGCTTAGGCTTAGGCTCTGGGGGTGAGGTTTGACGGGTAAGGATAGGGGAAGGTATATAGCTTGGGGGGTTAGGGTAAGGGTTAGGTTAGGTTAGGTTTAGGGTTAGGGTTAGGTTAGGTTCGGTTAGGGTTAGGCTTTATGGTTAGGTTAGCACTAGGGTTAGGTTAGTGTTAGGCCTAGGATTAAGCTTAGGCCCAGGCTAGGGCTAAGGTCCCGCCTGGCACTGGGTTTAGCATTAGCGTTAGGCCTAGGGTTAGGGTTAGGGTTAGTGCTAGGTTTAGGATTAGCCTAGGTCAGGTTAGGCCTAGGGCTCTGCTTGGCATTGAGTGCAGCTAGCGTTAGGCCTAGGGTTAGGCCTAGAATCAGGGTCAGGATTTCATGGCATAGGGACAGGGTGAGGGATAGAGCTAGGGCTAATGCTAGGTTGGGTTAGGGCTAGGTTAGGCTTAGGGCCAGGGCTAGGGCCAGTGTTAGGCTAGTGATAGGGCTGCAGCTGGGGTTAGGTAGGGCTAGGCTAGGGCTGGAGCTGGGGTAGGGTTAGGTTAGGTTACTCCCTGTAGGGCAAGAAGAGGCCTAGGTTTAGGGTTAGTTTTAGCGTTACGGGTTCAAGTTAGTGTTAGGAGCTAGGGTTATGGGTTGCGGTAGGTTTTGGTGTAGGGGAAGGGGCATGGGCTGGGGTTGGGGTTAGGTTTAGGTTAGGTTGGGTTAGTGTTAGGGTTAGGGCAGGTTTACGGTCAGGGTCAGGTCAGGTTAGGGCCAGAGTCAGGTCAGGGTTTAGGGTTAGGCTTAGCGATAGAGGTAGGGGTTAGGGTTAGTGTTAGGGTTAGGGTTACGCTAGGGGTTAGTGTTAGGCTAGGTAAGGGATAGGGTTAAGAGGTAGGTTAATGCTAGTGTTAGGTTAGGCTAGGCTGGGGCTAAGGTTAGGGTTCGCAGGCTAGGGTTTGGGTTAGGGTTAAGGTTAGGTTAGGATTCAGGTTATTGTAGGGTTAGGTTATGGTTAGGTTAGTGTTAGGTTTTAGGGTCCAGGCTTAGGTTAGGGCTCTGCTAGGACTAGGCTAGGGTTAGGCCCGGCTGGGCTAGGGTTAGGCTTAGGTTTATGGTTAGCATTAGGCTAGCATTAGCGTCAGGGTTAGCATTAGGTTTAGGGTTCGCCTTATGGTTAGGGGTTAGAGTTAGTGTTAGGGTTAGGGGTTAGGGTTAGGATTGGTGTTCGGCTAGGGGTAGGCTAGGGAGCTAGGTTAGGGTTAGGGCTGGGTTTAGGGTTAGGGCCGGGCCTGGGTTAGGGGTAAGGCTGGGGCCTGCGAGGTTAAAGGTTAGGTTAGTGTTAGGGGTTAGGCTAGTGCTAGGTTAGGCTAGTGGTTAGGATTAGTGTTAGGTTAGTAGTTAGTGATAGGGTTAACGTAAGAGTTAGGGGCTGAGGCTGGGGTTAGTGTTGTGGTTGTGTTTAGGGTGAAATTGGGGCTGGTGTTAGGCTGGTATTGCCTTGGTGTTAGGGTTGGGGGTTGGGTTTAGGCCTAGGCCGGGGTTAGGGTTAGGGCTAGGCTGGGCTTTAGGCTAGGGCTGAGGTCGGGGTTAGGCTAGGCTGGGGATAGGGTTAGCCTTAGGCCAGTGTTAGTGTTAGGGCTAGGACAAGGCTAGGCTTTAGGTTTAGGCCTAGGGTCACAGCCTAGGACAGTGCTAGGCTAGGCTACTGCTAGGCTTTGGGCCAGAGATTAAGGCTAGGGGTTAGGCCTTGGCCAGGCTTAGGGCTTAGGCGTTTGGCTAGGTTAAGGTTATGGCTAGTGTTAGGTTATGGTCCAGGCTAGGATAGGTTTAGGATTAGGGCTAGTGCTAGGTTAGGATAGGACCAAGCCTAGGTTAGGGGTAAGGTTTTAGGTTAGGTGTAGGTTAAGGTGTTACGGGGGTAGGTTAGGCATAGGGACAGGGGTAGGGCTAAATGTATGTGGGTTAGGGTTAGGCTGGATTAGGCTTAGGTTTAGGGCTAGGCTTTAGGCTAGGGGTTAGAGCTAGGTTAGGCTAGGGGGTTAGGCTAGGGTTAGGCTCTAGGTTAGGTTAGGTTTAGTGGTTAGAATTAGGCCTTAGGTCTAGGCCGGAAGAGGGGCTAGGGCAGGGCCATGTGCTTGGTTTAGGCCTGCGGTAGTGCTGGGGTTAGGGTTAGGTTATGGTTAGGCTTAGGGTTAGCATTACTCTTAGCCTTAGGGGTTAGAAGAGTTTTAGTGTTAGGGTTAGTGTTAGGTTAGAGTTAGGGTTGGGGTTAGGGTTAGGGTTGGGGGTTGCTTTTAGGATGGGATTGGGGTTACCGGCTGGGATTGGGGTTGGGGTTTGGGGTGGGACTGTGGTTGGGGTTAGGGTTAGGGTGGGGGTTGCTTTTAGGGATGGGATTGGGGTTACGGTTGGGATTGGGGTTGGGGTTTGGGTTGGGATTGTGGTTGGGGTTAGTGTTGGGGTTGGGTTTGGGGTTAGGGTTGGGGTTAGGCTAGGCTTCGGGCCATTGCTGGGGTTAGGGTTAGCGTTGGGTTTGGGGGTTAGGCTAGGCTTGGGCAGTTGGGGTTAGGCCAGGGTTGGTTTTAGGGTTACGGCTAGGTTAGACCCAGGTTTAGGGCTCGGGTCTAGGTTAGGGCTAGGGCTAGGGCCAGAGCTCTGGCTTAGGGCAGGGCAGGGGGCAGGGTTTAGGCCTAGGCCTGGGCCTAGGCCAGGGCCAGGCCAAGGTTAGGGCAGGACTAGGCCAGGTTCAGCGTCAGGTCAGGGTATATGGTTAGGGTTAGCATTAGGATCTCACGCTAGCACCTAGGATTAGCCTTAGGTTAGGGATAGGTTAGGGTTAGGGCTGGGGTTAGGTTTAGTGCTGGGGTGGAGCTTAGGCTCAGGGGGTTGGGGTTAGGGTTACTGCTAGGTTAGGTTTAGGCTTAGGTTGTTAGGCTAGGCTTAGGGTTAGGTTAGGTTTAGTGTTAGGCTTAGGCTCAGGGTTAGGCTTAGGATCAGGCTAGGGGTCTTGGCCACGGTTAGCGTTAGGGTTATGGCTTGGCTTTAGGCTAGGCTGGTTAGGGTTACAGCCGAGGTTAGGGTTAGGTTAGTGTTAGTGTTAGGCCTAGGTTAGGCTAGGGGCCTTTAGGTTAGGCTATGCTAGGTTTGGTTTAGGGTTAGTGCTAGGGTTAATGTTAGGCTAGGCTAGGTTTAGGGTTAGGGACAGTGCTAGGTTTAAAGTTAGGGCTATTGTTAGGAGCCAGGGGCCTAGGCTAGTTTTAGGCAGATGTAGGGCAAGGTTGGGCGCTTGGGGTTATGTTTAGGGTTAAGGTTAGCGTTACTATTATGTTTATTGTTATGAGCGTAGGTTTAGGGTTTATGGTTAGAATAGGGTTAGGGCTAGTGTTAGGGTTGGTTTAGAAGTTGTGGTGAGTGTTAGGGTTAGGGTTAGTTTTATGGTCTCGATTAGGCCTTAAGGCAAGGGTTAGTGCTTAATGTCACAGTTAGGTAAGATAGGGTTTAGGCTTCCAGGCTTAGGGCTGGCTTTGGGTAGGGGTAATGGTGCAGGTAGGATTAGGGCTTTTGGTGGTTCGGATTAGGGATACAGGCTACTGCTGGGTCAGGGGTAGGGGTAGATGTAGGGTTAGGGCTAGGGCTTAGACGAGTTAGGTTAGGTTAGGGTTAGTAATTTGGGTTAGAGTTAGGTTAGGCTTAGGGCTTAGTGTTAGGTCTAGGGGCTAGGTTTTAGCTTTAGGAGCTAGTATTTGAGTTAGGGTTAAGTGTTAGGTTAGGTGCAGGTTTAGGGCTAGGTTAGGGTTAGGATAGGCCTAGAAGTAGGTTAAAGGTATGTGTGGGGTAGGGTTAGGTTAGAGTTAGGCTTGGTTTAGGTTAAGGTTAGGCTAGGGGTAGTGGACTAGGCTAGGCCAGTGCTAGGGCTTAGGCCTAGCGCCACGATTAGGGCTAGTGCTAGGGCTAGGATTAGGCTAGGTGCCAGTGTCAGGGTCAGGGTCTAGGGCTTAGGTTAGCGCTAGCATTAGGGTTAGCTTTAGGCTAGGTGACAGGGCTAGGACTAGAGCTGGGGTTAGGACTAGTGTTGGGGCGTGGGGCTAGGGCTGGGGCTAGGTCTAGGGTCATGGTTAGGGCCAGGCTTAGGCTGTTAGGATTAGGCTTTAGGCTAGGGTTAGGTTTAGTGTTAGGTTAGGCTTAGGGCTTAGGTTAGGGTTAGGGTTAGAGTTAGGGTTAGGTTAGGGTTAGAAAAGGGGTTTAGGCTTAGAATAGGTGTTAGGTTAAAGTTAGGCTAGGGTTAGAGTTAGGCCCAGGGCCAGGGTTAGGTTAGGGTAGACTTATGGTTAGGGTTAGTGTTTAGTGTTAGGTTAAGGTTAGGTTAAGGGTTTAGGTTTAGGAACAGGATTAGGTTAGGGGTGAGGCTTATGTTTAGGGCCAGGTATAGCTTAAGGGCTAGGGCTAGTGCTATGGCTAGGCTAGGCTCGGGCCATGGTTAGGGTTAGGTTTAGGGTTTTAGGTTAGTGTTAGGGTTATGGTTTAGGTAAGGTTTAGGTTAGGATTAGGTCTGGTAAGGGTAGGGTTGGCGTTGGGGTTGTTTAGGTTAGGTTTAGCGTTACTATTAAGTTTAGGGTTAGAAGAGGGTTAGGTTTTGGCTTAGGGTTAGAATAGGGTTTGAGCTAGGGTTAGGGTAGGTTTAGGGGTTGTGGTTAGTGTTATGGTTAGGGTTAGTGTTAGGGTCGGGTTAGGGGTTAAGGTAAGGGTTAGTGTTTAGTGTTAGAGTTAGGGTTAGGGTTACGGCTTAGGGCTTAAGGACAGAGTTAGGGTAGGGGTAGGGGCTAAGGCTTGTGGTTAGCTTAGGGTTAGGGCTAGAGCTATGGCTAGGCTAGGGCAGGGATAGGGTTAGGGGCACAGGCAGGTTTAGACCAGTTAGGCTAGGCTAGGTTAGGGACAGTGTTAGGCTTATGGTTATGTTTAGGTTAGAGCTAGGTTAGGGTTAGGCTAGAGCTACAACTAGGGCTAGGGTTAGATTTAGGGATTAGGGTTAGGCTTAGGCTTAGGTAGGGTTTAGGGTTAGTGTTAGGGCTAGTGTTAGTGTTAGGGTTAGTGTTAGTGTTAGGCTTAGGCTAGTTTTAGTTTAAGGATTATGGTTATGGCTAGGTTCGGGGTAGGGGTAGTGGTAGGGGAATGGGGCTGGAGTTAGGGGCACGGTTAGTTTCATTGTTGTGTAAGGATTAGGGTTAGTGTTAGTATTTAGGTTAGGTTAGGGGTTAGGGTTTAGGTTTAGTTATAGTGTTAGGTAAGGAATAGGCTTAGGGGTTAGGTTAGAGCTGGGTTAGGTTACGGTTAGAGTTACGGTTTAATGTTTAGGCTAGGGTTAGGGTTTAGGCTATGTTATGGTTCAGGTTTAGGTTAGGGCTTAGGGTAGGGGTAGCCGTATGTTTCGGGGTTTGGGATAGGGTTAGGGTAGGGTTGGGCTAGGCTTAGGTTAGGGTTAGGGTTTAGGGTTTAGGATTAAGGTTAAGAATAGGGTTAGGGTTAGGCCAGGGACAGGATTAGGCCCAGGGCTAATGCTAGTGCCAACGCTAGGTTTAGGGGCAGGGTTAGGGTACGGTTAGGGTAGGGTTGGGGTTGGGGTTAGGATAGGATTATGGTTAAGGTTAGGGTTAGGTTAGGGTACAATTAGGTTAGGGTCAGAAGAGGTTTTGGTTTAGGTTAGGTTAGAATAGTGTTAGGTTAAGGTTAAGGTTAGGGTTAGAGTATGGTTAGGGGTAGGGTTGGGGTTGGGGTTAGGTTAGATTTAGGGCTTCATGGTTAAGGTTTGGTTCAGAGTTAGGGGTTAGGGGTTAGGTTAGGGCAGTGTTAGTGGTAGGAGCATGGGCTTGGGCTCTGGGTTGGGGTTAGGCTAGATTTCTGGTAATGCTTGTGTTACGACTATTAGCATTAGGTTAGGGATAGGGTTGGGGTTAGGGTTAGGGGGTATGTTTAAGGGTAGGGCCTAGGTAAGGCTAGGCTTAGGCTGAGGCTGGGGCTGGGGTTAGGCTAGGCCTAGGACAGGGCTAGGCTAGGGCCTAGGACAGGGCCAGGCCAGGCCAGGGCCAGGGGCAGGGCATGGGCTGGAGCCAGGGTAGGCCAAGACTGTGCCAGGCCAGTGCTTAGGCTAGGGCCTAGGTCAGGCCATTGTTAGGCCAGTGCCAGGCTAGGCCAGTGCTAGGGCAGGGCCAGGCCTTGGCTAGGCCAGGCTAGGCCTAGGCCAGGCCAGGACAGTGCCAGTGCCAGTGCTAGAGCCAGTGCCAAGACTGGACTCAGGCCAGGGCTAGGCCTAGGCCTAGGGGCAGGGCCAGGACAGGTCAGCATTAAGGCTAGCGTTAGGCCTTGGGCTAGGGCCTGGCAAGGGCTAGGGGAGGAGCAGCTGGTAAGGTCAGGGTATGGGTTGGGGTTAGGTTAGGCTTTGGGTTAGGGCTGGGTTAGGGTTAGGGCTTTTTAGGTTAGGATTTAGGCTTAGGGTTAGGTTAAGGGTAGTGGTAGGTTAGGCCCAAGGATAGGCTTAGGCCTAGGGCCAATGTTAGGCTATGGCCAGGGCCAGGCAAGGGTCAGGCTAGGGTTAGGGTTTAGGTTAGGTGAGGGCTTAGGGTTAAGGTTAGTGATAGGGTTAGTGTTAGTGTTAGGGTGAGGTTAGGGCCAGCATTAGGATTAGGTTTAGGGTTATTGTTAGGTTAGTGTTAGTGTTAGGGTTAGCATTAGTGTTAGGCTAGGGCCTTGGCTAGGGTTAGGTTAGGGGCAAGTGTAGGGCTTATGGGCTGCAAATTTGCGTTAGGTTTTGGGTGAGGCTTGGGTTAGGGTTAGGTTAGTTTTAGGGTTAGAGTTTAGGGTTTATGGTTAGGCTAAGGTTAGGGGTAGGGTTAGACCTAAAGATAGGGTTAGGCCCAGTGACGAGTGCTAGGGGTAGGGCTAGGGCTAGACTAGTGTTAGGTTAGGGTTAGGCTTTAGAGTTAGGGTTAGGGTTAGGCTTAGTGTTAGTGTTAGGGTTGCTGTTAGGTTTACTGTTAGGCTATGATTTGGCTTAGGATAGGCTTTAGGCTCTAGGGTTGGGGCTGGGGTTAGGGATAGGATTAGGCTTAGCGCCACTGTTAGGATTACGGTTAGAATAGGCCTCAGGGTTAGGGTTAGGGTTATATTTAGGATATGGTTAGGCTAGGGCTGGGGTTGGGGTTAGGCTAGAGTTAGGTTAGGGGTTAGGCTAGGCTTAGTGCTAGGCTTGCATTATGGCTAAGGCTCTGGTTAGTGTTTAGGGTCAACGTTAGGGCTAGGGATTAGGCTAGGGTTAGGTTCAGGTTAGGGTTAGAGCTGGGCTAGGCTTAAGGTTTAAGGTTTATGGTTATGGCCAGTGTTAGGGCTTATGGTTAGGCTTTGGCTCAGTGCTAGGTTAGGGTTAGGGAGGAGTAGGGTTAGGGGGTAGTTTAGGTTAGGGTTGGGTTAGGGTTAGGTTATGGTTAGGGTTTAGGCATAGGACAGAGTTAGGGTTATAGTTAGGCCCAGGGAGAAGGTAAGGATTAGGTTAGGTTAGAGTTGGGTTAGGCTTAGGTTAAGATTTAAGGTTTAGGTTGGGGTAGGGGTAGGGGTATCTGTTGGGGTTTGGTTAGGTTAGATTGGGTTAAGGTTAGTGAAAGGGTTGGAATTTAGACCTAGTATTAACCCTAATGCTAATGCTAATCCAAACCTAACCCTAACCATAACCCTAACCTCAATCCCTAACCCTAGCCTTAACTCTAACCCTAACTCTTTCCCAAATCCCTGATCCATAACCCCCAATCTGGCCCTAAACACAAACCCTAACCCTAACCCTAAAACTAACCATAACCCTAACCCAAACTCAAAACCTAACACTGAACCCCAACCCTAACCCTAACTCTTAACCCTAACCGTAACCCTAACCCTAACCCTAACCCTAACTCTTAACCCTAACCGTAACCCTAACCCTAATCCCTAACCCTAACCTTAACCCTAACACTATTGCTAACCCTAACCCTAACCCCTAACCCTATCCCTACCCTTAACTGTAACCTTAACCATAACACCAAACCCTAACCCTAACCCTAGTCCCAGCCCCAGCCCTATCCCCAAGCCCTAGCACTAGCTCTAGTCCTAAACATATCCCTAGCCCAAACCATAACCCTAACCCTAACCCTAATCCTAACCCTAACCCTAAACCAAACCCTAACACTAACCCTAACCCTAAGCAAAACCCCAAACCCTAACCCTAACCTTAACCGTAACCCTAACCCGAACCATAACCCTAACCTTAAACCTAACCCTAACCCAAAACCAAACACTAACCCTAAACCCTAACCTCACCAAAACCCCTGACCCTAACACTAATCCCAACCACTAACCCTAACCCTAACTCTAACACTGACCCTAACACTAACCCTCAAACCTATCCCTATCCCTAACCCCTAACCCTAACGCCAACCCTAAATCTCACCCTAAAACCAAACCTAACACTAACCCCAAAACGCAACCCTAACACTAACCCCAACCCTAACCCTGACCCTAACCCTAACCCCAACACATTCCCTACCACTACCCCTAACACTAACCCTAACCCTAACCCTAAACCAAACCATAATTCTAACCTAACCCTAACACTAACCCTAACCAATAACTCTATCCCTAACCCTAACTCCTAACCCTAACCCTAACACTAACCCCTAACCCTAACCCTAACCAAAACCCGTAACCCTAACCCCAACCCTAACCCTAAACTACCCTAAACCTAATCCTAACCCTAAACGCCAACAATAACCCTAACCCTAACCCCTAAAACTATCCCTAACCCTAATACCAACCCTAACCCTAACCCTAACCCTAACACTAACCTGAACCCTAACCCCAACTCCAAAACCCAACCCTAACCCTAAAACCTAATCCCTAACCCTAACCCTAACTGTAGCCCAGCCCTAGCCATACCCCCTAGCACTAGCCCCAGGCCTACCCTATCCTTAGGCCTAACCTTCCTCTACCCTTAACTCTAACCCTAAACCCTAAACCCCAAAACTAACCCTAACCCCAACCCCTTAACCTAACCCCAACCATAATCCTAATCTTAAACCAAACCCTAACCCCAACCCCTAAACCTAAACCTAAACATAACCCTAATCTTAAAACCAACCCTAACACTAACCCAAACACCAACCCTAACCCTAACCCTAACCCTAACCCCAACACCAACCCTAACCCTAACCCCAACCCTAACCCCAACCCCAAACCTAACCTTAAACCCAGCCACAACCCTAAATCAAACCACACCTGACCCTAACCCCAACCCCAATCCTAACCCTAACCCCCAACCCTAAACCTAACTCCAACCCGAACCCCAACCCTAACCCTCATCCTAAACCTAAACCTAACTCTAAACCTGAGAGTTTCTCTAACCCTAACACTAACCCTAAACTTAACCTACCCCTAACACTAACCCTAAAAGCTATCACTAACCCTAACCCTAACCCCTAGCCCTAACCCTAACCCTAACACCAACCCTAAACCTAACACTAACACCAACCGTAACCCTAAACCCAAACCATCGGTAACCCTAACACCAACACTAACACTAACCCCAACCCAAACCCTAATCCAACCCTAACACTAACTAATCCTAACCCCTAACCCTAACCCTAAACTCTTACCCCAACCCTAACCTTAGACTAACCCCTAATCCTTACCTTAACCAACTCTAACCCTAACCCTAATCTAACCCCAACCCTAACCCTAACCCCAAGCCCAACCCTAACCCTATCCCCACCCTAACCCCAACCGTAACCCTAAGCCTAACCTAACCCTAACCCTAACCCTAAACCCTGACCCTAACCCCTACCCTAACCTTAACCTAACTATAAAGCTAACCCTAACCCTAAAACCTAACACTAACACTCAACCCTAACCCCTAGTCCTAACCTAACCCCAATCTCAACTCTAAACCAAACCACAATTCCAACCCCAACCCCTACCTCAACCCTAACAATAACCCTAACCCCAACCCTAACCCTAACCCCCAACCCCAACCCCAAACCTAAACCCTAACCCTAACCCTCACCCTAAACCTGAGAGTAACGCTAACCCTAACCCTAACCCTAAACCTAACCTAACTCCCTAACCCTAACCCTAAAACCCAACACTAACCTTAACCCTAAACCCAACCCCTAGCCCCAACCCTAGCACCAAACCCAACCCCTAACCCCAACCATAACCCCAACACTAATCCCAACCCTAACCCTAACCCCAAACTTCACTCTAACCCCTAACCCAACCCTAACCCTAACCCCAACCCTAACACTAACCCCCAACCCCAACCCTAACCCCAACCACAATCCCAAACCTAACCCCCAACCGCAATCCCAACCCTAACCCCAAGCTCAACAATACCCCAACCCCAACCCTAACCATAAACGTAACCCTAACCCTAACCCATAACCCTAACCCCTAATCCAAACCCCTAACCCCAACCACTAACCATAACCATAAAATTAACCCTAACCCCTATGCCTAACCCTAACGCTATGCCTAACGCTAATGCTAAACCTAACATTAACCCTAACCCTAACCCTAAACCCAGACCCTGACCCTGAGCCGAACCGTAACACTAACACTAACACTAACACTAACACTAACACTAACACTAACACTAATGCTAACATTATAACCTAACCCTAACCCTAACCCAAAACCCTCACCCTAACCCCAACCCTAAACCCTAACCCTAACCCTAATCAAAACACCTAAACCTCTTCTAACCCTAAACCTAAGAGAAACGCTAACCAAAACCCCTAACCCTATATCTAACTCCAAACCTCTAACCCTAAACCTAAGAGTAACGCTAACCGTAACCCTAACCCTAAACATAACCATAACCACTAACCCTAACCCTAACACTAACACTAAACCTCTTCTAAGCCTAAACCTAAGAGTAACTCTGAACCTATCCCTAACCCTAACCCTAACCCTAAACCTAACCCTACCCTGACCCTAAACCTAACCCTAAAACTCTTCTAACCCTAAACCTAAGAGTAACGTTAACCCTAACCCTAACCATAACCATAAACCTAACCATAACCCCCTAATCCTAACCCTAACCCTAACCCCAACACTAACCCTAAACCTCTTCTTACCCTAAATCTAAGAGTAACTCTAAACCTAACCCTAACCCTAACCCTAACCCTAACACCTAACCCTATCACTAAATCTAACATAACCTAACCCTACCCTAACCCTAAAACCTAACACTAACCCTAACCCTAACCCCTAAACCTAACCCTAATCACAACCTTAAACTTAAACCAACCCTAACCCTAACCCTAAACCAAACCCTAACCCTAACCCTAAACCCAAATCTATCCCTAACGCCAACCCTAACGCTAACCCTAAACCTATCCTAACCCTAAACCCAAACCTAAACCCTAACCCTAA